>VDFB02105785.1:275793807-275974653 GCA_007258455.2 Sequoia sempervirens | reverse complement strand
AACTAGACCTAGCAAGGTCTTAGGGGGAGCTTTATTAGAAAATTGTAAGAACCCCTGTATGAATGACGTGTCAGAGGTTGGCATGAGGAATAGAGGTGAAGACTATTTTTTTAGAGGTTCTAGAAAAGGAACCTATAGAAAATATGAAGGGATGATTCTTTGCAGAGCAAATTAAGGTTTTTCTGTGGTAAGAAAATGTTTTAACAACTTTTTGAAATCTATTACATTTAATGTAGATTAGGGAAGATTGATATTTTATAAAGAATTTTTTAAGGAATTTTGATCATTTGTACCTTTTAAAGAACTTCTGAAGCATTCTTGGAGATAATTGGAGTGCGAGCAGTGCAAACCCTAGTTTCAGATTCTTCATAAAGAAAAAGGTACTTTAATTTTCTATGTAGTTGTGTTCAATTTTTTTGAGTTGTTTGAATTTGAAATTGGAAGTATGGCTACTCTTGTGGTAGTTAAAGTGTTAGAAAGGCCGAGACCCTCTTACAAAAAGTACTCTTCAAAAGGTTTTTGAAGATGATCCCATGGGCGCATTTTCGTCAATTCCACATGGTGTAATGCCGATCAAGGATACTAGTCCATGATGATTCAGGTAAAATTTGAAGAATACAATTATGAAAAGCTAATTGACATCTAGCGAGATGAGCTTATTGGTGATGACTTCAGGGTAAAACCTGAGTATTCGAATGTGGTTGATAAAAGGTTGGACGTTTGGAACAATTTCCCTAATTTCAGCTTTGATGGAAAATTCATGGTCAGTTCTTCCCAGAATCCATGAAAAATTTCTGTGGACTAACCGACCTTGCATCTTATAATGAATGAGGCGATTAGGGCCATTACTGGGTTATGGGATGAAGGTACAGTGCCCGTGCTAAAATCTGTAAAGAATGAGGTTGTAGAAGAGCTTACATGAGCCAAATATGATAAAAAAAGCTCTAGCAACAAAAACAATTACTAATCCAATAGTGAAGTATGCATCTCTCATGATAGGTCACAAGATATATTTCACAAACAGGGAGAATTATGTTTCAGCCACAACAATCTATACTAGCTTTGATATGGTGGTGAATGGTACATATTATGATCTTTGTGAGCTTCTTCGATTCCAATTTTTAGAGAACATAAGGAAAACAAAGGAAAATAAGTATTTCTTTAAGTTTGGTTTGTTGATCATATGTTTATTGTTTTACTTTATGAAGAGACTCACTGGGAAGAATGAAGAAGTATTCTGGAACCCATCCAGACTAGTGGGACATCAAATTTTTGATCACATGCATAATCTTGGTAATTTGAACACTTAAGAGGATGCCCTAATAGCATTCTTTGTTGTATTCAAAATAAATATGAATGAAAGGGATAAAATTCTAAGAAAAAATGTGGAGAAGTATAAGATTGACATCATATTTCATGTATCCACTGATGAATGCATGATTGAGGCTGTAGGACCTTGAACTATCTAGATTCAACCTCTTGGATATGAGATAACTGCAGAAGCTGAAGGCTATGTGCAAATGTTGTTGAAGAATCCAAAGGAACCTAATGAACCTAGAATTGGGACATATGCTGAAAAATATATGGAAATTCATATGGAATAGCAGAAGCCTAAGATTAGGAAGAAAGTGGAGAAAAAACTTAAAGATGCTAGTTTCACTAATGAGGAAATCACTCTTGGAAGAGATAGGGGAGAACAACTAAAAACATAATCATCTAGCCCTAGGAGATCTAGAAGGAATACCCCTGCAAAATTCTCCATAGTCCATGCAGCAAAGAATGAAACTAGTACTCTTGATAAGGGTAAAGGTCCTATTTACTCCATACCAACTACTAGGTCTAGGAAGAGGAAGGAAACTTCTCTGGTAGCCCCTGGAAAGAGAGGAAAGAAAGAGGAAGAAACAAGAGAAAATAATTTGAGTGTTACAGATGACCAAGACAAAGAAGAAGAAGATCCTAAAGAAAAACTAGTAAGAAGAAGAAGAGGAGGTTTACCCTCCGCTAAAGGTGCATCTACCGATGTTGTTGGTTCTAAAAGAGTACACATTGTGTCATCGTCTAAAGATGAAGAATAGTATGATTTAGGTATACATGTGCACACCAAGCCTGAATCAAAGAAGGCTAAGGTAGTTGATGAGACCTCTGTGGACCAATGGCCCCCAATATAAACTTGAGCCAAATCTTAACACTTTGTTAACTTTTGAGAATATAATTCAACCCACAACATAGTTCTATGATAAAGTTAGTGAAGAAGACAAGAAAACATTACTTTTGGCTATTATTCAGCATGTTATTGTCTTAGAATTCAAATGGGATAACATCAAGAAAGATGTTCCTAAAATCATGTGCGATGATCTGATTAAAAGGACACCTAAGGCCATTGTGTTTGAAGAAAATATTAGAAATGTAGCATTCAATAAGATTGGGTCTTCCTTGACCCCTAATGATTTGGAATCTTTGAAGAAGATCTATGCTAAAATGTTTCAGATGAAGAGTAGAGTGACTATGTTGATGACACGAAATAAGAAATTGACAAAGAAAGTAAGAAAGGAAACAACAAAGATAATCCGAGAAACAACATAAAAGTATGGTATGCTCAAAACTGATAATGATGTTGCTACTGAAAATGCTGAGGAAAATGTTCTTCTGGATATAGGTAATGAAGAAATTCCTGACAATTTTGATGTTGAAATTAATATTGGTGATGAATTTAATGAGCAGAATGAAGGAGAAGTTGAACTTGAAATGCACAATGATGCTCCTCCAAAGCATACTGAAGGAGAAAAAGGTGAAGAAGAAGAGCAAGGTAATGATGAAGAAAATAATGGCAATGCTAAAGAGGATGGACATGGAAATAAAGAAGAAGGTCAAGACAATCTTGAGGAAGAACAAAATAAAGATGAAAAGGATGGAGATGATAAAGAGGACAACAATGAAAAAGATAATGATAATGATAAAAATAAAGATGAAGATGAAGGTGAAGAAAATGAAAAGAAAGAGGAAGAAGAGGAGGAAGATAAAGAAAAAGAAAAGAGAGAGTAAGAAAAGATAGTTGTGGAATCCTCTAGGAAAAAAGAAGAAGAAAAACATATTGTAAAATCACTGGAGCATTTCAGTGATTCGTCCTCTGGTGGTGATGTACTGAAAGGTTTGTTATCTAAGAAAAATAGATTTCAGCCAATTATTTCTCAAGAACTCTTGAAACTACCTATGATTGAAGGATATATTGATGTGGAAAAGATGTCTCCTATACATAAAGTTG
Organism: Sequoia sempervirens; assembly: GCA_007258455.2. NCBI lineage: Eukaryota > Viridiplantae > Streptophyta > Pinopsida > Cupressales > Cupressaceae > Sequoia > Sequoia sempervirens. The sequence goes on along the minus strand of VDFB02105785.1, from coordinate 275,971,391 downwards.
TGTTGGGTGATGCTATGCAAGCATGTGGAAGAAAGGAAATTCTTCAAACACATCAAAAGGGAATGAAACTGATAGAAGATGCTTTGAAAGCATTGCCAGAAGCTATGCTAGGTGCATCCATTGATAAATCCCTTTCCCCCATTGAAAATTTTAGATTATTGTTAGACTCCTTCAAGGAATATTCCTCTAGACTTAATGAAAAGACAAGACAAGAGATAGAAGAAAATTTGGCACAGAAAAAGTTGTTGGATTTACATGAAAAATGTGCTCTTGCACACTCTTGTGTCGAAAAGAGTCTGAAAGTGGTAAAGGTATGTGAGTTTGAAGCATATATTGTTCTCTCCTATTGTTTGAAGTGGTCGAATGCCACTCAAAATATCAAGATTTCCATGCACTACATTGAATCTCAACTTTCTACCGTTTCTAGTACTTATAGTGTATCTAAAGATAAAGACAGATCAATTTGGAAGGCCATTGCTACACATAGAGAAAATTTATTTTCCTTGCAGAAACAGAAAGAAGAAATTATTAGAAAATTCAGTCTATTAGGTGATATTGTAAGAATGACATACACTCCAGTTGGAGAAGCTCTGGCATGCTCTGAAAGGCTTGAGAAGACAAATCTAATTCCTGATACTCTAGACAGTGCTGAAGAAACTTTGAAAAAAATATTGATTGTTGCAAAGGAAGGTTGGGAAAAAGGAAAAATAGTCTGGGAAGCTATTCTGAAGGAGCTTCAAGGCTCATCATCTTCAAATTGATTAATGTTTTCTTTGATTTAATATTTTTTAGTTATTCTTGGCACACCCTTTGTCCTTGATGTCAAAGGGGGAGTGAAATGTTGGTGTTAGGGAAAAAGCTCTGCAAATATTGTTAACTTTGTAAATATTATTTTTGGTTTTGGAACATGTTGCCATCAATGACAAAGGGGGAGATTGTTGGAAAAATGAAGAACAACTCATTTTATTTTTGTCATTGATGTCACCATGATATATATGAGTTGCAACTGCAAGATCAAGACTAAAGTTACTCTAGTATTCTAGTCTAGTATCTGACACAGTATTTTGCTTACACCCTCTAGTATTTTGATCCGCATTTGTTTTCCGGTGATTATAGTTGCTTGCAGTTTTGGGAAATGGTTTATAGATGTTAGAGGCATGTTCATACAAAATCTCACATATCCAGTTGTTTGTATGGTGTCACGTTGGTGTTTTGCAGTTATGGTTTTTGGTCCATCTCTGACTGACTCGATGGATGTATCGTGTAAATTAACTTTTTTCTATGCAAACATATGTGCAACCTATTTTAAGTCTGTGCCAACTTGTTGAAGCATATGGGCTATCTTTTTTTTAAGCTTAAGGCCGACAGTTGGTTATTTTGGTAAATAAGGAAAGGCATCTAATTAGGCCAACCTAATTGATGCTTGTGAAGAGATGGGCATATATATAATAGACAGTTTTTGGAGAAGTGAAGTGAAGATGCAAAGTAGTGTGAACATTCAATCAAGTGTGTCAATTCCATTTATTGAGCTTTATCTGGAACTAAATTTGCACTCATTAGGTGTACTCTGCAATTCATTTTTTGGCTAAAAGCCATTTAATCGTTGTAATTTTGTAGGCAGTGAGCCTTTGTTTCTGGACAATGAGTCCTGGAAGTGAGCCACCCATTTTGTAATATTTTATACCCGGTTATACTATATTGTGAGCTAACATTCACCGTTGTTTTTCCCATTTTGGGTTTTCCACGTAAAAAATTTTGGTGTTCATGTGTCTTGTGTTTCCATGCTCTGTTAATGCTCATATTTATCTTTTTTATTGTATGCATTAGAATAGTTGGATTGTATTTGATCAAAAAATTTAAGAAGATACTGATTCAACCCCCCTCTCAATATCTTGGACTTTCAATAGTGATATCCATTTCTTTTAGCATCATTGTTTGATTTATAAGCATATTCTTGGCAGCATTGCTTGGTATTCTTTCATTTCACTACATTCTTTATCACATTTTCTCTATTGTGGCTATTCTAGCTATTTGTGGACGTGGGAACACTGAAACAGGGGTTTGACTATGGAAAGCCCCGAAACATCCCCAACATTTTTCCTCATTCTGTTGTGTGTTGGTATCGTGTTCATGTGGAGCTTGTGGGAGGCTAGACCGATTGCAAGTTTTATTTTCACCACCCTTTCTCTTGTCAAATTCTATCTTTTAAGTTAAATTATTTTTGTTATTTCAATAGTTTAGTTGTTTTATGTTTTCCATCATTGTATAAAATTGTATTTATCACATTGTTATTAAGTTCCTTGTTAGTTTAGATTGTACTTCATACCCTCTGTCTGTATAGATTCCAACACCACATTAGGGTGCCAATGTAACACACTGTCATCCATCTTCTACATTGGAGTCCTTTGGCAAAGATCTACCTTGGTTATAGTCCAGACTCAGGAAATCATTTACCTGGTTTCCTAAACTCTCAGGTTGAAAAAAGGATTGTTGGTTCCCAAATCTATAGATTGCTAAACTCTAAAAGTATTCCAAGTTTTGTCTTCAAGTTTAACAAGGATTTGGCCAATGAATGGAATCTACCAAAATGGTTGGGATTCCTTGCTCTTCAGGCTCTGCTTCACCTAGGTGGGTGTACCTTGATCACCAATGAATGCAAACTTTCAAAGATAAAAGTGGTGACAATTATACAGATTGTGACCTCATACAAATTTAGAGGGTTTGTTTAATTTCAATTCTCATCAATTCATTCATCCACTCATAATCTATTTCACACTAGTATGAGGGTTTGAAATATATAATCTAAAACTAACTTCTACTTCTACTCCTACAACAAAAAATCTAAATTGGATTATAGAATGTGATACAAGGGATGGTTTGGAAAATGAATTGATTGGTGTCTTTTCTAGGTGTGGAGTCAAAATTCAAAATGATATATTTCTTCCTTCTAGGTATAACTCAAATTACTTGGCACAATACTATTTATGAATTACATAAAAATACAAAATTATCTTTTATTAGGTTCTTATTTATCCAATTGAATCCTCTAGAATATTGTAACCTATTGAAAGGAATTTAATTCTTTCTTGAAGAAACCATAAAAAAAAAATCACACAAAATATGAATTATGTTTTGAAAAACTAGACATATACTTGATATGCTAATTTAAATAACAAGGAGAAAATAAAATGGAGACAACCATGTAAAATTCTATCAATGATATTCAACAAGTAATTGACAACCATAATTCAGACACTAGAGAAAGCAGCTTTTGATTGATATGCTTCAAAAAACAAGCCTTTACATTGTCCCCTTCCAAAAGCCTATTCCCCTCTCTCAAGAGAATTTCCCTATGGTATTGGTTTCCTACTTGGGTATGTACAGGATCATGATGGGCCAAAAAGTGGCGATATGATGGGTATGTGTAGTGTATGTGGCTGATGACTTCTTTTTTACCCAAAATTGATGAAACGAAAAGGGTTTTTAAAGGAGATTCTCATATTTCCACCAATATAAGTTATGCTTTACTTTGAATTTAATACATAATTATTATTCATTTTCTATTTGAATTACAACTAAAGTCTTGATTGATAGGTTGATTGAAAAACATCTATAGCTTTCAAACGGTATCACATTTTTTGAATCTGAAACATGCGTCACATTCTATACTTCGCATACGATAGGATTACAAAAAAAAAAGAGTTTCATGAAGTTTTGACAAAGTTAAGGTGGTGAGACATACGAGTTTTTATATTTTTTAAAAGTTATAATAAAAAATTCATAATTAATTATTTACTTGTAAAAAAATTACAAAAAATATGCATCACATTGGGACATGAGTCCTCTACTTATATCTAAAATCTTATAAATTTTTTTATCATTTTATTATGGTTAAGGTGGTTAGACATACACCTACTTCTTATTTTTCCTTGAAATTTAAGTACTCTTGCATTGAAATTTCAAATTTTCACCAAATAGATTTTTATTTTTTAATTAAACCTAGTAGTTTAGAAACTACATTCAATTTGCTACAGATTCTATTCTTACATATTTTTAAAATAATATAGATAACTTATTCAAATTTTTACGTCAAGTTTCCTAACTCTATTTTTTTTGAATTTTCACCACTTAATGGCCTGTTTTTTCCATGATGATCTTGCACATACCCTCTTATAGGAATGAAGGAAGAAACAAGCTTTAGACTATTCACATTCTAAAAATTGACTTTTTCATATTCCCATCCTTTGGTATGACATTAGATGTAATATTTTTTTAGCTTCTTGCCCCCTTGTACTCCATTTGTTTGCATCTTTGTTCATTCCCATGTCTCTGTCAGTGTCCACCATTTCACTTTTCTTCTTGGGATTTCTCTCTTATGTGGTCATGATCAACTCTTTCTCCTATCAACATGGGATTGTCCATCGTTTGTTTAGTGCCTTGCACCATGAACCCTCTCATTCCTATGTTCCTCATGTGAAACCCCAACTCTATCTTCATTGTATTGAAGAGACTACAACTTTTTTCTCGTCGATATCCATCTCTCTCCTCGATAAAATCCAATCATATGCCATTCTTGTGTTTCGAAACATTGAAGAGACTTAAAATTACTTAGTCTGATATTCCAAGTCCCCTTGATCCTTCTAGTAAAAATGTCTCTTCGACTTCTTATTTTCACTTGGATACATCTGTGGGCCCCACCTATATTTAATTGCATACTTTCCAACATTACGGGTTATTCCATCGAAGGGACCCAAAAATGTCTCCTCCTAATATACCATAATATTTTTTACTGTTTTCACACTGTCTCATACAAATCATTCTATCGAAGGGACTTTAAATTGACTCCCACCGATGAAGTGTAGTCTACATGATATAAGTCATATTTTGGGTCTGATAAGTATGAGCTCACTAAAACAATGACTATGGGAGAACAAAATGGAAAATTTTGGTTGACAATCTGAGTGATAGGTTTTTTAAATGGGATAATGACAAAATGCACTTTGCTATTGGCTTGGGGTGGGGTTTTTAAGGATAAGTTTATGCAAATTTTGACAGTTCTAAAAAGGATAATGATAGATCAATTGTCCTTCCCTTTCACCCCCTTAAAACATCAAACTCACCTTAAAAAAATCCTTTAGCCGGAGGTAGATAAGAGTAGCTAATTGTTCTAGACCCTCTCATGACCTAGGGTCTTAAGTAGTTGATCCCCCTCTACATTTTGGTGAACCTGATGTGAACTGTTCTGGTTCTATTCAGTAGTGTTGAAAGATTCTTCTCTTGTGTTCTAGGTGTGTGGTGGGTGTGTGTATTGTAGGGAACATGGCCTTGCAACCCAACCTATGACCCCTATCAGTGTAGCTAGAAGAATCGCTAAGCATTGTGAAACAAATCTTTGAATAGGTCACTAGCTAATTGTTAAACCCTCGGGGGCTTATGAGAAAGTCCTTTCTAGTGTACGTAGAGATGGCTTATTTTATGCATATTCCCATCTCATTTGTGCAACCTACAAGTGGGCCTCCTACTATAACATTTACCTCATAGGATTTCTCAATGAACGCTAATAGAGAACCCTCTCCTTTAAACATTCCGACATGTATCAAGGAGAACATTGTAACTAGCATTCTCATTGACCCTACATGTCGAGTTAATATTATCATAGAGGAGATCATGTTGATAAAATTCTTACATAAGGATGGGTACAATGAATCTAAAAGCACTATACATACGCATGATGGGCTTTCCATTCCTCACATCAGTTCTATCACCCTATCAGTCCTGGTTGGGCCTAGGATTGTGAATTCCGTCTTTGATATTATCCCAGTGTCTAATTTGTTCATAGTGCAACTAGGCATTCCTTGGCTAGTTACTATGAATGTAGTCCCCTCGATAATCCATAAGTGCGTGAAGTTCTCTTATGAGGGTTTTTTTCATGCAGTCCATGACACTGGTTACAAACCGATGGTGGCGTGTGGAGGCTATTCACTTAATCATTTCTAGTCTACCCTTGTTAGTTTTCTCCCTCCCAAGATGGACCTGTTGTGTCACACTTTCAGCCAACTTATCAGCACAACTAAATTTAAGTATTTCTAACTAAAAAACAATTTTGGTCAAACATATGATCTAGTAAGATTCATTATAGCTAAGTTAGATGCTTCCACAACTTTTTCAACTAAAATTGTTGGCTAAAAATATATGGAGCACCACTTTGAGTCCAATTTACTAAAAAAATAAAATTATTTGAAAAACTTGAAGTTTCAATAACTCTTGCTAATGTAAATAACATTTTTTTAAAAATATAAAAATACCCTTTTATAGATCCATTAGTGTAGTTTTCAAAAATATATTTATTTTAATAGTTTTATTATTTTTTATATTTTATTTTTTATTTTTACTAAAAGTAGGTTATCAACACAAAATATTAGGTTGATTACTATGCCAAGGAAAAATACTAAAACTTATTAAAAAAAATTGAAAAAAATATGATGCACTAGATAAAAGAATCTATTTTAAGATGGTATAATTTTTTTTCTATTTTAGATAAATATGTAATATGAAAGTTGACGTCCGATGAAAACAGTTGTTTTTTTTATTCACGCACATTTTAATATTTATTTAAAAATATCTATTTATCAAAATTGGAAAAAAATATATCCATACACTAAAATTTCAACTTATAAATACACGAGGCGCCGGTCCAAGTCTAGTTGATTAAGGTGTTCCCTGTCGCAGGGCGCCCACCATGGGTTCGACTCTTCGGCACTCCCGTGGTACCGGTTGGTGTGTCCCGCCAGCACTGCCGGTCATGGTAAAAAGTTTACCAGCGGTGGGGGGTTATATGGGGGGCCGTACTGCACTCGATTCCCCTCGTTAAAAAAAAAAAAAACTTATAAATACACAAAAAATATTTGAAAGAAAAAAAAAATTTACTATAAAAAGTTTGCGTCCCATACAACTTCATTTTTCAGCATTTTATCAGCAACTAAATTATAGTTTTAAGTTTTTAAAAACTAGTTTAAAATAATTTTTTAATTTTTTTTTTAAAATACAAACATAAAATATACTAAAAAATACACATTTTACTAATTTAAATCATTTCAAAATTCAAAACATATATGCCACTTTTTAGTGATTCAAGTTTAAAAATTAGATCAGCGTTGGCCATTTCCTTTATAAAGTATGACACAACTTTGTGCTATGTGAAATTAAGAATGGGAGCATAGAATCAAAAGTTACCTACCCTCCTCCCTATGCCATTTTAGTTAAATCCTCCATGATAGCGCAACATAAGGCTACATCTACTACCCAAAAAAAGGAGTCTAAGTCCACTAGGGCTTCTTCATCTTCCTCTATAGTTCCACCTTCCTTTTCCTCTTGTCTTGTTGCTGCACCTTTGACTTCCACCCCTATGCATCTCTTGGGGAGTCCGATGGTGCCCGCTTTGCAGAAGGCCAAGCGTTAGGTGTTTGACCTTCCTTCCTTACCCACAATGCTTGAGACTGTCTTGTATGGTAAGGGGAAGAGTCCTTGGGAGTAGCCTCTACATCTCGACCCTCACAACCTCCTATTGTCCCCACCCCTAGGGTAGTGAATTGGAAGAGGCCCTTCATTGAGGCACTTGAATCTGCTTCTCCGCCTGTTGTTATTATTGCTCCTGCATCTCTTCCTCTTGTTCCTATCCAAGAGTCACCCCTTCCACTGGAAATAGATGTGATGGATACTCTGATGACTGAATAGGAGCCTTTTGTTGTTCCTCAAGCTGCAGCCTGTACCTCCTAAAGCTGAAGAAACTTCCTTGTGCATTATCATAAACGCCAGAGGAAGGCTTTGGCTGTTGAGCAGGCTACTTCACAAAAGGAGGAAGTAGATCCAGTAGCTCCTGTCTCGATGTCTTCTGTTATTTCCTCCTCTTTCGTCCCTCCTACTTCAATTCACTCTACCTTGATCTTACTTCTAGCTCTCCCTAAAAGGGTGAAAGTGTTCGTTGCTCCTTCGGTTGAGCCTCCTCTTTTGATGTCCCTTACAGACATCCCACCTTTTCCTAAATCCATGGACATTTCAAATACCTCGATGGTGTCCACTGCAATTTTCTTGTCTTCCTCCTCGCCCTCTACTTCATCTGTGGAGATATTGTATCCTTTTATGAAGCGCAAGTTGGAGGATGACCTTTCTTCTAATAGGGGTTAGAAGAAGGGATCACCTTCTTTGGAAGCTAGTTCTGTGTTGACTTGCATCATCCTAGTGATGGAGGTAGTCCTGGCATCCCCAAAGTTTGTCACTACCCCCAAATCTTTCGGTGAGGTCGGAAATGGATCTTAGGCACCTCCTTCATCACGCACTCACTTGACACATGGAACTCCCATAAAGTGCATGTTCAACTCGGTAGACAATGCCCCAACTCTGTCGGTGATTTTTGCAAGATCACTAATGTTTACCTCATAGGAACTGAGTGAAGAAAACCTCGAGTGGCCCTCTTCCTTGGCTTTTGTTGCAGGAGAGTTGGAGGGTGCTCCCCTTGCTATCTCACCCTTTCAGACTTGTCCTCCTCCCCCTTACAATGATCTAAATTGAGAGAACAATGACCTCTTGGTTGATGAGACTAGTGGGGCACCTCTTCTTTACCTATAGATTAGATTTGTGTGTGTGTTGTGTTTCCCCCATGCTTGTTTTATGTGTTCTTGGAAGACCCTTATCACCCTTGTAGGTGCTTGGATACAAGAGTGTTTTTGTGTCGCAAACTTCTTCTATTTGTCACATCATTCTTTTATTTGTTATGCCTTGATTTTTGACAATTGAGGACTATTCAAAGTTTTGGGGGCATTTAGGCCTCCCTTCCATGTTGACCTAATTTTTTATTTTCATTTTTTTTCACATAACTTTCTTCACATGGTCTAATATAGTAGGGGGTTGGTGACAGTTCATTTATATATTATTATATTATATCTATTTATATTTATGAGCAGCTCTGACCCAAATATATCAAATCCCCTTGTCTCTTGTTCATTATGTCATTGTTTGTCCTTTTTATATTTGTTTCTTCTTTGCTTGTTTTTTCATTTTGTGGTGCCTATCTGTTGTCCCTCGCATCCATGAAAAAATTACCATAGTTACATCTCATCATGTTCCATGAGCCACATCATCACTTTCATTCTTTTTTTTCTCTCCTTAGGATGTCACATTCCTTTGAGTTTACTACGCACCATCCTAAGGGCGGGCTATCATACTGTTCCAATTTTTAGAAGGTGTATTTGGTGGCCAATGAATCCCTCCTTGGAAATCCTTTATTTTTCAAAAATTGCATTCTTTAGTGGAATTTTTCTTTCATCACGGATTTGTAAGATAGAATCTAAAAACTTTCCTTCGAGAAAGGACCCCTTTGAAAGATTCTCCTTCAATTGTTGATTATCTGCATGTTTTCCTACATGGATTTTTGTTATCTAACATGTTTTATTTGTGGGTTAACATGTTGCTTTGCAGGGGCACCTGTGAAGCTATTTTTTAATTGACCTTGTAGTACCGTGTACTTGTAAGGCCTTATCAAACTCTGTGGAGCCTCTCACATCCAACTTCTCTCTTAACCAAGCACCTGAGGGCGCCTCTTTTACAAGTCAGAGGACCTATAAAGTACTTTCATCCTATTGGATCTCTTTGTTCAACTTTGTAGGAATGAGCACTTGTAGAGCCTTTTGTTCAACCTTCTATAAGTCTGCGAACCTACGATGTGCATTTTGTTCAAATCTCCTCAGGATTGAGTACCTATGGATCCATCTCCTCTTCTTATGCTTTTGGGTGTGTCAGATTGCGGTATGCTTCCTTGACGGTTCAGGTATACTTTCTTAAAACTCTTTTGATCTACTTTACCTCACATTTAGTAGTACATATGCTCGCTAAAGTGGGGGAAAAGTGTAATGGAGTGAATTTGCACCCCTTGCAAATTCCCCATTTACACTCCTTACCTTAGAAAAATCAAACTTGAAGATGCTATTCCACCTCATCCATCCACTTTCCACCCACTTGGTGGTTGTCTGTAGTGTTGGTGAGGGAATTTCTATCGAGGATGCTACCACAACATGCAGATGTCTATGTGGCATGCTACCATCCTAACATGATTCTTGCCTCTAGAATCTGTGAAGGTGTTACACTTCTCCATTGGCGATGAAGCGTAATGCCCCTGTGCCCTTGACCAGCCTCAAATAGCTCTTTTGGGATCCTATTCATCTTCAAAAGACTATATCTCACATTCAATTCATCTTCATGCTTCTTCAATCACACTTCACAATTCTACACACTTCGTGAGCATTTCACACTTCATTTTCACAACACTTCCACCATTTTTGAAGCTCCAAGTCTACACTTTGTTGGTTTCACTCCTCTTGTTATTGCAGCAACGTTGGCATCTACAAGCTTGCAAGCTCACATCTCCATTCACGTGCTTGAGGGAATCTTGTTGGGGAGATGATCTTTTCCATTTCATTTAGCATCGTTGTTTGATTTAGTAGCATATTATTGATAGCATTGCTTGGTATTTTTCCATTTCACTACTTTCTTTATTGCATTTTCTCTATTGTGGCTATTCTGGCTATCTGTGGAGGTGGGAACACTTAAATAGGGGTTTGACTACGACAAGCCTCGAAACAACCCCAACATTTTTCCTCATTCTACTCTGTGTAGGTATTGTGTTTGTGTGGAGCTTGCAAGAGACTAGATCAACTATAAGTTTGATTTTCACCACCCTTGCTCTTGTCAAATTTTATCTTTTAAGTTAAAGTATTCTTCTTGTTATTTCAGTAGTTTAACTGTTTTATGTTTTCCGTCATCGTATAAAACTGCATTTATCAAGTTGTTAGTAAGTTCCCTATTAGTTTAGACTGTACTTCATACCCTTTTTCATACAGATGCCAACGCCCAACTAGGATGCCAACGCACTGCATTGTCATCCATTTTCTGCACTGGATTCCTTTGGCAAAGAGCTGCCTAGGTTATAGTTCAGACTCAAGAATTTGCTCACCTAGTTTCCTAAACTCTCGGGTTGACAAAAGAAAAATGACAGATCAGTTGTCCATCTTTTTCACCCCCTTATAACATCAAACTTACCTTAAACAAATCCTTTAGCGTGAGGTAGATCAGGGCAACTAATTGTTCTAGACCCTTCTATGACCTGAGGTCCCGAGCAGTCAATCCCACTCCTCTACACTCTCCAAATGTATTATAAACTTATAAATTTATTCACTTGCCCTATTTTTTATTATAAACCTTAAAATGGCTTCTTAAAGATATTTCTTGTTATTATTAATATGTCATATCGAAGTGTTCCTAAGAAAAAACCTTAGTGTTTGATAATCACTTATCCTACTTTTAGAAATTGAACTCTCTTGAGAAATATTAAATGTTATAGTACAAAGTAGTCTTTTAAATCATTGACCAAGTTCTTCTCGAGCGTATTGGTGATCGCTCAAATGAAACATCCTATAAAGGCCACCTGAATATATCAGCTTGGTAAGTGCTTCGTTTGCTTGCAGGCTTTCAGCAATGCAAGTCTCGATTCAATTACATGGCTGGATCGTATTGGAGATCTACGGATAATATTTTTCTAAAATAAATTCAGTGGAGGTTGCTTGTAATCCTGGTTAAACAAGGCCTGAAACAAGCGTGCACTATAACAAACAATTTGATAGTATACGACAGTCATAGAACAGTATATAAACATCAAATTTAGTAATTGCTTCAAAGGGACCGACCAACCATGTTCGCTAATCAGCAAAACGAAATATAGCGTAAGCCCAGAAAAAAGTAAGAAGAAGCAAAAGAACCAGAGAGGCTTCTGAGCATCATATATTTGACCTCTACCTTTCAAACTAGATTGAAATAAGTATGGACAGATTTGTATTATTAAAAGATTGTGCTAATAACATACTGTATAAATCTTTTCATAGGACAATGTAAATAAGTTACTTGAGAGACTGTTATATAGGAATATTATGTCTCTGTTTTGTTTGGATCTGGTTTCTCTTGACTTGTATTTCGGCCTCTAGCCCTTTTCATTCAATAAAGTAATTTATTTCTTTTATTAAAATGAAGAATATGTGTTATAATGGTTTCAGGTAAATTCACTGTCAACAATTTATTCTGAGAAAATTCACCTTCAACAATTGACGGTCATGACAAATTCATTTTGAGGAAAATTCACCACCCACAATTGTTGGCCGTTCAGGTAAATTCACTGTCAACAATTCACTGTCGGAAAATTCACCATCAACAATTGACAGTCATGACAAATCCATCTCGTAGAAAATTCACCACCAGCAATTGTTCATATGTACGTTTAAAATCTTTTAGGATAAAATGCTGAATATTCTTCTATTAGCTTTTCAAGTATGCCTTCTGTAAAACCGGCATTGCCAAGTAAAAGTATTCAAGTGAAGAAAACAGATTAAAATGTCTCCTCTGCAGACCACTTAAGCTTGTCATTTTTGTCCTTGGGTTACGCTATGTTCTTTTCTCCTTGGTCACCGTGATCCATAACTGCAACATCACTGTGCTCTTGTATCTTTTGCTAGCTGATTTTGAGAGCCCTGACGCAGAGTGCATAACACTATAAATATGTATAATAAAGATCTCTCTAATAACATAATAAGTTTACAGTTTTCAGCGTTATCATGTGCAGACAGATTTAATGAGCTGAAATGTTCTATATAATATGCGAGGATTTGGTTTCATATCTATAAAAGAAACATTATGATACATCAACAGAAATAAATTAGGGATAAAAATGTCATCGTTTGGCTGTCAAAGTGATAGGTGGTCGGTGGAGTACGATTCTTGGTTAGTGCAGTTGCATTATATATATTTTTGTCTATCATGTGTTTATACTTCAAAGTCTATAAGCTTGAATTTAAGCCCCCACATAATCAATCAAAAAATACGGTACCCACGTACTACTATCAACTCTGGGTTTGGTCGTATTAACTAAACATTTACATAATTTTTATTAGAAATATTTTAATATTTCATAAAACGAATAATGAGAAAATTAATAATGAAAAGGTGGTTGGCAAGAGTTTATGGATTAAAAGGTTGCAATCATAAGAGTTTATAAAACTAAATAATATTTAAATATATGTAGCTTAAGTGGTAGAGGATGAAGTTATATACATTAATCTCTAATCTTTTAATTAAAAATTGTGATAAAAGGATGTGTAATCTAATCTTAATATTATAGTAGATTAGTTAGATTACATCATTTTAGATCAATTTTTTAATATGATAAAAGATAAATCGTTACATTTTTCATTTATGGTGGATTGAATTTCTTATCAATTGTATAATATTTTTTTGATTAGAATATATGAATCAAAATTTTGTAACTGTCAGTTACTTGTTGTTACATTGGGAAAGAACACCTAGCCAATATTTAACAAATAACTTATATTAGTGTTCATCAAATAAATTTTAATAGATTTAGAGTCATTAGCTCATAATAGGTCTAATTGGAATATCTAAACCTTGTAAAATACTTGCAATCTCATGCCTAATATTTAACATCTAAATTTCAAACATATTTAATATATCTCAAAAAATTAATAAGAATTTTTGACAGATGAAAAACTTTAGGACAAATTTAAACAAAAAAGCAATGTGATGTCTAATTAGAATAAAATAAACACAACTTCAAAATACTTATCTAAATCATTACCATTTATGTTTTTTAATTCATATTTTGAAGATAATTTCATCCTAGAGTAGACAAATCCCATGGTGATGCTCACATTTCTTTAAATGTAGGTAGAAATGAAGATGCAATAATGTTTCATTGTAGGTGCCAATAAAGAAGAAGATATCTGCATTCTAGAGGATGAATGAAGGAAAGAGAAGGAGGTAGTTAAAATATGTCTTTCTAAAGGCATAAAAGTAGAGAATAAAACAATTGTATGTGTAGGAGTTGCAATAATAGCAACAAAAGAGTAGAAAGAGGTTACATAAGTAATGTATTAAAAAACTTGATGCTAAGTTACATTTGTGGATAAAAGAGAGTGTTATGAAGGTAGTAATGTTGATGAAAATAAAAGTGTTGCACTAGATTTTTCTTTTTGAAGGAAATAATTGATGTAATGCAACTGAGTGAAAGAGAAGAAGATAAAGGAGATGATAAGAAAGAAGAATGTGAAGAGGAAGAAGTAGGTGAGAAGGAGAAGATGAAAACTTTTGATTTCCATAGTATTTGTAATGATGATGTGTATATAGGTGTAGTGGTGAGTGAAAAGTGGATGTAAAACAATAGGTTTAATACCACAAAAGGAGGAAATAAAGAAGATAATTCAGCTTGGAGGAGGAGGATGGGTTATAGTGATTTAATTATCACAAAAGAGGAAGATGAGAGAGGAGCTTGGTGGAGGTTGTCAGAATATGGTGGGATAGATCCCACAAGAAAAGGGAAGGAAAGAAGAATTAGGTAGAGGTGGATGGTCTATCGTGGTTGAAACCAACAAAGAAAGGAGAACGTGGATAATGTTTTAGAAGAGGAGGTCTATCAATGGTGGACTTATGTCCACAAGTGAAAGGGGAGGATTGTTCTAGCCAAATGTTAGAAGAGGAGAAAAAAAAAAAAGTTTCAACATGTTACCTATCATAGCATTGGAGTGTGTTGTAGGTTGTCTACAAATTGAAAGTGTAGTTCTTCTACTCAACTCAATTTTCAATATATCCTCACAAAATTCTTACCTAGCATGTTTGATTCTAGAGCATTTAGGTCTGCAAGCAATCATTTGTCACAAAAAAAAAACATTTCCTTGTTATATTTGGTTTCCTTCATTGTTATGTTTTATTTTCTTTTTTGTTATTATTTCTTGCAAGATTTGATAGTTGAATTCTAAATAATTTCCATGTGTTCAAGACTAGTTATTGACTTCATTTTGAAGAAGAGCCAAAAGGGTATCCATATTTCATGTTTGAAGAAGATTTGATAAAAATGGAGCAAGTTATGAAGTTAATTTTTTCCTACATCCAAACTTTGAGAAACTTTTGGTCCTATTCGAATCACTTATAAATACCTGTAGATCTTTTTGGGCACTGAATCCACACCTAGACTTATCTTTTAAAGCATCACAAAACTTTGGCATGAATTTGGATTCTATAAATTTGACTTGCATCTAGACCTCATCTAGTTATTTCCTATTTTTCCACACATCTCGACGACCCTTGAATTTCCACACATTTTGACGACCCTTTGATTTTTGTACATCCCAATGACCCTCTAATTCTTGTACATCCAAAAACCTCTCATTTTCCTACAAGGTTTATTAATGTGTATCTTCCTTTCAATGTTAGATCCATCCATCCTCCAAATATCCATTCTATCCACTTGAACCTTATTTCTCCACTAGATCCACATGGACTCCATTTTCTTACTTATTCCTTTGCAAGTCTTTATGAACTCAAATATTTCTATTAAATCTCAATGACCTATTTTTTCTTGTATGACTTGTGAGGGAGAAAATTTCATATGCATGGACTTATCTAGTTCCACCTCAAATCCCCACAATTTCTAGATAGACTTGGTTCTCCCACATGGCCAAGAAAGATAAGTATCTTTAGGTGTCAACAAGGTGTTTGAAACCCCCTTAGGTTCTCGCAGCATCTTGATGGCCATGGTTTCTTTGCAAAAATAATAAAAAAACTCTATGATATATTCACATTCCCCTCAAATCCTCTCAATTCTAGGACCCCTAATTTTTTTGTAATGATGCTAAAATGACTTTTGTAATAGCCTTCATGCAGATCCTAAGGACCAATGATTTATACCATGTGTCCCATCATGCATGGACATGGGTTGGTCATGCATTTCATGTATTTAAGGTGAATTTTGATCATTTTGGAGGCAATTCTTAGATCTTTTGGATAGTCTTGAAGCTTGGAGAAGAAGACTTCACCTTAAGGGTTTCAAGACAACAGTTTCTTAAGAAATTCTTGGTCAGTGAAGAAATGCTGTAAGGATTTGAATCCAAGGCATATATGAAGGAAAGTGTGAACCTATACTCTTTTTGTAATATAGCTGTTGCATGTCGATAAAGAGAATTCTTCAATATTGAGTTTTGTTAATGTATGTGTGTTTTTGGCTGCATCATTGGGAAATTTGGTAAGACCCTTTGGTCATGATCTCCATCAAATAGTATGCCATCTATTAAAAAACTACTAATATTAGATAAGCTTTATATATATTTTTATTTATATTGGGATAACTCTATAGGCTCATTTACACCTTTTTTTTTTAAATTACCCATAAATATATTTTTAATGAAACATATTTTCCTTGAATTTTTAAAGGGGAGTTTTTTTATTTAACTTACAATTAAGACATTTATATATTTATATTACCATTCAAGTTAAAAAAAAATAACTAGACCCACACTAGTGGTGGTCACAAGGGGTATCTCCTCCTTTGGAATTAATACCTACATTATACTAGACATTCAAAATCTCAATCTGAAAAATATAGGAAAGGCACAAGTCTTGTGAGCTCAATAAGTCAATGATAGTTTGGACCGAAGGGAAGATGTTCAAACATGCATGTTTAATGCATGGGCATAAATCCCATGAGCTCAACAACCCAATGTGATTTGAACCTTGGTGGAAACAACAATGAGTCTAAGAGTTGATCAACATACCATGCCATTAAAAAGTAATATTATAATAATTAATTTTATTTAAAATTTTAAATAAAACCTAAATAGATAGATTTACATTAATCTTAGAGAAATATTTTTTACCATTGTGAATTAATTCTTTTAAATGTGCTAAAATCCTTCTTAAAATTTCCCTATAGAGAACATTATTTAAGAACATGAAGATGGAAAAATATGAAACCTTCACTTCTAAGTTTAATCTCATAGACCTATTAGGAAAACATATTTTTACTATTTTTAAAATAACTGTGATTGTGAAATAAGCATATCTATGTCATTTTCTATTTCATCATGTGCCCAATTTATCATAAAAATCTTGAAATACAACAAAATATCAACAAGTAACATACTCTTTGTTAAGTGTATCTCATGATCCTATCTCTATCCATCTTAATTTTTACCCTATTACACTTATTCCCAACTATTATGTATCTAATCATCCATATTTCTCCCATTAACACTTATTTCCATGCTTCCACTTTTAGTTTGAGGTTACTACCTTATCTCTTTACTTTATTTCTAAGTGATGCTTGATCAACCTATTTCAATCTTGGAAAGAACGTGAAATATCCATAAATTCAAACATTAATATCTCTTTATACTATCCATTATGAGCCAACCTAACAATGTTCCTATGTCATGACATTTTTAAAAGGAATTGATGTGCACTTAACTTCATATGAGGATAGTGAGAGAGCAATTCAATTCTAAAGGACAAAAAGGAAAATCAAATTTACATCATCATCAAGTATTCCATCTACACATTGGTAAGTACTGGTAAGTAGTGTCTTCAATCTCCCTCATCATGATCAATCTAACCTATGAAGGGGATTGACTTGGGAGAACTTATTCACTTGTCAAGCTGTCAAACTCCTAAATGGTATCTGTAAACACTGCCTTGATAGATCTGCATATATAGAAGGAAAAGGTAAACAATTTTCCAAATACACATTTTGTTAGTTCACTCATCTATAAAAATGATCAATTTCATATAATAAGTTATGTTCTGAATAATTGTGAACAAATTTTTTAGAGATCAGAATTCATCTACAATATTTTCAGTACTAGTTCAAATTCTAAAACATTTTTTTTTTTTAATCCCTTTGCACAGAATTAATCACACTTCCATAAATATATTTGAAGTAGTCCATGTTGTGTTTGTTCAATTCCAAAGAGTTTAACCTTTTGATAATTTCTTTAACACATGCTACCAATATACACTTATGGCCATATCTAACCATCGAAATTGCTATTACCAATTTCATTGTACTGCACCGAAGAATCCAAGGCTTCTATTGTCGCGTAATTCACATTTATATGTGGTTAAAACAAGATGTAGTCACTCAACCTAAATGTACTTTATAGAGTAAGTATTCTCGTTTGAAACGTCTCTTCGTATATAATAAGAGGTTGACACGAAAAAGGAAAAATAAACCTTCGCTATGACTGTTTGGTGGCATTCATTTTCTGCTTGTTTGACATGATGCAATCTTACTATTTTGCAGCTCTGAGAACTTGAAGATTTGCAACAGCTGGTTTCTTCCTTACCAGTTTCAGCATTTTTCTTTTCTGTAAAATTTCCTTAAGCTCAGCAACAGCGCATTCGAAACTATGGGTCTCACACCACGATAGTCACAAACAGATGTAATGGACTGGACTCAACTGCCATATGCAGGGGAATAGTTTCATACTTATAACAAGAGAAAAGTTAAAATAAAGATGTGGAAAATGTTGGTTGCTGGTAATAGGCAGAGTATGCTGTTGTTGGTGGTGCTGTAAAATGGTAATAAATTTAATGAAAAATAACAATGTTTCTGGATGTTATTGGAGAAGAATTTTTCACATCAAGATTTTGATCGGGTTTTCTCACCCTCTTACACAACTACATTCAGATATATATCTACTTATCTAACATTTTGAAATAAAAAACAATAGCAAGAGTTCAGCTTGAAGTTACACCCTTCCGAGGGTCATGAGGAAACTTAATGGAGTTCCACTTGATTCAAGATTTGTTTCTTCAAATAAAGATCTTCTCAAGAATGTTTATTTATCTTATGTAAGCAACAAGTTTTATTATGTAAGCTTTATTGGGGAGGAGGGTCTCTTGGCAAGATGATTTTTTGGTTTCAGGGATAAGTTTGCAAGAACAATGTAATAAGGGGGGAACTCATGTTAATATAGCAATTTACTTTAGGAGCATATTACATTGTTTGGTTACAAAGAGTCGGTTATAGAATTGTTTCCTCAAATTTTTCCTCCTTGTATGGAGGTCTCCACAAATCATCGAATATATCAATCAAGCTTTTGTCCTCTTCAGAAAGGAACAATATAATTCTTGGAGGAGGGGGATGGGTTATGATGAGTTAATTCTCATAAAAGAGGAAGATTAGAGAGTAGGTTGGTGGAGGTGGCCAAAATATGGTGGGACAGATCCAAGAAGAAAAGGGAAGGAAATAAGTATTGGGTGAAGGTGGATGATCTATGGTGGGTTGAAACCCACAAGAGAAAGGAGAAGGTGGAGAAAATTTTGGAAGATTGAGGTATGTTAGTGGTGGAATTAGGTCCACAAGATAAAGGAGACAAGTTGTTCTAGACAAATATTGCAAGAGGAGGAAAAATAAAAGTTTCAAGAGTACCTATCATAGCATTAGAGTATTTTGTAGGTTCTCTACAACTTGAAATGGTAGTTCTACTACTCAACTCTGTTTGTGATATATGCTCACAAAATTATTACCTAACATGTTTGATGTAGGAGCATCTGAGTCCACAAGAAATCCTTTGTCACCAAAAAGAAATTTTTGTGTTATGTTTGGTTTTCTTCCTTGTTATTTTTTCTTGCAGGAGATGATGATCAAATTCTAAATAATTTACATGTGTTCAAGACCAACTTTTGACTTCACCTTGAAGAAGGGCCAAAAGGGTATCCATATGTAATCAAATTTTGGGGAAAATTTGATAAAATGGAGCAAGTTATGAAGTTATGGAGTTTTTTCCCACATCTAAACTTTGAAAAACTTTTGGTCCTATTTAGATTACCTCAAAATCCTTGCATCCTTTTGGGCACAAAATCCATGCCTAGATTTATCTTCTAAGGAATTGTATAAATTTTGTATGTATCTAGATTGCATAACTTTAACATTCATTTGAACCTGATCCAATTATCTCCCATTTTCCCGCACATCCCGATGACCCTTGGATTTTTGTACATCTTGATGACCCTCAAATTACTACATATCCTAGTGACCCTTGGATTCTCGCACATCCCAATGCCACTCATTTTCCCAAAATTTTTCTTAATGTGGTTCTTCCTTTCAATGTATGATCCATACATCACCCCTTCAAATTCCCACTCTATCCACTTGAACCTTGTTCCCCACTAGATCCACATGAACTCCATTTTCCCACTTATTTCTTTTCAAGCCTTTGTGAACTCAAATATTTCTATTAGATCCCAATAACATTTATTTTTGCACATGACTTGCAAGGAAAAAAAATTCATATGCTCATGGACTTATCTGGTTCCACCTCAAATAATTACAATTTCCAAGTAGACCTATTTCTCTTGCATGACTGAGGAAGATGAGTATCTTTAGGTGTTGATAAGGTATTTGAAACCCCCTCAAGTTCACATAGAATCTTGATGGCCATGGTTTCTTTATGAAAAGAAGAATGGAATTTTTATTTATGCTATTTGGATATATCTGCATGCCTATTGGAAAATAGTCAATGCTCCCCTCGAGATTCATGAAATGGACTAACCATCTCCCGTGGAATTGTTAACTCTGGTAGTTGTATCGGGCATTAATAGGTCAATATTTTGGTGCAATGACAACTATGGGGCCAACAATCGGTATTCGAGCCAAAGGTGTTGGGTTTGAATCCCCTCGGCTTGTGCTGAGGGGGAGATTATTGGAAAATGGTTAGCGCTCCCCTTAGGATTCATGACATGGAATAGCCGCCTCCCATGGATCTTTTAACTCTGGCAGTTGTATCAGACATTAATAGGTTGATCTTTTGGTGCAACGAGAACTATGGAGCCAGCAATGCCCCTCAAATCCTTGCAATTATAGAATTGCTTAAAATCATGTAATCTTGTCAAAATGATGGTTGCAATAGTCTACATGTAGATCCTAAGGACCAATGATTTTCTACCACATGTCTCATCTTGTTTGGACATGAGCTGGTCATGAATTTCATGTATTTAAGGTGATATTTGATTATTTTGGAGGCAAGTCTTAGATCTTTTGGATATTGTTGAACCTTGGAGTAGAAGAATTCAAATTTAGGGTTTGGAAAAATCTTCTTGGTTAGTGAGTGGATGTTGTAAGGATTTGAAGCAATGGCATATATAAAGGAAAGTGTGAACTCCTATACTCTTGTTGTAATAGATTTATTGCATGTAAATAAAGAAAATGCTTCAATATTGAGTTTTGGCAATGCATGTGTTTTTTGTTGCATGACTAGGTCATTTGGTAAGAACCCTTGGTCATGAATTGCATCAAACAGTATACCAAATCTATTACAATTTTTTTTTGAATTAATGCCCACATAATAGTAGAAATTCAAAATGTTAAGCTCAAAAATCTAACAAGGGTACAAGGCCCACGAGTTCAATAGTCCAATGGGGGTTCATACCTCATAGAAGAGGTTCAAACATACATGTTTAATGCAATGACACAAATCCCATGAGCCCAAAAAACAAATGTGATTTGAATCTTGGTGGAAAGAACAATTATTTCAATATTTAATCAACATGCCATGTCATTAAAGTATAGAATTATAATAATTAATAAAAAAATATTTTTTATTCAAAATTTTAAATAAAAACTAATTAGATAGATTCACATTAGTCTTAGAGAAATATTATTTACCATTATGATTATTTTTTAAGTGTGCTAAAATTCTTAAATTTTCCTTATAGTGAACATTATTTAAGAACTTAGAAGATGAAATAATACGAAACCTTCACTTCTAAGTTTAATTTCATAGATCTATTAGGGAAAGATATTTTTACTATTTTTAAAATATGTGTATTTGTGAAATCAGCATATCCATGCTATTTTCTTAGTTTTGTGTCCACTTTGACATAAACATCTCAATACAACAAAATATCAAGTAACATATTCTTTATTAAGTTTCGTTCACGATCCTATCTCTAGTAATGTTTATTTTCACCCTATTGCACTTGTTCCCAATTATTTTGTATCTAATCATCCATATTTCCCCCATTAGCACTTATTTCCATGCATCCACTTTTATTTTAAGGTTACTACCTTATCTATTTATTTTATTTCTAAGTGATGCTTGACCAACCTACTTCAATCTTGAGGAGAACATGAAAAATTCATAAATTCAAACATTCCTATCTCTTTATACTAGTCATTATAAGCCAACCTAACACATGCACCTATGTTATGACCTTTTTAAAAGGAATTATGTGCACTTAACTTCATATGAGGATAGCGAGAGCACAATTCAATTCTAAAGGACAAAAAGGAAAATCAAATTTGCATCATCATTAGGTATGCCATCTAGACATTGGTAAGTAGTGTCTCCAATCTCCCTCATCATGATCAATCTAGCCTATTAAGTGGTTTAGCTTGGGAGAACTTGTTCACTTGTCAAACTCATAAATGGTATCTCTAAACACTGTCTTGATAGATCTGCATATGTAGAAGGAAAAGGTAAGCAATTTTTCAATTGCACATTTTGTTAGTTCATTCATATGTGGCAAAGATCAATTCCATGCAACAAATTATATTCACAATAATTGTGATCAAATTTGTAGAGATCAGAATTCATCGACTATATTTTCAATACTAATTCAAATTTCAAAAACAATATTTGATAGATAATTAAAAAAACATAAAACAATTTATTTCCTTTAATCCCTTTGCACATATTTAATCACACTTCCATAAACTTCATGTTGTGTTTGTTCAATTCCAAAGAGTTTAATCTTTGATAATTTATTAACACATGCTCCTAATATACACATATGGCCATATCTAAGCATCGAAATTGCTATTACTAATTTCATTGCACTGGACCTGAAGAATCCAAGCCTTCTATTATCGCATACCTCACATTTATATGTGGTCAAAACAAGAAGCAGTCACTCAACCTAAATGTACTTTATAGAGTGAGTATTCCCGTTTGAAACGTCTCTTCGTATAAAATAAGAGCTTGACACGAAAAAGGAAAATAAAGCTTCGCTATGACTGTTTGGTGGCATTCATTTTCTGCCTGTTTGACATGATACAATCTTCCTATTTTGCAGCTCTGAGAACTTGAAGATTTGCAACAGTTGATTTCTTCCTTAGCAGTTTCAACACTTTTCTTCTCTGTAAAATTTTCTTAAGCTCAGCAACAGCACATTCGAAACTATGGGTTTCACACCACCATAGTCACAAAAAGATTCAACGGACTGAACTCAACTGCCATATGCAGGGGAATAGTTTCATACTTATAACTAGAGAAAAGTTAGAATAAAGATGTGGAAAATGTTGGTTGCTGGTAATAGGTGGAGTATGCTGTTGTTGTTGGTGCTATGAAATAGTAATGAATTAAATGAAAAATAACAATGTTTCCGGATGTTATTGGGGAACAAGTTTTTACATCAAGATTTTGATCAGATTTTCTCATCCTCTTACAGAGCTACATGATCAGATTTTCTGATCCACTTACACAACTACATCCGGAAATATTCTGTCTATTACTGAACAATACGCAGAAACAGCAACATTCAACTAAAGCAACAGTGAACAACACATAAAAGCAACATAACCAAATAGCCCGGCTAGCATCCATTAACGACAACTACCGATGAAGCAAAATGATACTTCAAATTGTGTACAATCCAACAATGAGGAATACCCAGAAAAAAACATTTCGGACAAAAAATTTAAGATTCAAACTCTGACCCAAATCTAGTCAGTGACTGAAAGAGCTCAAATCTTTGGCATGTTCTGTTTTCTACTTTAAACCAAATACACAACACCCTCTTTTGGAAAAGAAAACACAGAACATACATCATGCTCACAAATCACATAAGGCATAATGACACAGCAGGATCATAAAATGTGATTTAAATTATTTGATGCTTATAATATTTTTGGAAATCTGGCGTCCTTAATAAAAATACAATTCATAGGACATGAACTACCATATTGAAAATCAAACTGGCATGACTATAATAACGGGGCAGTGTAGATCGAAATTCATACCTGAGGAGAGTTGTTTCATACCCACCAGGCTGTCAACACTCTCTGCATCACCGGTTTGCTCGAACAAACACTCTTGTCATGGCAGACACATCGGCTTGCTACAGGAAAAACTATATATACAGTGTTAACAAACACAGTGATGAAAATAAACAGAAAAATAAGGCTAACCCTAAAAGTACTCTGAAAGAAAATCAAGTGTCAATAATCTGCAAAGAGTGGTAAGGCATCTACCTCTTTTTCTTTACGATTTTTCCCCGCAAATGGTAAAGTTCTTAGGATTCAAGATGGCATTCAGCTTTCCTTAAGATCTTTTGGCCCACCTGACAATCTTTACCGCATCTAAATATGTGTAATAAAGCTTTATCTGCATTATTTTAAAGTTTTATGACATCTTGAAAACATTGCAGAATAATGAATTGGCAGACATACTAACAATTAAAAACAGTACCACCAATCATCAACAGGAATTTGCATATATTATATATTTGTAAATTGTTACATCGTATCACTGTTCGGAATCGACTTCTATGGCGGTCAAACTAATTCGTAATCACTGGGATATCTAATGATAAAAGTAATACTAAACTTTGGATGGCGATAACATATGACTCTTCCCAATATAAATATATTTATATTTTATAATTTTTATTCATGTGACTTACTATTTTGGAGCTGCGATCCCTTTTTCTTAATGTTTACTGTTTGATTGGATACGTTGTAAAGATATTCAGTGGGAATCCTATCAAAGATTTTTAAGTCCGTGATTAATTGGTGGCCACTTAACATGGATCCAGATTATGGATAATTTTCGATGAAATTCGTTCCTTTCATTTCAATACTTTAGTTGTCGGTTATGGCTTATTATTATAATCTCTTGACAACGACATGGATAAGGTTTCTCTAGTTTCATGCGCATTATGAGTGTCCCAAGGACAGTAACACCTCCGGAATTGGCCGACTCATTTGCTTCTAATATATGACCTCTTCCCTATTATTATTCTTCTTTCTCATAGGCTCATTTACCTTTAATTAATGACATTTCCCTATGCATTTTCAATGCATTTCTGGGTATGTGCAAGATCATCATGGAAAAAAAAGGCCCTTAAGTGGTAAAAAATTCAGAAAAATCAGTGTTAGACAACTTGATGTAAAAATTTGAATAAGTTATCTATATTATTTCAAAAAAATGTAAGAATAGAATTTGTAGAAAAGTGAATGTAGTTTCTAAACTACTAGGTTTATTTAAAAATAAATAAAATCTATTTAGTGAAAATTTGAAATTTCAATGCAGAGTATTTAAATTTTAAGGAAAAAATAAGAAGTAGGTGTCTCATTCACCCTAACCATAATAAAATGATAATATTTTTTATAATATTTTATATATAAGTAGAGGACTCATGTCCGGATGTGATGCATATTTTTTTAATTTTTTTCTAAGTAAATAATTAATTATGAATTTTTATTACAACTTTTAAAAAATATAAAACTCATATGTCCGACCACCTTAACTTAGTCAAAACTTCATGAATTTCTTTTTTTTAATCCTATAGTATGTGAAGCATAGAATGTGATGCATGTTTCAGATTCAAAAAATGTGATATTGTTTGAAAGTTATAGATGTTTTTCAATCACCTATTGATCGAACTTTAGTCGTAATTCTAATAGAAAATAAATAATAATTATTTATTAAATTCAAATTAAAGCATAATTTGGGCCCTAGCTCGGTTGGCTAAATAGGAGGTTGGTCACGAGGTCTAGTCTCCACCCCCGTGGTACCGGAGGGCATAATCACAATTAAAAGTTTACCAGCGACCAGTTTATAGGGAGTCATACCCGATTAGAAAAAAAATAAAAATTAAAGCATAATTTATATTGGTGGAAAGTTGAGAATCTCCTCTAAAAATCCTTTTCGTTTCATCAATTTTGGGTAAAAAAAAGGTTGTCAGCCACATACCCTAAAAATACCCATAATATTGCCACTTTTTGGCCCATCATGATTCTACACATACCCTTTTTTATTTAATTTTGTGTTTAATTTGAGGTAAAATTAATATTACACATATTCACAAAAATAAGGTGGGTGTATAGTTAAATATGTATTTGTAGTTTTGCTTGCACTTAGTCATATGTTTAATATTTATCACCATGTTTATGTGCATTTAATCATAAATTAGTTGACTTGTCTATTTGATTTTGATCCATAATTGAATCCTATTAAATACAAATTTAGCTTGCTTGTCTAACCAAGATGCATTCATGAGTGTGAGGTTGCCATTGTAATCATGATCTTCATCCACTTAAATTAAAAATTAAATTTACTTTTCATTGACTTACCCCATTTTCCATTTGTAATTTGGTGTTTGTTTATGTATTGTATGACATTAATTTCATTCATTCTTGTCGGTGTGAGCCCAAGATCACCAATTGCAAAAAAAAAGTCCTTCACAAGATAGAAAGAGGCAACACAAGGCCATTTCACCAAATAAAGAGTGAAAAATATTGAGATGAATATAATTATATATGATACAACCTTTTAAAGGCAAGAAATTATGGTGGGTATAAAAATTTTCGATACATCAAAGAAACCACCCATGAATAATTAAATGCAAAACTAATAAATTATTCTGCCTAAGTAAACTTAAGCAAGTAAATGGTAAAAACCATTTACTCTAACACCCCCCGTTAAGTGAAACTTAGGGAGAATTATTATGCAAAAATGAAAATGCAGTATGGGTCCTGGCTGCACAACCATGTTAGGTACCCATTTACAATGCAAAAAAGAAATCTCTCACAACTAGAAAAGAGGAGAAAAACCCAGTGGGAAAAAACCCCTCTCCAAAAGAGAGAAAAAAAATGATGCATGGAGGGAGAACTCAATCACACCCCTCAAGGACTACATACATCATGTATATACAATCAATAGCCCCCCCCATAAAAGGGAAAGAGAGAGACTATATAGCCCCCCCACAAAGTGTAATCACCTGGAAAAATGGTAAGTGCTTGAAGAAAAAACATGATCTAGTGTCGAAAAACTTGTCCCCCTTTCAAAAGAAACAAAACCAAATAAAAATGTAGGAATGCTTCCCACGCCATCTAGGAATTGAAAGAAAGAAGCATGAAAATATATGATGATGTCTCTAAACTCTGCTCATGTGTCGCCAAGACCTCATAAAATGATGCCACAAACCGATCAAGAACATGCCCAATCACAATAGAAGGTGACCTACAAGGTACCACTAGAAACTAATCTTGAACACTCTCTAGAGACTGTGATGGTGTGACAACAGTTGTACCACAACTATCATCAAATAGGAGGGATATACCCTCAAATGTGTCTTCCAAGTCAGAAATATGAAATTTTATGAACAATAAACCAATGTACTGAAAATAAGAATCCCAATTAGGAAAACAATGAGATATTGGTTGTGATGAATCATTGGACGTGCTCAATAAATCATCAACACAAGATGAATGGCCCTGTTGAACAAGAATGATAGGATCCTCAGTCAATGACTTTGCACAATGAATCACTAAAGGTGAAGATACATCAACTATCCCTAATGGAGAAGAAAGAGCATCTGAAGAACCCTCATCATCCTCATCTGAAGACTCAAAGTATTCCAAAACTTCAAACTCCTACATAATAGCATGATCATAGGGTATCTTGTCTGAAAAGTGAAGAGGCACAAGACAATTTGAAACATGATTGTCTGGGAATGGCTAAGTATCAAGATCTCCATGTAATTCCGAGATTTTAGTCCAAAGAATATATATGGACACTCAAAATGATCAATAGCATCGAAAGTGGCATCATCAGTATGCATTGCAATAACTCCTAGGACATTATCCCTTTTGCAATTTTGTGCAACTTTATTACTATTAGTACCAAGAAGGGGAACAAGATTATCTAAATGTGGCAACAAATGAAGCCATCTGAGATGTTTTATGATACCATCTCTCTATTGTTTATAGTTTCCCCTTTTCAACACAATTACAATAGGATAAAATGAAAATTCGATAGTTAACTACGACAAAACTCCAAAAATACAAAGACATTAACCTTCACAACAAATAGAAACTCCCAAATACTGCAAATGAAGCCATCTAAAAAAAAAGCTTCATGAGGCAATAATGCAAAAGAAGGGTTGAGAATCAAGCAACTCCAAAGAGAACAACAACACTAATATTGAACTTCAACGGATTAAAAGCATCACCAAATAACAAAATATAAGAGAAATTCCTCAACCAATGCAAAGGTGACGAAGCACCTGGTCTTGCCATGTGACGAACATGAGCATGGGGGTGAAAATATTTTGGCAAGCCTCACCAAACACCAAGCAATCTCCACCAATCTCCAAGCCATTTCACCAAGCGAGCATTCCAAGAATGGACTCTACAAGCCCACGAGCTATTACAAGAACTTCACAACACTATGCAAGTGTTGGTGAGTATAAAGTGCAAAGAGGCCTACTGTGTGGCAAATGTGGGAGTAAAAAACCCAAATGGCACTCAAAAACACAATGCACGCTAGTCCCACCACCAAAATCCTAAATATTTTGTTGCAAAACTTTAGAGATATTAAATTTTGCAAAAAAAATGTATTGATGGTGACCAATCAGGAATGCTAGTGTATAATCCTCGACTCTTGGGAAGAAAATCATTGCTACAAGAAAACTACAAGGAAATTGCACCTCTAGTCTTCAAATAATGACATTTTCAATTTTCAATTTTAGCTTTTCAACATAATTGATGCCCTCTTATAGCCGCCTTCAAACAAACTAAAATCATTGTTGGAAGTGAAGGGTTTTTTGAGGGCTCAAGATCACTCTATTGCAGCCTAAAAAATGCTGTGGGTTTCCTCCTCCTGATTTTGCATTTCTAGTATGCATTAAACAACAAATTTTCCCCTTCCCTCTCTAGATTTCACCGTGGATTCCCCTCAAAAAAATGAATAGCAATGATGGCAATGATCGAGGGGGTTAAGAGAGATATCACAATGCTCCAAATTCAACACTTCCCGTGAATGTATAGGGCACGAGCTCTACTCCAAATAGCAAATGTGTGCCTACTAAAGGAAAAGACAACCAAAAAATCATGGGCCTTCAAAGCTTGAATAAACACCAATAAAAATTCCTTCTCAATGCATTCAAACATGAGTCTCACAAATAGAGAATCCAAAAAAATAAAAAAATAATCTGAAATAAATAAGGCAATTTTGAAATTTGAAGAAATGTCAAATGTTGAGCAAATAAACGATCTCACACTTTGATGAAAATTCTCAAGAAGGATTCGTAGATTAGGTGGCTCTGATACCATGTTGGTGTGAGCCCAAGATCACCAACTACAACAAAAAATTCCTTCATGAGATAGAGAGAGGTAACATAAGACCATTTCACCAAATAAGGAGTGAAAAATATTGAGATGAATATAATTACAAATGATACAGCCTTTTAAAGGAAAGAAATTATGGTAGGTATAAAACTTCTTGATACGGGAAAAAAACCACCCATGAATAATTAAATGCAAAACTAATAAACTATTCTACCTAAGTAAACTTAAGCAGGTAAATGGTAAAAACCATTTACTCTAACAATTCTAATCATCTACAATTTGATCATTGCTATATTATCCAAACATGTAGAGAAAGAGAAAAAATATTCACAATGTACAAGAATAATCATTCATATTTTTTGTATCTAATAAGAATCATCCTAGCACATGTGAATCACCTACTAATCATTCTATAAATCATTTGTATGTTTGAAGCTTGGTATCTATGAAGGTATTTTTTAATACCACAAGGTTGAAAAGATAATATTGAGAGTGTGCTAGAGAATATTACTATCCAATAATTTACTTTTTATGAATCCGTATGCTAAAATCCTAATCTCCCTAAAGATCAAGTTTATGGGTACAATTTGAGTTAATAGGTGCAAACTATATCCCTAATAGTGAATTCAACCCAATAGATAATAGAGAAAAACATTCTAATTTTTATCCACAAACATAACTATGGAATTAAAATTTAACTTTGTAAAAGAAAGACTATATTTCCTTGTGAGTGATCTTAATAACTCTACACTTGGGTTAACTATATGTGGTTTATTTCACTACACTTATACACGTAAAATAATTAAAATACTCCTAATTACTAAAAAATGGATTAAAAAAATAGAAAACAAAGTATAAAACTATAAAGGAGTATCATAAAGGAACCTACTATCAAAATTTGGAGCTAGTTGGATATGAAACAAATGCTTAGCATAGATTTTTGTATAGTATGTTGTTTTGAATAGCCAAGAAAATTAGAAAGAAAATATGCCTTAAAAAATTAACACACTCATAGAGAAATGAAATAAGAGAAATAATGGTAGATCATGAGTGATGAAGAGATTATAATAACAAGAATTTAATCTATTCTATTGTAATAAATTAATAAAATCATCAAGAAAATGGAGAAGGAAAGATATCACCAAATCCACAAAATACTAGAAATCTTCATCTTCAAACAAATGTCTAGCTTAAGAAAGAAAAAATGTTTTCATCACTTATTAAGGATTAACCTTTAGGTCAAACCCCTAATTTGGTATTTCTACCTTCGTAATAGCCTTTTTTTTATAGTTAAATGGCTACTAAGGGGCAAAATCCCATTTATTGAACATAAAAAAAAGAACATTACAAAGATCGAGATACAAGTTTTCCCTCACACACCAGATACCAATTTTCCTTTCCCTTGACTACAGACTTGTTAGCAACCCCTATTTTCTTTGGGATATTTTACATTGCATTTAGAGTGGGAGTGTAGGTACATGTTATGGTAGGCAGCCATGCCCATGCTGGAATTTTTCTTTTTCCTTTTCACCTCCACCCAAGCTTCAGTATTATCTTCACCGGATTTTTGGGGAATTCTAGGTGTAATAGGGGGACTAATGGAATTCCCACCTATACTGACGTGTGGCATGTTGTCAGTTGGAGTTACCTATAAATCCAAATTTTTGGATGCATCATTCATCTGTGGTGCATCATCTAACCCAAAACACCAACCTGAGCCAATTGGGAATCCAAAGTTGATCCTTTTCCCTCCTTCAAATTAACCCCATCAATGGGAGTATCATTGGCTTGGGATAATTTCTCTGATCAATTGGTGACATTTTTTGTGCATCCAAGCAGTCACCATGTTTCTCATGCACCTGAGGGATATTTGACGCTACCATGTAATGCTTTGGAGTAGCCTCCTTCCACCATGTGGTAGAACACAAATATTTGGATTTGTAATAGGGGCAATGTGCAGTAAGGTGGCTGGTATTGAAGCACCTCCAACATTGGAAAGGAATGCCTTCATAGTCTAGTGGTTGAACCCAACATTTACCATCCACTCTAAGGGTTATCTCAGTTGGGCTCGATCTCTTGAAGTATTCAAATCAACCAAAACTTGAACGTAAATTATGTGCATGAAATATGATGATTTGATGTCAATCGCCAAATGGTTGTCCAATATGACACCAATTGCTTCAAAGCATACATCACTCTAGAAATGGAGTGGGAGGTTTGGGAGATGGACCCAAACATGTTTGACAGTGAAGGCTTTTGTGAATGGATTGAAACTGGGGTGCCATGGTTTGGACAACAGTAGATGTTGGTCCCAAGCCTAGATATTGTAAAGCATAGTGTTTCAATCATCCACATCATCAAATGCAATGATGAAAAATTCCCCAATGTAAGAGTATATTTCAATCTTGAATCTTAAATGATGATTGCTAGGATTTGGAAATCCATTGATGTAGTTTAGGAAGGCTTGGCCATAAACACCAAAACCCATAGATTAGCCTATGCACTACAAAGTAATCATAGTTTTCTACAATCTCTACTTTAATATCATCATCAAAACTTAGATTGGTAGGCTTATTGATGCTTTGAATAGGCCCGCCCCAGTCATGATCCACATTGGGATCCCTGTTACAATATTTTCCTCCCGTGAATTTTTCATGCCTCCTTTTGGATTCGTAGTTGCTACCATTTCCGAATGTTCTGAAGGCCTTCAATGTCTGTGGAGTATTCTTGTAGTGAAAATCAAGGAGAGACACCAGAGGGTTTTTGTGGTATTCCCCATCACCCAGAGTGGCACACATGCTTGACTTCTAGCCAACCCACAACTCTTTAGGGTTTTGATCAAAGCCTGAAAGTTACCTCGAGGCATCGCCAACCCTACTACCCCTCAAAAAATTGAACTTATAATCCTATCTAGGAGAGAACTTACCCTATTCTTTGGCCCCTGAACTCTAGGCAGAGGCACTGTTGGAGCCCACATGAGGATGATTGACACCATCAGAAGAAGATCGACACAAGGACATGCGTATAGACACAACACCACAAATTGGAACCTTCATATTATTAACCCTTGCATCACCTATTCCCATCACAAAGAGCTCACCGTTTAAAGAAGGAAAGAAGCCACAAACAACACCAAAAGATGAACCAAGAACCAAAATGGAGGTCGGGGTTTCACAATCATGGGAGGAAGGTGGTAGCACCATTTCATAACAATAGCCTATTTTTAATAATAATATTGAAATATAAAAATGTGATGCAAGTAAAATAATTATTCTTACAAATGAATGGAGATATTGATATAAATGTTCAAGATTATGATCCCACAATACCAAAGATAAAAGCAGTAATGGGATATAGTAGCAATAATAAAGAAAAAATAAGAAGCTAGACCAATAACTCAAAACAATATTATTTCAAGAACTTGAAAAATCTAAGAGGGACAATGTTGGGCTATAGATGTTACTATAGACACCTAAAATTGACACTTTGTCAACCCTTATTATTTATTCCATAATTTATCATTCATATTTGATCATTTATCTATATTCTCTATATCTATTTCTTGCTACTTATATTATCCCCATTCTCCACCTAAAGTCATTTTCTGTTTTTCCTAAAGCCTAAATTGGTAAATATTTACTTGATAATTATTTACCTAGCCCATATCCCCCTTATTTATAATAAATAAATAAATATTAATTTATTTGATTGGCCATTTCATCCACTTTCCAAAAATCCATCCCTAATCCTCCATTATCATCTAATTACCCTCTAATCATGTGCACATGAGATATTATCAATGATAAACCTTGGATTTGAAAAACCTAAGTCCCCATGAGGATCCACTTTTCATACAAAGGATATGTATAACAAGACATTAATTTCAATCCATTAGAGAATAGATGAAAACATTATATTTTCTACCCACATACATGAATATAGAGATTAAAATTTGTTAGAACGTCACTCAAGGTTCGCTTTCCAAAACTCCATCCCTAATCCTCCATTATCATCTAATTGCCCTCTAATCATATGCACATGAGATATAATCAATGATAAACCTTGAATTTGACAAACCTAAGTCCCCATGAGGATCCACTTTTCATACAAAGTATATATGTATTTAACAAGACATTAATTTCAATCTATTAGAGAGTAGATGAAAACATTATATTTTTTACCCACATACACAAATATAGAGATTTAAATTTGTTAGAAAGTCACTCAAGGACTCAAGCCTCGAGGATCACCTACAAAAACAAAAAAATAACCTTCTACAAGAGACAAGAGAAAGAACACAAAATTGCAATAATTGATGCATGATATGACCAATATGTAATACTCAAGATTGAAATGATATATTAGACAAACTCAACTAAATATAATTATCTAGGATGTAGAAATGATGCCTTGCTTATAAAGGAAAAATATGAGATAGTATTAGACAAGACATGTGTCTGAATCTTATATAATGAGACAACTACCCCAACAAATATTAAATGTTTTAGGACACAATCATTAAATGACAAAAGATAATATAAGATATAGTGACAACTAACACTATCTAGAAATGTTCTCTCCTAGGACCTAAGTGGACTTAACATGTAAATAGGACCTAGATGGGTAAACCACCTATTTATACCAACACCCCCCGTTAAGTGCAACTTAGGGAGTATTAGTATGAAAAGATGCAAAGATGGGTCTTGACTATGAGGCCATGTTAGGTATCCATGTACATATGCAATGTAAGCTCTTACAAATGGAGAAAACCTAGTAGGAAAAAACTTTGCAAAAGAGAGATAAAATACAAAATGCTCTCAATGATGCGTGAGAGAGACAAAACCCCATATGAGGAAAAAGAGCCCCCCATAAGAGAGAAGAGAGACCATGAAAATACCCATCAATGGTGAGTCTCTTGCAATGGTAGAAGCATGACATTGAATGTTGAAGATGATCCAATCTCACTGAACAACATTCCTCCCCTTAGGAAGAAAAAAAGTTAGGATGATCTATGTAGGATGTCCTCACATGCTTAAAAGGAAGATGTTGGAAGAAGAGAGATATGTAATGTTTCTAAACTATGCTCATGTGTCTCCATGTTGATTCCAAAATTTAGCACACTCCAAACAAGCATTCTAGGCCACACAATTGGATATGTCAATCCAGAATCTCCTAGAGATGGATGTAGAACACATGCCAAAAACAAAGATGCCTCCTCTAAAGATAAAGAATCCTCCTCCAAATGCTATCCAAAAGTATCCACACTCATGTCAGACTGTGAAGGGTGATCATGTAGAGAATGAAGAAGAGGGTCAAAGAATTCCCTCACAACAACTAAAGAAGGATCATCTCCATTAAATGAGAGATGTACATGCAATAAATGGTGTATCCCAAATATGAGATATGGGACTCAAAAAACAAACCAAAAATATCTGCCAAGTATGTAACCCAAGTAGATGTAGCTAGAAGATGATGTAGATCCTACTACACTTAATCACAAGAGGCCAACATCGTGCCAACATGAGCACCATCAAATGCAACAGAAGATGGAGGAGATGAAATGCAAGGCTCAAGAATGGGATTTGATGTGAGAAATCATAAGTTAAAGAAGCCAAATGTCTCCTTTGAATCATGGTTCACACTAAAAGTGTGAGCAATAGTGTAAGGAAAATTTTCAACATCAAAAGCAAAATCTTCAAAGGTAAACAATCGAGATGAATGATCAACAATACCAGTAGAAAGAATCTCTCTAATTTTTAAGTATCTAATGATAACTAAATCATGATTAAACTCCACAGTCCTCCCATCTCTACCATGTGTAGTCTAATGTATGGAAAGAAGAATGTTCGTGAAATGAGGTACACATAAAAGATCAATGAAAGTGTCCTCCCCAAAAGAAATAGATCCTTTCCCAAGTACACTCATGTAGGTATTGTTTCCTATAAAAATAGGAGACATATTACAAGGCTCAAAAGAAGAGAATATAGATTGTGAAGATGGCATATGATAAGATGCTCCTAAATCTAGAAGCCATCTCTCTAATCCAAGACCTAAAAAACATAAAGAGTTGCTCGCTTATTTCCTAATGTAGTAACCAAACCAACATGACCTTTTCCCTTATTAGATTATTTTAAAGAAGAAGAAGAAAATGTGACCTAGACATTCTAGAAGGAAAATCAATTTGATTCCTTTTAGGAAGATATCTCAACTCATTAATACCCTTCTTATAACAAGAATTTTTATCATGCCTAAGTTTCTTGCAATATGAACAAGTAGACTTCTCCTTCTTAGATGATTTATCTGTAATAGAGAAGTTATTCTTTTGTTGATATATAAATATGGATTGTTATTTGATTTAGACTGTGTTTCTTATCAGTATGTTCTAATTCTTTCACTTGACTAGCCAAAAATGCTTGAGACTTAGCTAACTTGATGAAACCCATCAAGATAAGCTTTTTTTGCTCATGTATTAGCATCTTAGAAAATGATGTAAATGAAATTTAGTATATGTAGACCTCATATAGTCAAACTATAAGTACGAAAGCTAGAAACAAAAGAAACATAATCAAGACCAAATTTGTTCAATGTATTTTAGACCAACTACATTTCCTTCTTATTAATTCCAAATGCTTTACATTTCTCTCTTAGATCACTAACCTTAGTGATGTAGTCCTAGATATCAAAGTTCTAAGGATCAACATTTTTCAGTTCATTTTCAGTTTGATAACCTCTTACTTCATATTTAGTACCATACAAAGTTTTCAATTTACCCCAAGCCTCATGAGAATTCAAGAACTACATGATCCAATTTGGAACAATAAATCTCGAGAAACTAGTTTATGAAGACATCCAAGAGATTTTGTATGTTCACTCATCCATTTTATCTTTTTATTTGCATTTGTAGGTTCATATACCTTATTTTAAAATATAGAGAGTGACCTTCATTCATATAATGGAGGGGATTTGCTACTCCTGAGTCTCTAGGAAAAAGAAGAGTCCATATGGAGTGAATAGCCCTCAATTACCTCATAGTACAAGCTCAAGTGACAAAGATTATTTGAGAAATTGAATGAAAGGAAATGCTAAGCTACTAAGTATAAGAATGATAAAACTACAATTTAATAAAAACTGATATGGAATTACAAGATACAAATTACAGAAACAAAAAAACTTAATTGACTTGTAGATTTTTCCCATAGAAGGGAAAATTCTTAGCTAATAGATGATAGTGTGTCATTGGGATGTTTGTGCCCTATGTTGTCATCCTTGTCAAATCAGAAGATAAAATACTAGAATCCAAAATACCCAATTCTTTAAATTTGAACATCTACACATAGAGAAGATGAAAAAAAATGTTGTGGTTGTTTTGAGGCTTACCTCAATCAAACCCCCATTTTTATGTTTCCACCTCCATGGAAAACTAGGTAGATAGAGATAGAAAAAATGGCATAAAATGTAATAGACGAGACATGTGATAGAAATAGACCCCGCTATGGAGGAGAGACCCTATCATGAATATAAAAGATGAGACAAGTAGATGATTGAAAATTGATAAGACAAACTAGAAAAGAGAGCATTATCAATAGTTTGTGGCTCCCTCTCGGCTTGATAGATGAGATGTGCTTGCTTGCAAGAGAGCCTTGGCTATTGATGAGACAAGAATTTAGTAAAGCTTCACTATGGAGAGAAAGATGTAGATGAGAATAGAGAAAGAGAGAAAAATTGGATGAGAGAGAGTGAGAATGAATGAGAGAGAGTGAAAAGAGGAGTTTTGTGAGGTGGAATGGGCAAGAAGAGTTGTTACACTTTCTTTTTCTATCATAATGACATGTGTCATAGTCAAAAGGATGCGAGATTACCTCATTTGAAACTCAAAATTTTTGTTGACCATAGCACATCGCATAGACATCTGTCCACCACATAGGCATCCTAGTCAAAAAATTTCAACAAATGAGGCACATGAATTGCTAACGCTTCATCGCTGTCCTTTATGAAGTTAGAATTATGAAATTCCAACTCATAGGATTTTTTCATTAATGTGGCGAGGTGCCATAAATGTAGTGGGCTAAATGCATAAGTGTGAAATTGCCATAGGGTGCAATTTTACAACACTACTTTTTGCCCCCACTTTAGTGAGTTGAATTTTTGAAGAAAAATCAGTTGCACTAAATCAAAATAGAAGACATAAATATAAGATCAAAAATTTGAAAATTTTACATATTTACATGAAAAAGGATATTGTAGAGGCCATAGAGGTTGAGCGGGCAGATACCGACGATGCCCCCAGAATTTGACCTCAATGATAAATTGTAGTACCTAATGTGAAGTTTCATTATGCAAAACTCAAAATTAAGTTAGTTTCAAAATTGGAAGAAGCTACCATAGTGAGAAGAATTATTAAGAAGAATATGAAAATTGCAATATTTCAATTATTAACAAATTGAAACAACAACTTGCGGGTAGATATGAGAAGTTCTGAGTAATGTGCACATGTCACTGAAAGTTGGACCTGTCATGAAATGGAGGGAAAAGTTGCCCAAGGGAATATAGGCCTTTTTTGAAACTTCAAACTTAATCTTGTAGGTCTTTGTATACTCTCTTATGGCTACCCTATAAACCTTCATCTTCGGATCTGGACCTACAATAAACCTACAAAAGAGATGGGGGTGTCTATATAGGAGTTTTCCTTTGTCAAACCCCTATTTTGGTATTTCCACCTCCACAATAGCCAATAAAATTAATTGATAATAGTGTGTGTGCCCTAACCTTAAATGCATCTATAATTATTATGATCTAAAATGCATAAAACCCTACTCAATTGTGTTAGAGAAGGATTCCTATATGAAAATAACAAGATCTACCTAAGAGGAAGTCAAAACACCCTTAGGAAATCTAAACCATAATGATACCTTACTTTAGGCTACAAGTAGGATGAAGCTTGAAGAGGGACACTTAGGAAATAATTTATTAGGTTGAAGGAAATGGCCAAATGCATCTCCCAAACCTAGAATCCATCATGTGCTTCTATTTACATCAACCTTCAATCATGGCATAAGGCTTGATCAAATTTGCAAATGAGCTTAGAAACCTAGAAATTGGAATGCACTTGGTAGAATGTAATGATCTCTTGATGCTCCAAGATTCAAATTATTGCTTGCTTGTGTTCTTCTAGTTTCAAATGGCAAAAATACTAGGTATTTGTAAGGATTTATTTAATTTCTCGAAGATTAGATCTCAATAGCAAACATTTACAATTGGAATTTTTTATGTTAAAATGTTGACACTAACATATCCATAATTGGTCCCTAGAAGAATAGGGGGACCCATATGCCCTAGGGCGAATGGGTCCTGGCTCTATTTTCTAGGACATTAAGTGTCATGGGAAAAACATCAATTGGATGCATTTGTTCAATGCTTGCAATTAGTCAAAAAATAGAAAAATATGCCACAAAATGCATAATTTAGGAGATTAGGGCCTAGTTAGGAGGTGTTGAAAATACATAAATGGAAGGGCCACCAAAATAGGTCCAAACTAAGTGTGAAATTGTACTATCACCTACAAGGGAGCACAATTTCTGATGCTACAATTAGTAAATTGAAAATAGATATAGGGTAAAAAATATCTCCTCAAGATGATGATACTACCTTATTGAAAGCCCAAACTAATAATTATGTATGAAATATACATTATAAATATTTTAATATGGGATTTTGAGTGATTTTACTAAATGTTATAAAATGAATTCTTTAAAATAAGGAAAATATATAAGGTGCAAATTCAATTATGTAGAACTTAAAATTTAACAAACCCAATACAAGTGATATTTACTATTTATAAAATGAAGACAATAAAACACAATTATAAATCATATAATTATTTTTAGGAAGATAAATAATTACAATTAACATACAAAATTGCAATAAAATACACAAATATAATTTAAAATCCAAATTTAAAAATGTTATTTATCTGTCTAAAATAAAAATCTCAAAATTCTTCTTCCAAAACTTTATAAAATTGGAAAAAATCCCTTTATAATGATTACATAACAATATATTAAATTGCCCCTTTTCTTAAATGGTTTAATGTTCCATCTTAGAATTTAGAAGAAAAATAAATAAATTAGAAGTGTATTAAAAGTCTCCAATATGGGTGTACAAATTTGGTACAAATTATAGAGGTTATAATAATTTAAAAATAAGATTAGCTTATACTTAAATGTTACATTTCATCTTAAGGTTGTCTTAAATTCAAATTTTATCATATTGATTAAAGAAGTATATTTTGTTGATTTCTTTCTTTTGTAATAGTCTCTTTTTCTTGTGCTAATATAAGTTGAATTTGTGCAATCCTTGATTTAATATATATCACACAATTTATTAGTTACATTTTTTGTTCACTTAAACTTTCTCAAAAGTCTTCATAAGAAACCTTTAACCTCATAAGCTTGTTAATTGATATCATATTGAACATTAATTCCTTAGGACGACTCTTCTAGGATGGCATGGCCTAGATCCCTATTAAAACATAATAAAGCTCTAGGAAAATTTTAGGGGGGCATTCTGCTCCTTTTAATTCATACTTTATCTTGATAGGAGGCAACATAAGTCTACAATTCATTAGATGTGAGAAAACTAGAGAAAGAAAACTCAAAATGGACTCAAATAGAGAGTTTAATTTCAATTGTACATTTCTCAAGGAAGTTGAAAAGTATAATTCTTCACTTTTAAATAGGTTTCAAACCTTCTATGCAATTATGCAAGACTTTAAGGGATTTCAAAAAGTCTAATAATGGAGACCATGCAAAGTTCTACAGATATTTTTAATAGAACAAGATTTATAAAAGTGCAAAAAAACTCGTAGATTTAGAACATTGACTATTTGACCATTGAATAAGATGATGTTTAGATATATAGTAATGGGAAAGGACTATTCTTAAACATCATCCAGTCATATTAAGATGATGTTGAAATATAATGATAAGAAATAACTATTCTTAAATATTATCTAGTCAAAATTTAATTTTAATTAGTTGTCCTTATTATTGGAGTAAATAGGTAATCACCTAATAATTAATTAATCATTAACTAATTGTAGCATTGTAAATTATACTCCCTTTTAGGTAATAATATAATTTCACACTTATTTTGGACCTATTTTAGTGACCCTTTCATTAATGCATTTCAAACACCCTTTAACTAGGCCCTAATTTCCAAAATTTTGCATTCTATGGTCCAATTTTGACAGTTTTTGACAATTTGCAAGCATAAATTTTTTTCTCTCATTTAATGCTTTATCCCCGTCTTTTAATTTTTTTGAAAATAAGGTTGAAACACTAGTGCCCAGGGTGCCTATGTCCCCCTATTTTGGCTCCAAATTCAAATATGTCAGTGTTGACATTTCATTATTTGAAATTCAAATATCTAAAGTCAGCCATCAGGATCTAAATTTCAAAAAATTAAGAAACGCCTATAAATACCTAGTCTTCTCATCATTTGAAACTAGAAGTCAAGAATTGGGAATCTTGGAGAAGTAAGAGATCATTATATTTTTTCAAGTACATCCATATTTGCAGGATTTTAAGCTTATTTGCATATTTATTCAAGTCTTGTCATGATTGAAAGTTGATGCCAATAGAAGAGCATGATGGATTCTAGGTTTGGGAGATGCATCTGGCCATTTCCTTCAAACTAATGACTTGTTTCCTAGTGTTTTCATCTTCAAGCTTCATCTTATTTGTAGCCTCAAGTAGGGTATCATTTATGTTTCAGATTTGCTAGGAGTGTAATGACTTTTCTCTTAGCTAGATCTTATCATTTCCATGTAGGAGTCCTCTAATACACTTGAGTAGGGTTTCTTTGCATTTTAGCTCATAACAACCTTAGAAACACTTAAGGTTAGGGAACACACACTATTTTATATTAGATCTTTGGCTATTGTGGAGGTAGAAATACCAAAATAGAGGCTTGACCGAGGCAAGCTCCTATATAGCCACTCCCACCATCTCTTTTGTAGGTTTTTATTGTAGGTTCAGATACGAAAATGGAAATTTGTAGGGTGGAGATTGAAGAGCAACTAGAGAGCTTTAGATCCATTTTTCTTTTATTCAGAAAAAGCCTAGCAGGATAGTGGCACCCCTGGCACTAACATCCTGACAATTT
The DNA here is from genome assembly GCA_007258455.2 of Sequoia sempervirens. Classification (NCBI taxonomy): domain Eukaryota; kingdom Viridiplantae; phylum Streptophyta; class Pinopsida; order Cupressales; family Cupressaceae; genus Sequoia; species Sequoia sempervirens. The sequence continues at coordinate 275,929,996 of VDFB02105785.1, read as the reverse complement.
CAACTAAAATTTATATCATCGATGCACAGTGTCCTCCCAAGCTCAGATCTGGTGTCGGAATTTCTATTACTATTTTGTACTATTTGAAATCCTACATTTTTAGCCTAAGACATTGTTCAATAGGGTTACTTGGTGCAATTCAATTTCAATCTATTTCCAGTCCTCAAAAGAATTAGATTTAGGTCTGATCGACTCACCTTTTTGGTTGAAAGTCAATCTAATTGCCTCATGGATCTGCATTCTAATGAAATCCTAGAAAAGCATGGAATATACCTTAGATTTTGGGTATTAAACCTAGGGTGTCCACTTTTTTGCATTTCATTAATTATTAGGTCCTTTTTACTTTAATTACTTAAACTACACTTAGGAATTGGTTTTTATTATTAGATTGAGCTATTGGTTCAATGCAGCAAGACATTCATCTTCTTCCAAACACAACTACTTGAGATTTGTATTTGTAGACATATCGTCATCGTTTGTGGAGTTTCAGATTGTAAATTTGAAAGATTATTTTGAAGACATTCATCTTCTTTTTCATGACAGCCACATCATCACTGTTAGCACACTATCGCCAGTCTTCATAAGATTCTGGATTGTTTTACTATTGCTTAGCAAGAGCAATCTGTGAGAGTGATAATTTGTGCACTTGCGTTAAATCTAACATCGTAAGATGTTCATAGGCGATTGTAGTTGTGCGTTAAAACTAAAATGGGAAAGCAAATGCCTTCTCCACAAACAAAACAATGAACATTTGCAGTAGCGACAGAGGTGTGAAGCATAAGTACAGAAGGTTGTAATATTGCTTCGGCTCGACCTCATCAAACTGAATATTGTCATCATTAAACTAGCTGAGCCGAGCCAGTCTTACGCCTTCTCTTCCACTTCATTAACACCAAACCAGATCAACTGTAAATGGGGATTATTCTAAATACCACTAGTTGTTTGTGCGTGAAAGCTAAAAACCGGATTCTTGTCAGCATTGAAAGTCGGCCTTGAATTTGGGGAACATATTTCCATGGTAACATGGCAGACATGAGGTTCGCCGCCCCATCATAGCACTTCAATTTTTTATCTGTAAAAAACTATTCAAGTTTTATGGAGGAGCGTCAATCATGGCGACATCCAAAAGAGTGGAAGGGACTTTGTTGGAATAATAATGAAAGCCTTTACTGGTTTCTGCACATGCCTAAATATAGTTAATTGGTCGAGAAGAAAGCATTAGACCACGAGTCCTTGGAATTTAAAATCGCAACGCCTGTGGTCACAAATGGATTCCCATTATTTTGGGAAACTCGTCCAGATGCCAAATGCCGGCCTTCTTATCTGGGTCTCCCGTTGTACCGAAGCATATATAGGGTGGGGCGTCCCTCATAGAAACTCTTCATATCCTTGTATTGTTTATTTCTATCATTTGAAGATTCCTTATTTTTTAAAGCATATATGTGAAATCAAAAGCTGTATTAAAAGAGTTAGTTATATGCCTTGGTATTCAAAGATTTTGATACAAATTAAAATATCATCGTTATGAGGGTGGTGCATTTTTAGGGTTTTGGTTTCGATGCAAATGCTTATTTCATATTCTTTTTAGTATATGACTTCTTTGTACTTTTTGTAGGTCTTTCTTAATTTCTCTTGCATTTAGATAAATTGTTTATTCTATTAAACGGTTTCTAGTCAAAGTAGACCAACATTTGATGTTGGGGTTTGTTGACTTGGAAGTATGGGAAGATGTCTTTGAAGTGTCATTGTAAGATCATCTCAAAAGTGGTGAGTGAGTCAATTCTCCTACAATTAATGTTGTTTTATGTGCTTATGATTTAGGCAATGCATGCAAATGGCTTGAAAACTATATCTTTGTTATTTTTTTTGGTAATTTTATACTTGAAAGCATATTGGGGAGTTGGGTCAATTCTACCCAACTCTCTTATGGGGCCATATATTTGTAAGAAAATATTTAATTTATTATGTACATAAATAAGTATTTTTATACTATATTTACAAAAGAGATGGGTGGAATAACATCACACTCAAACTTTTGGTTAGTAAAAATCTTTAAGGAAAATAATCAAAATAAGATTAACATAAATAAGTGGTTAGGCTATTAAGCAACAAGATGAAATAAATTAAAGGTAAAAAATATACTTATACACTAATCTATAAGAGAAGGTATATGTAAAAACTAAACTTATGATATAGTTGAAAGAAATAACCACAAGAGACAATATACGATAACATAGTGATTTACATGGGAAAACCACTTTCAAGAGAAAATGAATGCCTACTCTAAAGCAATTTAGTAATCAATAGTTACAATAAAGTTGGAGATTCTATTTTTTATAGGAGTATCGCCAACAAGAGATCTAAAGCAATTTTTTTATTAGAGCAATGCTTGTCAAACCCATTAATCATTTTTTTTAATACATGTGCAATTGCTAATAGGCACATACAAAAGTAAATTAACAATACCATGGGAACCAAGACCATGGGCCAAGAAAATAGTATAAAAAACACCCAAAAATTATAAAAATATGCTAATTTTATTTTTGGAAACTATTTCCCCAAACCACCAAGTGAAGGGAGTCCTTCAAGCCCACTTGTTAGAAAGAATATGTATTACACATAAGATTACAAGGTAAATATCACACTTTAAGTTATAATAATTAAGATGCAAGATTGAGACACCTTTCCTAACATTTTACCACCTTACAAGAGTAAAGAGAATACTATAATTATTAACTAATTTATATGGGTTTTAAGAGGCCCATAAAATCACATAATGATAAAATTCTCTATACTAACTAACTTCATAAATAAATTTGCATTATTATAGAAAATTTCAGCTTTCTCTAGTATCAACCTCACATCCTCTACTATATCTTGAAAAAAATGTTGTGAGACATCAATATGTGTTGTTATCATGTGAAAATTTAGGTTGTTTGCTACAAAAATGGTACTCCAACTATCACACTAAACTATAATTAAATGAAACCCTTATAGATATGAGTAGCTTTGACATAGTATACCTCTATAGTGGACAAATAAACCATAACCTACTTTTTATTCCATGTATGCACAACCCATTTCTTTTTGGCTAAATTGAGGTCCCCTCATTTTTTCTTTTTCTTTGTTGTTGCTTCATTTTTTGCTTTACCTTATTTTTATTTGGTCTTGACAGTTTTTGTTTTCTCAAGATGTCTTTGGTCTTCTTTGGAAGGATTTTAGACTTTTTTCCAAAAGTCCAAATCCCTTCTAGATCCCCAACCCTATCTTGTATTTTCTTTTTCATGTTTCAAAACTTTGGAAGGATTTTATACTTTTTCCAAAAGTCCAAAAGTCCAAATCCCTTTTGGATCCTTGGCCCTATCTTGTGTTTTCTTTGTCAGGTTTTCAAACACTGGAAGGATTTTGGAATTTTGTCTAAAAATCTAAATCCCTTCTAGATCCTTGGCCCCATCTTGTGTTTTCTTTTTTGAGTATTGGAACTCTAGAAGGATTTCAATTTTTTTTCCAAAATTCTAAATCCCTTCCAAATTGTTAGCCCTATCATGTGTTTTCTTTGTCAGGTTTTAGAACTCTAGAAGGATTTTGGACTTTTATCCAAAATTCCAAATCCCTTCTAGATCCTCGATAACACTTTTTTTAGGTTCCAAAACTATGGAAGTATTTTGGACTTCCATCCTATAGAGAAAGGGGATTCACTACTCATGAGTCTCTTTATTCTCAAGATATTCCTAGGGGCTGAACAACCCTAAAATATCTCAAGGAACAACACTAGAGTTCTAGAATAAAAAATAGTAAATCACAAAGATTTCTTGGATAAACTAGCGAGCTCTCAACCAAAGGATGGAAGCGTAGAATAAGGACGACAACGCTATCGATAGCATCCTAGAGGCACATTGGCATCTCGTGCGAATGAGAATTCGAGTTTATCATAAAAAATAGCTTAGTGGCAACTAGCAATCTAATTACTAAAAACTTCTAGAATACGAGAAAGTGACCAGATGTAATAGAATTGAGAATAAAGTAAAGAATGGATGATAAAGTAGGAGAATAAAAGATAGAAAGATTCTCACAGAAACCCAAGTAATGAAGCCTCCAACACATGAATATCTTCAATACCTACATGCATAAGATCCAGAGAAAATGTTGGGGCTGTATAGGGGTTTACCTCAGTCAAACCCCCATTTTGATGTTCCCACACCCACAAACAACCAAATAGATAGAGAAAGATAAAGTGTGGAGAGAGTGATAAAAGAAAACCTCACTATGGAGGAGAGCCCTATCACAAAGTAAATATGTAATAGATAGTGGATGTGATAAGTCCTAGGATGCTCGCAAGCACAAGATAAGGGAGATAGAGCTGTAAGGATTAAGGAAGCTAAAGGGAGAGAGAAAAGATAGCTGCAAGGAGTGTTATAAGAGCTTGAGAGTGTTGCAAAGAGAGTTTCCAAGAGAGCTTGAAATGTTGCAAGAATACTATTGTAGTGAGCTATGAAAGCTTGAGGTAGATGTAACAAACAAGGGAGTTGTGCAAGAAAAACCAAGATGGTAGAATGTTTGAGAGAGAATCCCAAAAGGAGAAGAAGGCCAAATTGATTGAAAATATGACTTCTAAAGAAGGAAAAGAAGCTTCTTATGTGGTAACAAGGCATCCTGAGCTGTTACCATCGGCAAAACTTGTTGACAAGTGGCAAACATGCTTGGAAATAGTTGTTTTAATGTTAAAATGTCATAGGATGCTAGCGCGACGTGCACATGTTTGCATTGTGTACTAGTGTCCAAACACATCATGCTACAAAATGACATGAACAGGAAAAGCACTAGGTTTGACGCAAAACTGACACATGAAGGTAGCTACTAAAAAGGGGTGTTGAGCATCCTAAGAGGGAAAAAGATTGATCTAAAATGATCCTACACAAGATGCTAAGGGAGTGGACACTAAAGCAGATACAAGAATGTACATGAAATTTCAAAGGGTGCAATTTTAATACATTATACATCCAAAATTCCAAATCCCTTCCAATTTTCCAAACCCAACTTTTATTTTCCTTGTTGTGCATCAGGATTCAAATCAACTTTTTCCCTTTGGTATTTTATCTCAAAGTGGTCCAAAATCTAGTTTGCTTCTTCACTTCTGCTCTTGTTTTAATTTCCCTTCCTTGGATCCAATCGGATTTTGGAGTCCCAATCAGACTTTAGACCATTTTCATTTTGGAGCCAAAATTCATTTTTTCCTTGCAATCCCACTCCACCTACCACATTAATGGTGAAATTTCCTTTGTGTGCATAAATTTTTTATTAATTTCTAAGCCATTAATAAAGTTAAAAGTTTGAAATTGATCTTCAACTACCCTAGCAAATTTCCTAAGTGACATCACAAAGTAATTGAATTTCATCTTTTGGTGTACAAAAGATAACCTTTTCTTATCTTCCATCATGGTTGTCATCCCTCTAAAATTGTGTTCCAAGTGGATATATTTTGCCTTTCTATTTCTCATTTTTGTTGTTTTGTTCTTTGTTCGTTGCATCATTTTAATTTTTGTTATTGTTTGTTTTTGTTCCTTGTTTGTTGTTTGGTTTTCTTTTTTTCTTGATCTTTTGTGGTTTGCTTTTTTTGTTTTGGATTTATTTTTTTGTGCCCTAGGTTCTATGGATTTTCCTTTTTAGTGTTCATGGTCTTCCTTGGATCCTATATCTCCATTCACCTTTGGATCCTTGTCCACCAAATGGTTGAGTTCATTAAGGTATTTGGTTTAATTTGGGTGGGGGTTATTTAGGAGGTCATTTAGGATTTTGGATCTCAATTAGTCCTAAGGAACTTTAAGTTTAGATGTTCAAAATTTATTTGTAACTTTGATCATTGCCCCCTTGGTTGTAAAATGATCTAATCAAAGTCTTCAACCCTAATCACATGTATGGTGGTTTCATGTCCTTTCAAGTTTTCAAACCCTTGTGGGACATATCTACAAAACGTGTGGTCCTCAAATCTATTCTTGAATCTAGCATTCATGCTCAAGAGTCTGTGTATAAGTTTTAGTACTAAATTTTAAAGGTATGTCGCTACAAAAATACTAATGTCTATTCAAAGTTTCAAACCTTGATCAAACCTTCTGAAAAAAGTTTGATATACTATTTTGATCCCTATCCCCAATAAAGTAACATATGGTATTTTGAGTGATCCTCATGCATTTTTACTCCTGATCAAACTATCATTTGAAAGGTCCAAAGGGTATATGTTTTCCCACAATTCTACTTCTCGCCTTATAATAGTTGATTTCCTATCAAGGATTCAAGCCCAAATCAAAAACCTCAAGTAAAGATCCTTAGTCTATTTTTAGACTCTGCTTCCACAAATAGTTCAAAGATAGGTAAATTATTAGGTCCTTGTTGGGTAATGGAACTTGATAGGACTATTAATCTCAAATGTGCCCCTGGCTAGGATCCTAATCTTTTCCTAGTTTTGATTCTCCTTAGGCAAATACATTTGGTAGTAAAATGATGAAACTTACCTTAAATTTTGTTTAAAAAATAGATGCCTAATACATGTTTTCTTTTATTGTAGGTATTTTCAAATGTCTGATCTCAATGAATATTTGCTAGAGAGGAAGTATCTAGGTAGGAGAGGATAGAGAGAAAATATAAGAGGTCTAAAGCTAACAAACTCCCCATTACCATGAAATACAAGTTACTTGATGTGTCCTTAGTGTTTCTAGATTCACTTATGAAGTGATGAAGATCATAAATATGGAATATGGACACATCAACTTGGAGGATTTTAAAGAAGAAACATTTTACCATGATTCCTCTTCTAGACCTCAAAAGATTGCTAATTTTGGATTAGCATATGTGGCCTCCTTCCCAGTGGTAGTTCAATGCCCTGAACTCATACTATATGTAGCCCAACACTGCAAATCTATAGATAGGAAGTGCTATCACCCTTATGACACAAAGATAATTGACCTATCTATACCTATTATTAGGGAAGTTTTTGATCATCCTCCTTATGATCAACTAAAAATGACAAATGAAATAAAAGAATTTGGGGAATATAAGAATGATATAAGTGGAAATATTAGACATCTTAACAAGAGAAGGATAAAAAATGAAAGGAAATTTGTGGCCAAGATCCCCAAAAAAACCAACTAGATCAGATTTCTATTTTGAATTAGGGGACATCATCAATCTCTTATGTAGATATTTTAGCAAGGAATAATCCATAACATGTGATACATGCATTTTTCATTTCATCCATGTTATCCTAAAAGGAGAGGTCTTCTTGGATTGGGTCCAGATTATGTCAAACACTCTACATGCATGATTGACCAAAATAAGGGACACTAAGCAATTCTTCATGTCCTCCTATGTGATTAGAGTAAATTCTTCATGGTAGAGTAAGATATGACCTAAATTTTATCCACAAGTGGAGCTAAAATAGGTAGTGAAACATTTCAAGAGAGTTAATGATTCTTTCCTCTACCTAGTGATCAATCAACTCACTAGAGACATAGGATTCAAATGTACAGGGAAGCCATGTCATTGATTAAAGGGGTAGTGGTTCATTTAATTTCCTAAGTCTACATATATTAGGATATATGTTATAGACAAGGCCCCCTATTTTCAACCCAAGTGTTGCAATGATAAGCTAATTTGATTGAATTTTCCAAGAAAGTCATGCAGGTGAATCTCAATTTTTCAAGAAAACACAAAGCAAGATTGAAATACCCTTTCCAGTTGGGTCTTTATGGAAACTATTCTATTGTTTTTGTAAATATAACCTTGGAGGAGTTGTAGTCACTAAATATAAATCCCTATGTGCTTAGGGAGAGTTTTGATCAGAAAGGAAAGATGAAGGCTAACTCTTAGTCCTATTTTCCCATTCCATAAATCAAACATTGAATATTTTAGGCTAATATCTAAGATAATTTTGAGGTCAAAAAGAGGACTTATGAAGGGTTGACCATATTTCAAATGAAAGAGTTTGGGATAAGAGATGACATCCCAAAAGGGCTATTAGATGATGGTCAAACATTTTATCCAATGTAAGATTGAAACATATAAAAATAAGGAGGTTATGATGTCTAACCCTCTATTTACTATGGTTTTATTCAAGAAATGAGATCCAAAACCTTGAGATAACTATCAACCTAAGAGCCGAGTTAAGTCAAGATTTAGGGATCTTGCAATCTCTTCTTTATACAAGGATGGGGTGGTGAGCTAAATCACAATTTGGGGAGAAGAAATTAAACTAATAAATTAACCCTAATTCTAGGTCTATCACATACAATGAATAAATCTAACATAAAATAGAAAGACAAAATAGCTTTTTTCGAAAAATAGAGAAGAGGGAATGTCGTGCACTTGATCAAATCTTGTTGTCCCTAAAACCCTAACAAGGAATCATTTGCCACCTTGGGCGAATGGATCCTGGTGTACCTGTTTGGGGAGCTTTAAGTCTAGAAATGAAGCTTGCACAGTGTAAAAGTTTGCTACCTCTAAAACACTAACAGGGACTCATTCATCACCTAAGGAAAATGTGTCTTGCTAGGTCCTTTCAAAAAACTCTAAATCTAATCTTCAATTTCCAGGTTTTCACTCCTTCCCTACAAATTGAAACCCCTGCTTTAAGATCCAAATCCACTAAAATATGCAAGAAATTTTTGAATCTTGTTGGTGGATAGGGGTTTTCCTCAGTCAAACCCCATGTTGGTAATTAAACCTTGATGACGAATGAAAATATGAAACATGTAATGTGTGTATAATCCTAACCTTAAGTGTGTCTAAGATTAAGATCCCTAATTATATAAAGGAAATCCTATTCAATTATGTTAGAATAGAACCCTAAAATAAAAGATGAAAAATGCAAGTGACCAACTATAGAAGATCCCAAATCCCCTCAATAAGTCACAAATATGAGTATACCTCTCTTTAGGTTGCAAGTAGGATGATCATAGAAATGGAATAACTTAGGAAACAAGTCCTTAGGCTTGGTTGTACGTATTGTGCATCTCCCAAAACCTAGAATCCCTCATGATTCTCCATAGGAATCTATCATCAATCCTTCAATAATGCTTGACCTTTGACACAAAAATGAGTTTGAAGACTTATAATTCTGCTCCAAAACTTCATTCTTGCTTGCTCCTTGAATGTGAATGCTTGATCTCATGAAAAATCTTAAGAATCATAGATTGCTTATCTTCTCTAGTTGAAAGTTATGCAAAATAACCTTATATTTATACATAACTTGATATTTAACCTCAAAATTCAAATAACACAAGCCAAAATAAAATCTAAGATTGAAAACCATTAAAATCCCACCACAAATAAACTCAAAAAGGGGTGTCCTAGGTAAGGAGGACCCATTCACCCAAAGTGGTGAATGGGTCCTAGAACAATTTTCTAAGACCAAGGTTCTGGGAGGTGACATAATGTAAAAAACCCACCTCAAATATGCCAAAAAAGGGTGTCCTAAGTATGGAGGACCCATTCATCCAAAGTGGCAAATGGGTCTTAGCACATTTTTCTAGGACTCCAACTTTTCCAATTTAAATGTTATGCAACATCATTAATGGGCGTTGGGATAGATCCTTGAAAAATGCAATTAATAAGGCTTGGATTTGAATTAAAGGGTCAATTAAGTTGTAATTAGCCTCAATTATTTAATAAAGCCCTATATTAGTGTGAAAGTGTAAGAAAACACTTTACAACACCCTAAATAAAGCACAATTAAGTACATTTTAGTTAAAAGGGTCCTAGACTTAGTGTGAATGTGTAAAACACATTACAACACCAAATCAAGGCATAATTAAGTTAGTTTTAGTATTAATTATTCCCAAATTAAGTGTGAAAGAGGGTTACTTTTTTCTACACTATATTTAGCCCCCACTTTAGCTACGATATGATACTACGTGCATATGTAGTTAAAGGAAATAACTTCTATAAAAAGGATACTCATATGGATTCATTAGGGAGAATGAAGCCCCCACTATAGTTACCTACAAACCACAATGTTAGGAACCAAATCCTACAACATAGATTTGTTAACTACTCAAAAATCCTCTTATCAAACTTCTACAAAGAATTGAGTTTGAGGGTGGATGTATGCCCTTGGATTTTTCTTTCTTTATGTTGGTGGAAAAAAGGTGAATACAAAACCACATCAAATCAATTAGGTCATATTATAGGGTATTTCCAAGTGCAATACCACATAGTGATGGACATTTGATGAGATTGGGAGCATAATTACAAATCAAATGTAATAAATGGTGTTAAAAACGAAGTCCTCTAGCCCCCAATATGCTAATTTGAATGAGCTTCCCTTTAAATGAATCAATTTTATTTACTAGGGTTTTACTATATATACTAATGGTAATAAGACTTTTCACTATTCATTTGAAATTTACCTTTTTGCAGATTACCTTGGTGTAGAGTGATTGAAAATGTTGAGCCGGAGGATGTACAAGTCCCCCAGATTGGACGTGATTTTTAGTGAGGATGCATGAAGCGTACTTCAACACACAGTGAGTAGATTATACTATGTTTTTCCATCATTTTTCATGCTTTTTCTATACTTTTTAATGTAGTTAGGGTAATTTTAAGACACTGGAAAAGATTGGTGCAATGCATCCATCTTTATCACAAAGTTTCCCACTTTTGCACAAAGTGTCCCAAAATTTTCTAAAGCATCCAAGAACCCCCATCCAAAAATGGCCTAGGTGTCCACATTGGCCAAAAGGTGTCATAGAGCAAATGTAATGTTATTGAATTGATTATTCTAGGACTTATTTCATGGTTTTTGCTTTATACATTCCTCCCCAAGCCCGACAACACTTAGGAGGGAGACAATTCTATTTCCTCCGCGAGTTTGTCACATGACTATCAAAGGAGAAGATTGGGCTTCTTCAAGGTGTTGGATTGTTTTTGGTATACCTCATTCCACCCATGAGGTATCATGATGCTATGCTGCTAGCCCTAGCAAAGAGATGGGACATAAATTCATGTACCTTCCATCTTCCTACCAGGGAGATGACTGTGACTCTTGAGAACATACACATCATCTTACGGATTCCCATCTGAGGTGAGCCTATACATCTAGCTAGTGATAGATCATTTTTTCAGATGAGAGATGATATTTTATATTATGTAGAGTGGCCTATCTATCAGTCAAGTATCGGGCATTGAGCTTAAATGGCTTTTGAATACACAATCACCACTTCTACAACAGATCATGATCATGACTATAACACTCACTTTAGTACTAGATGGTCAAGGAGCTCATTTAGATGGTGGAATTGTTCATACTATCAGGGGCATGGAGGAGTAGAGGACCATCTATGCATGGGGATACAACATGCTTTCCCATCTTTATTATGATCTAGGTTGATTTGTATACCAGGAGCTCAAACACATTGTACATTGTACACTTCTACAGATTTGGTGCTTTGAGTATATCACATGTACGAGGCTAACATGATTTCCCATAGCAGTACACTTGAGAGATGCCAACACATCATGCTATCATCCCAGAACTATGATCTTGTCCTCTGATAGAGAGCTATCCTAGATACAGTGTTCAGCTCGAAAACCAGCTCGCCTAGTCGCCTTTTTAATCTCAGGATTGCAAAGTGGTTTAGGACCCTATTGTCCTCATCATTCTCATCATCATACCCTAAACATCCCACTTACCTGAGGTAAGTTAGGGAAACTTTCTGCATCTTCGCCTCCATGACCTGGGGCCTTGCACATGGAGGTCCCCCTACCTTACATTTTGGTGAACCCGATGTGAACCGACATCTATTCATCCATTGGTGTTTAGGTCTCTCTTGTGTACCTCATTACTATTATGTTCCTAAGTGTTGTGAAGGTTTATGAGCATCACAACCCAATCCACAACTTCTAGGTATATTGTTAGGAGAAGTTTACCGCACCTCCCAATGGAAAGTAAAAAGGCCTCTATTAGGTTATCTATAGGCCTTTTCTCTGGTCCCGTTGTTGGTCTAGATGTGCAAGAGTAGTTGTTAAGGAACAAGATGGGATTCATTGATGAAACCAATCATGTTCCCACTCCTCCTACGTCTCCTACACCATCGTTGGTAAACGAGCATGAGGCCATCCAGATCCATGCAAAATATGTATCTGCCCTTGCTAGAGGACTGGGTGACTTATAAAATCACTTGGAAATAAATCTGAAGATGGCTAGAGCTGCTCAGGTTGTTATTGAGTTAAAACACATGATGGGTAAAGATCGAACATGCATAGAGCTTCTGACTAGCCTCGTCGGTCTTGCCAAAGCGTGTGCTCCTTCAAACAATCCCAAATTTGCACAAGGAGTCACTTTTGAAGAGCGTGAAGGAAAGTTAGGAGTATCAATGCCTCCCACTTCTATTTACATGGTTGATGTGGTCCCTTCTATCAGCATTCCTTATGTTTCTGAACAACCCAAAACTATCAAAGTGAACAAGGTCCCCTTCGGCTTTAACTTCACCTCTCCTATCACCTCTAGTGGTGCAGGCTTTGGCGGGCTAAGTGGTGGGGGCTTTGGTAGAGGTGGTGGATTCGGAAATGGAGGTGGTGCTGGTGGAGGTGGCTCTGGTGGAGGTCATGGTAGTGGTTCTGGTGGAGGCCCTACTAGCGACGGTGGCTCTGGTAGTGGTTTTGGTAGAATTCGCACCGGTGGCGGTTCTGGAGGTGGCCTTGGCGGTGGTTTTGGGGGAGATTCCTCTAGCCCTCTATCTTCTAATGACCCTATTCTAAACACTCTTCTTTAGAATATGGGTAAGATGCAGAGCCAGTTAGTGATTCTTTCCCAAGCCTCTGCCCAGCCTATCTTCCAACCCTTCTTCTGAAACAACCCATTGTCGGTTGTGATCTTGAACACTCCCTTCCCCCAAGGAATGGAGATACCTAAATTTTAAAATTATGGTAGTAAAGGAGATCCACAAACATACATGTCTTCCTTTAACACCCTATGCATAAAATTTTTCCATTACGATGCATTGATGGCCAAATTGTTTCCCTGATCTCTCAAGGACACAATGCTCAAGTGATACTATTCCTTGCTTGATAATTCCATTTTATCATTTGACCAACTTGTTAATCAATTCCTTAGGAAATTTCAAGCAAACATAAGGCTGAAGATGACCTTTTCGGATCTCGTCTGATATAAACAAGAAGATAATGAAAAAAATACTAATTTCATAGTGTGCTACCAAGCTCTCATCTCACAAATCTCATATCAGCTACCTGATTCTGATGTGTAGAAGGTATTCATAGGGAAATTATAAAGGCTTTGGAAAGAGAAGTTATCCCTTATGAAATACCCTTCATTCATGCACTTGTGTGCAACATTATGAGAGTACCAGCAGACCATCATTTAGTTCAGAAGATCTTCCTCACACTCCCATTCTGCTCAGGAAAGTCCATTGTATCAATCTCTAGGAAAGGTAAGACGGTTTTGAATGTAGTTTCCATTATTAATAATAATGGCCTCAAGAATAATAAAAAATTCACAAAGTTATCGGAATCTTATTCTTCTATTCTATAGAAGTTGTTAAAGGATAAGATCATAAATTTTTCAAATCCTAAGCCTGTTAAGGAGCCTTACCCTAATTGGTATGATGGGAGCACAAACTGTCAGTACCATCTGGTTAATGGACATGATACAAAACATTGTATGCACCTGCATCATGAGATATAGGGCCGCATCAAGGATGGTACCATTTGTCTCTATGGGAATAAAAGAAATGCTAACAAATTAGTGGTGAAAGCTAATATTGAATTACAGATATATACATAGACCCATTTCCATCACACTCTGCTAACATGATTATAGATCCCACTGATTCTATTACTCAACCCAAGGCCTATGTTAACATGGTCACGGTGACTTCTACTACTCCACCTACACCTGGTTCTCCAAATATTACATTCACATCACAAGACTTTCCCTTGAACAATAAACCCTCACCTCTCCACATTCCTACTTGCATCAATGGTAACATTGTGAGAAGAGTCTTGATTGACCCCATGAGTCATGTGAATTTTATCACAGGAGAAATATTAGTATTAAATTCATTATAAAAGGAAAATTATGAAGAAATAAAATCTACCATCTGTACGCATGATGGTATGAATCTTAAACCTTACGACTTGATAACCCTGTCCGTCCTAGTTGGACCCGGGGCTATTGACATGGTTTTTGATGTTATCCTAGAGTTAGATCTATTTAGGGTGAAGCTAGGAATACCCTGGCTAGCTTCCATGAATGGGATCACCTCCATTATTCATAAGTGTTTAAATCTTTCCCATGAAGGTGTCATACATGTAGTGCATGACACTAGATATCAGCCTCTGGTGTCCTGTGGTGGATATCAGCTCGATCACTTCTGGCCCTCCCTCGTTGGTCTGCTTCCTCCAATAACAGACCTACTTTACAAAAATTATGTAAAGTATAAGACTGTGGGAAAGGGACAACCGAAATTGACCCTTCCTGTAATGCAACAGTCAGTCATTTCCTCCTCCCGAGAAGAAAATGAGGTCATATCAACCACTCCCCCTTCTCCGAAGAAAGAGGAGAAGCAGATACTGGCTCCCTCTCCTTCTCATAAAGGAAAAGAGAAGGTGACTTTTCCTTGAACTACCTCATCCTCTCCCCTTTCCTAGGAAGAGTATTGGATGAGTAGGCCCAGTGGTTATCCGCTAAGTTCAATGATTCCTCCTTGGCGTAGGCCCAAGCTCAAGATTGCAGATCTCCCTAATGAATACCTTAGACTGTGGTACTATTTATATGGTAGAAAGAAGGGTTCCCAAAGGGAATTCGATCTGCGACCTCCTACCACTCTTATTCCTAAGGTAGTAAGTGGGAAGAGGCTTGCTACTGAGGCTCTTGAACTGAATCCTTCTGCTTCTACTCAACCTATTGCTCCTGCTCCCATTTAGGAATCTATTCCTCCACTAGAAATGACCGTAGTGGACATTCCTATGGTCGAGCAGGAGCCTTCTGATCCTTCACAGTCTCCGGCCTCTAGCTCTAAGAGCCGAAGAAACTGCCTTACGCATGAACGGAAGCATTGACAATAGGCTCTCTTAGCTGAGTAGGCTGCCTCATAAAGGATGGAGGAAGAGATGACTGCCCCCGCTTTAGGACCTCCTACAGTGTCACCCTCTTCTCTCCCTTCTACTTCTCTATAGTATAGTTTTGCACTACTTTCGACTGCCACTGTGAGTGTGAATGCACCTAACCCCAAGGGGGTACAAGTGTTCATAGCTCCTTCGATGGAGCCACCTTTGTTGATGTCCATTTCAGATATTCAACCTTTCCTAAAGCTCATGGATATGGTTAATACCTCAGTCATATCTATTGCGGTTCTTTCCTCCTCTTCCTCTACACCTCTAGCCTTGTCTGTGGGGAGCTCATCTCCTCTAGCAAAGAAAGAGGTAGAGAGTGGTTCTTCTAGTAACAACGGACCTAAGAGGATTCCACCTTCTCCGTAAGGTGGTCCTGTGTTGAATTTCTCTATCCTAGTGACAGAACCATTCCTGGCTTCCCCTAAGTTCGTCACTGCTCTCGAGTCACTCGCTGAGCCTAGTGGTGAATCTCAAGTGCAACCTATCCCGTCCACTAAATTTAGACACAATGCTCCTCTGGGGTGCATGTTTAACTCTGTGGATGAATTTTCAGCCCTGTCAGTGATCTTCGCAAAATCCTTGACCTTGACTCCATAAGAGCTTAGTGGAGAGGACCTCGAGGGGCCCTCTTCCTTACCCCTTGTTTCAGGAGGGTCGAACACCCCTCCTCTTAACATCCCTCCATTGCAAGCTCATCCTCCTTCCCCCTACGATGACCTAGAGTGGGAAGCAGATGACCTCTTGGCTAATTAGTGTTAGGAGGAGGCCTATTTTTTATCTTGTGTGTGTGTGTGTTTTGCGATGTGTTCCCCCATGATCATGATATGTGTGCCTAGATGACACTCATCAACCCTATTGGTGCTTGGATACAAGCATGGTTTTTGTGTCGTAAACCTTCTTCTATTTGTATCATCATTCTTCCATGTTTGTGCTTGATTTTTGATAAATTGGGGATGATGCAAAGTGTTGGGAGTATTTAGACTTCCCTTCCATGTTGACCCAATTTTTTATTTTTACTTTTTCTTCTCGTGCATTCTTCACATGGTATGATATAGTAGGGGGTTGATGACATTTCATTTAAATATACTATTACTATACATATCTATATATATTTATGAGCAATTCTAACCCTGAAATATCAGGCTACCCCTATGCCCTTTGTTTATGTTTTTCCCTTTTTCTTTCTTTTCTCTCGTGTGTGACAACATTCTCTCTTCAACATTTTGATTTTTAGAAAATGCATTTGTTGCCAATGGATCTTTTCTCAAAAATATTTACAAATATTCCTTTCTGAAAATAACATTTAGAATTAGGGATCCTTTTGAAAGAACTTGAATGTTTTTCCCTCGAGGTGGAATGGCTATAATCTTCCCCTCACGTGGGAGCATTCTCTTCCTTTACAAGAAGATTCCTTGATGAAGGATCGATTCGAGAAAGAAAACATCTTATTTTGAATTGTGTGTCCCTTGAGTGGATCCCCTCTCTTCACAACAGGTTCCCTAGGGACCCCTTCAAAATTTTTCAAAACTGTCGATAGTCTGTACAACTGTCCACTTACTCACCTACATGGTTGCTTCCCGACTTTGTAGAGTATGCTTTCCTAGGTTTCCTCCATGTGAGAGATCTTGGGGGATACCTTGTTGTTGGATTGAGAACCTGTAGGGTGCTTCCTTTGAGCTTCCTCCATGCGAGAGATCTTGGAGGTGGCTCCCTTGCAAGACTAAGAGCTTACAGGGTGCTTTCTTGGGTTTCCTCCATGCAAGAGATCTTGAGGGTTACCTTCCCTATAGTGCTGCAAATCTATAGGGTGCTTGCTTGGGTGTTCTTCATGCTTGAGTTCATGGAGAATACCTTCCCTATAGGACTGAGAGCCTATAGGGTGCTTTCTCGGGTGTTCTTCATGGTTGAGTTCATGGAGAATACCTTCCCTATAGGAATGAGAGCCTATAGGGTGCTTTCTTGGGTGCTCTTCATGCTTGAGTTCATGGAGAATACCTTCCCTACAAGACTGAGAGATTGTAGAGTGCTTCCTTTGGGTTTCCTCCATGCTAGATTTTTTGGGAGACACCTTCCTTACAGGATCGAGAACCTGTAAGGTGCTTTCCTTCTTCAACTTCATAGTTTTGAGTAGCTATAGGGTCCTTTGCTTGACATGCACCTTTAGGTACACTAGATCATGGTCTACTTCCTTGATAGTTCAGGTATACATTTCTAGCCTTACACTCTCCTTGATCTACTTTACCGAGCACTCATTAGTACTCGTTCTCACTAAAGTGGAGGAAAAATGTATAGGAGTGAATTTTCACCCCATGTGCAAATTCCCCTTTTTCCCCTTTCCACTTTAGAAAACCAAGTTTGGAGGCTTAATTCCACCTAAGCTCGTTGCTTGCATCAATCTTGGTGCCTATTTTGAGCATTGGTGGAGGTGTTTCTGTCGGGGACACCCATGCAGTGTGCAGATGTTTGTGCAACACGCTTACATCCCTGGAAAATTCCTGTGGCTAAACCTGTAGATGCATTACACTTCTCATTGGGGGTCAAGTTCTAACATCCCCTTCAGCCAATTGAATCGAATATGGCCTTTTCTTTCATTCCCTTCTTCAAATTCACTCCTGGAACAATAATTTCAATCGTCTAAGCATTCAAGCCATCCTCTACACACTTCAAGCATCCATTTTCACTCACTCTCAAGCTCTCAAACAACATACTAGCACCTCATTGCAACAAATAGAACACTCTATCACTTTGTTAGAGCAAGTTGGGAACAAAACACCATTGCAACAGAGGCTCGAGTACTCTCATTTTCTCACCCAAGCAGCCTTGAATTCTCTTGGTGGAGGTGGTAAGCTTCCCTTCCTTTCCTTCTATCACTTGGCTAAGTTAGCACTTTACTACTTTGTAGTGATTTTGTGCTTTTTACTGTATTACTCACTTTATCTTGCTTCCTTGGCTATTTGTGAAGGTGGAAACACCTAAATGGGGGTTTGACTAAGGCAAGCCCCTATACAACCACCCAACATTTTTCTCTCTTTTTGTGTGTAGTGTACGTGCTTTGCAGAGCTAGCTGGCAAATAGGCTCTTCTACGAAATCATCTTCGTCACCCTAGCTCTGGTATATTTATTTTATCACCTTCGTTTATATTTCTCGTACTTCATAGTGTTATTTTTCTCTCTTAGAAGTTGCTAGCTAGGCTGCTAGATCATTTTCCAATAAGTTCACATTATACTTTCAGTCCTTTGGTCATACGAATTCCAGCGCACCTGAGAGATGCCAGCACATCGTGTTGACATCCCAGAATTGCGATGTTGTCCTCTGATAGAGAGCTATCTGAGATACAGTGTTAAGCTCGAAAACCAGCTTTCCTAGCCCCCTTTTTAATCTCAGGATTGTAGAGTGGTTGTAGGACCCTAGATTGTCCTCATCATTCTCATCCTCATACCCTAAACATCCCAGTTAGTTGAGGTAAGTTAGGGCATCTTTTTTCATTTTGGCCCTCTGTGACTTGGGGGCTTGCACATGGAGGTTCCCCTACCTTGCAGAAGGTTGATGAAGTTATGCACATACTAGTTGAGATAAGTGAAGTTGAACCAGATGAGCCTATCTGCGGACCTATACTAGAAAAGAATAAGGAAGAAGAATACGAAGAAACTCTAGAACCTACTCCTACGAATCCCAAGTATGTAAAGAAGAATCATCCTGAAGGACAAATAATTGTACATAAGAGTGAAGGTGCTAAAACAAGAAGCAAAGTGGTGGAAAGTAAGGTAAATCTATGTTTACTTTCAAAGATAAAACCTAATTATGTGTATGAAGCATGTAAAGATGAGAGTTAGCTTAGAGCTATGAAAGAAGAGTTGCGACAAATAGAGAAGAATCATACATGGGAACTGGTTCCTAGACCTATAAACAAGAATGCAATTGGTACTAAGTGGGTGTTTAGAAATTAGATGAATGAGAATGGTGAAGTAGTGAGAAACAAAGTTATACTTGTATGCAAAGGATATTCACATGTTGAAGGCATAGATTTTGAGGAGACATTTGCACTGGTGGAAAGAATGGAATCTATTCAGATGTTCTTGGAATTTTCTACTTATAAATATTTCAAGGTATATCAGATGGATGTCAAGTTTGCATTCCTGAATGGAGAATTGGAAGAAGTGTAGATGGAACAACCAGAGGGATTTCAGTTATCAAAAAAATTGGATATGATCTATAAGTTGAAAAAGGAATTGTATGGATTGAAATAGGCTCCTAGAGAATAGTATGCAAGATTGGATAGATGTTTGACACAACAAAATTTTAGCAAAGGCTCCGCAGGCATTAATCTTTATTTCAAGATTTAAGGAAACAAAATGTTGATAGTAGTTGTCTATGTGGATGATATCATCTTTGGAGGAAATGAAGGTATGTGTAAGATATTTATAGAGGAGATGCTAAAAAATTTGAAATGTCTATGATTGGTGAGTTGAATTTCTTCCTTGGACTGCAAGTGAATCAAACTGATAAGGGGATATTCATTTCACAATTGAAGTATGTTAAAGAGTTATTTCAAAGAAGTTTGGAATGGATGACTCCAGACTGGTTTGTACCCCTATGATGACCAGATGCAAGATGAGTAAGCATGATGAATCTGTTAAATTTGATCAGAGCAAGTACATATCTATGATTGGTGGATTATTGTATCTTACTGCTACTAGACCTAATATCATGCATGCAGTATGTTTGGTTGCTAGATTTAAAGTAGAACTGAAAGAAGCACATGTTATAGCTATGATGAGGATATTTAGATATCTTAAAGTCACTCTAGATTATGGCTTGTGGTATCCTAAGGATACTGATTTCACTTTGAGTGCTTACACTGATGTAGATTGGGTTGGTTGTGTAGATGAATAGAAGAGTACAAGTGGTGGTGCATTCTTTCTTGGTGGAAGATTGGTTTCATGGCTTAGCAAGAAACAAGATTCGGTTTCTTTATCCACTGTAAAAGATGAGTAAATTGCTACAACATCTTGCTGCCATAGGTTTTGTGGATGAAGCAAAAATTGAAAGATATGGGAGTAATATGTGATGAGCCTATTCCTATCTTCTCTAATAATACCAATGCTATAAATATTTCAAAGTATCCAGTAATGCATTCAAGGTCAAAACATATATCTATCAGATATCATTTCTTGAGGGAGAAGGTATTGGAGAATGAAGTCAGATTGGAGTATGTGTCTACAAAGGATCAGATTGCAGATATATTTACTAAGGCTCTTCCAAAGGATACTTTTGAGTATCTCAGGGAGAAATTGGTGGTCATTGGCTCTCCTTCTTTGAACTAGGTGCACATGAAGGTGCATCAGTCCAATGGATCTATAGATTCTTCATTTGTCTAGAGTGATGAATGGGTCTACTCTAGAGGGGGAGTAGAAAGTTTCATTGTTGTAGTATGAGATGTGTGGGTGCACTCCTAAGGGGGAGTGATCAATTTTTTTTGTTCTTTTCTATTAATGTCAAAGGGGGAGAGAGAGCATGTGAAAAAATAGTAAAAGGGGAGAAGAAGATGAACGGAAGAGAGAGTATTGAGAGTTTAGGAATGGAATGGATGTTGTCTTTGATGGTTTTTCACATTGATATGTGTTTCCATCAATGACAAAGGGGTAGATTGTTGCAAGTATGAGTAACTTTGGTTGTGTTGTCACTGATGTCAACACAGTACAAGATGTTGCAGGTTGTGCATGTATAGTTGAGATGTTGATGAGATGTTGTGAGTACATGGAGCTATCTTTATGGTGTTGCAGGTGTGCTAATATGTTGTGTTGCCAAGTGCTTTTGAGAAATAGTGAAGACAGAGTTGTGTGTGTTTAGAATGTGCTTTGGTATGTGCTTCTCATTTCTTCTATATTGATCTTATACTTGTGTAGATCTGGAGTATTGTTTTTGGGTATTTGTTGATGATATCTCTTGGTTTGTAGCTTATGGTTTGATGAAGAGTGCAAGTTGTGTTCACTAGTGTATGAATTAGTTTGGTAGAGTTGTTTGTCTATGGATTGGGAGAAATGTTTTTGCTCTACAGTCCTTCGTTGGTTTGTTTCAGGTCTTGTAGATCTAGAATATGTCTTGTGATGATGTTATCTATGTTTTGGAAAATATTTTCATGGTTTGGTGCTCTGGAAGATGAGATTCAAAGTTGTGTGTGTCTGTATAGTCTAGATGGACTAGTGAGAAGTGTTCTGAGTTTGAAGGTTATTGCATTTGCTACAGATGAGTTTAAAGGTATCTGAGATGTGTTCCAGTGTATGGTGAAGTGTTTGGTGTGGTCCGCATGTTATTTTCTCATTGCGAAAGTGTGTACTTGAAAGTTCATTTATGTTTTCATTAGGTTTGGTTGACTTGATGTTTACACTTCATACAAATGATTAAGTGTTAATTACGGAAGTGTGTGATTGATCCAAGACATTGATTTGGGTCTTTTTTAAGTATTGGTTTGGTCTACTCTCATTCCTTTCCACATTGGGAATGTTGAGTTTTTGACCTAATTTGAATTTATGAATTGAAGCGTGTGTAGCGAACCTTGGAGAAAATTTCTAAGGTTGAAGATGATGTAAATACAAGTTGAGATGTTATGAATCAATTAATCAAGTATGCCACAAGTTTGAGAAACAAAGTACAGTACAAAAGTGAATTAAAGCAGTAGTACTTTAATGTGGTAGATTCCTAAAAGCAGCGAGCTGACGATGTCTACAATCCTTCTGATTAGGCTGCAAATGTGTGTAACTTGTAGTTTTTGATCTTTTTGTTAATCTTTTCTATTTGTAGGTAGTGTGCCTCTTTCTGGATAATGAGTACTATCTATAGGTAGTGATCCTTGTATTTGGGAAGTGGTCCCTTTGGAAATAAGCCTCTTTGTAATTGATTTTTCTATTACTTTATATTGTGAGCTAATCCTCACTATGGTTTTTCCCTTATTGGGTTTTCCGCATAAATCTAGTGTTTCTTGTGTTATTATTTCTTTCTATTATTTGCATTTCATGTTCACACTTAATAATAGAATAAAATGGATTTGAAGTTGTTAAATTGAGTTTGGTGACAACTGATTCACCCGCCCTCTCAATTATCTTGTGCCTTTCAACAATAATTACTGCTATAGAATCGATACACACAATTTCAAGTGAAAGGTTGAAAGGAATGTTGATCAAGTTGGACGTGAGTAAGGCCTATGACAATGTAAATTCGGCCTTTCTTCTTGAGGTACTAAAGATATTTGGGTTTGCACACGACTGGAGGGAAATGCTAAGTACATGCATTTCATCTCCCCATTATTCCATTTATGTTAATGACTCTCTTTGTGGTTTTTTGAGTGCCTCTAATGGGCTCTATCAGGGAGATCAATTTTTTTCTCTTATGTTTGTCATTGTAAGGAAGCTAAGGCAGTGGACCAACTTCCTACACTAACCTTGAGAGGATAATAATGCAAAATTTTTACAGATCTTTAACAGTTATAAAAATAGAAATAAATATAAGTATCATGCATACCACAACATAATGATTTACATGGGGAAAACCCTTTCAGGAGAAAAATGTCACTCTAAAATCCACCCAATATATTAGTTAGAAATGAAAAGATTACTATATACTTGTAGAGCAAGCTTCTCATAGGAGTATCACCACCAATGATCAAGAGACACCATGATTGCTATTAGACTCTTAGAATACACCTTTGTCTATGTACAACCCAACCACTTATAACAAGCTTTCTGGAACCTTCTAGAATTAGGGTTTTATAAGGTCATTTTTCCCTTGATGTGTTAAAGAAAAACCTTGACATGTCAGTGGGAAAAATCCTTGACGTGTTAGTGGAAAAAAAACCTTGACTTGTCAATGGAAAAATATTGAAGTGTCAACCAAACAAAATTTTGAGGTGATGCCCCGAACCCCACATCTTGCTATGAGTGTATGGTATTTGCATGATTAGTCACCACATACCAACATACATCCTATCGACAATAAACTGTATATAATTTCAAGGTTGATACATATTTTCCCAACAAATCTCCCACTTGTCAAACACCTTGCAAGGACAACAGAAGTGTGTCACATCATCTCTAATTGCTAGGGGCCAAAAGGCCCATAGTCTCTAAACACCATCTGAACTTCTCTATGCTCATAGACTTAGTTAAAGAATCAGAAACATTCATCAAAGTCTCTACCTTAACCAAATTCACCCTGCCATCTTCAACCATATCTCTAACAAATTGATATTGTACATCATTTTTTTGGTTCTGGCATGAAATGTTGGGTTCTTGTCTAGACATATCACACTTTGACTGTCAAAATAAATTTTCACTACACCTTGTTTTATTCCAATATCTAAACATAATCTCTTAGGAAAAATGGCTTCTTTACAAGCATGATTAGTTGCCATATACTTTGCTTCAATAGTGGACAAAGCGACCACAACCTATCACTTACTCATCCAACTAATTGCACCACCAAATAAAGTAAACACATAAGCATTGGTGGATATTTTGCTATCAATATCACCTACCCAGTCTAAATCCACATAACCATGAATATCAAGGGAAATCTCATCTTTAGTCATATTACTATGATAACAGAAGGAATAATCTGAGGTACCACATAATATCTCAAGACTCTTTTAACTGGATCCCAATGAACTCTACCAATATTAGACATATATCTCGAAAGAACTCCCACTGGTTGAGAATTATGTGGTCTAGTACAAACCATAACATACATAAAACTTCCAACTGCACTCTAGTAGGGAACTCTTCTCATGTCTTCCATCTCTGATGGAGATGTTGGACAATCTAAAATAAATAACTTTGTTCCAACTAAAACAAGAACACACAATGGTCTACAATCCTGCATATCAAACCTTTGTAAAATTGAGTTGACATAATTGTTTTAGAGAAAGCAATAGCTTTCTGTTCACTCTATCTCTTTTAATTTATATCCCAGTAATGTTTTTAGTTGCACCAGGATCTTTCATTTGAAATTTAGCAGCAAGTTGAGATTTCAATTTTGAAATCATACCTTTCCCTTTACCAATGAATAACATATCATCAACATATAATATAATAATCAAGAAACAATCACCATTAGTTTTATAATAAACACTATGTTTTGATTTAGAATGCTCAAATCCCAAACTCAATGCACATGTATCAAATTTTTGGTAGCACATCCTAGGACTCTGTTTGAAACCATACAAAGATTTCTTCAATTTGTAGACCAATTTACTTTTACCTTTCACCACATCGTGCTCTAGCTATGTCATATAAATATCCTCCTCCAAGTCACCATGAAGGAAAGTAGTTTTCACACCCATTTTCTCAACCTCTAAATCATAAGAAACAACAATAGAAAAAAAAAATCTAATGGATGTCATTTTTGCAATAGGAGAAAATATCTCACCATAATCAACACCCTCAACTCGAGAGTAACCTTTTGTGACCTATAGACACTGAAAAATGTCCTAATCAATGTCATACACTCGAATCAAATTTATTAACATTATTTCCTCTTTATCCATCCTCTTTTCACTTAATTGATTCAATTAGAATAGCTAATTAATTAATTGCATCATTTTCATCTATTTGGCCTAATTAATTAAATTGGGTTAATTCATCTCTTTTCACACTAACACTTCATCTCATTAAATAAAATAAATCAAAATATTTAATTTAATCTCCTAAGTCATCTTATTTAATTAAATAACCCTAAGTTATTTAATTAAATATCATTTCATCCCCCTCCCCTATTTATTAAATCATTTAATTTAATAAATATCTTTTAATTCCTCTAATTCCCTAATTGCATAAATTAAACTTTGTTTAATTAGTAATTAAACAAGTTTTTCTCTAATCAAAGAGAATAATCCCATGGAATATTCTTTATCCTTTTTTGCACAATTAAAACTTTTTTTTAATTTGTAAATTCACTTTTTTCCTCATCCCAAAGGAATATTCTCTCTCCTCTAATCAACTCACTTGGCTTCTTGGACAAGCTAAACCCTTCAACCTCTTAAGAAAGTTACCTTTGACCTATGTGAGCAGGTAAAAAGTGTGTTTGTTTGAGGCAAGTGCGAGCCTTTGATTAAACTTCATCTTGCATTCTCATCCATTGATGAGAATCCATGATCTATGCCTCTTATGTCAATCATCTTGAACCGTTGGTTAAGCTTTTCTATCTCAACCACCCATTCTTCATTTGCTCTCCTATAAATATATCACTGTTTGGAGACAAATGGATCCATCTTTTTTAGAGAAAAATTATTCTGTTAAATTTACTCACATCCATACTCATCTTTTTACTCACTATTTAGCTTGTTTTAGTTCATTTTAGTTGCACATTAGCTTCAATCTTTCATTAATGGCTTCCATGCATCCATCTTAGTTTGTAAATAAATTAGGTTTTTCATCTTTTAACATAATTTTAGCTTACATTAGCTTATCAATTGCATAATTAGATCATTTGTAGCATAAATTCATGGTAACTTAGCTTGCATCATGTTCATTTTAGCATAGTTTAGGTTTTTAACACATCAAACATCATGGTTTCATCAATTCTCTTCCATAGAATCAACTAAAACAAGCTCACTATCATGGGATTGGGAAAGGGTCATCTGTCTACATCAACGCGACACCAATTCCACAACAAGATAAATTTTGAATGGATTAGAATAAATGTTTTAAAAGCTTTCATAGTTTAGCATGTTAGGTTTTGATGAAATGTTTAGTTTTAACTTTGTTTGATTGATCTTGTTTAGATTTGAGTATTGGCGGCTCCATTATGCTTTGATTCTTCATGGATCAAGCATAATTTGACCCATATCGGTATCCTCGCATTGACACAACCAATAGGATGCTTTGTATAATTTCTCAATACTTCCATCTAAACCAATCTTTTTCTTGAACACCCATTTGTAACCAACAAATTTTTGTCCTCAGGAAATGGTACAAGATCCCATGTATCATTTTTTTTCAAAGCTGCCATTTATTCATCCATAGCAATCTTCTAGGATTCTGCATCATTCATACCTAATGCCTCTTCTACTGATCTAGGTTGATCAATGATAGTATTCAAAGAAAAAATACATCTCCAATCATCAGGTGAATATCTTTCAGGTGGTTCTCTATTCCTTGAAGACCTATGAACAAGCTGAGTTGGAGGTTCTTCCTCCTCTTCTAAAGATTTAGAGCTAGATGAGCTCTCCTCAACTTCTTGTCTATCCTTGGGCCTTGATTCAACTTTCTCAGGTGTAGAAGGAAATTGAATCACATCTTCCTCTTTACTTTGTTGTGGTTGCAATGTAACAGAAGAAGGCTTAGTTTCTCTAAAAATAACACTTCTACTGTGTATTACCTTTCATGCAACAGGATCACAAAGCTTGTATCCTTTCACACCATAACAAGATTTGATAAAAATATATTTTGAACAACCTTGTTCTCCAACTTTGTTCGCTTCTCCTTTTGAACATGTGCATATTCCTTGCAACCAAAAACTCTAAGATGTCTTAATGAAGGATTGTGACCTGACCATTCCTCTATAGGTGTCTTATCAACAAGAGTTGATGTAGGAGATCCCTTAATCACGTAACAGGAAGTGGCAACAACTTCAGCCCAAAACCTTTATTCTAGGCCAACACCACTCAACATACTCCTAGCCTTCTCCATTAATGTCCTATTCATTCTTTCTACAACTCCATTCTATTATGGAGAATATAGATTTTTCTTCTATCTACAAATACCACAATATTTACAAAATCTATCAAAATAATTAGAGAAAAATTCACTGCCATTATCAATCCTCAAAAAATTTATTTTCTTTCCAGTCTGTAACTCAACCATTGCTTTAAATTCTTTAAATCAACTAAAAACTTCAGATTTACTCTTTACAAAATATACCCATGTCCTTCTACTATATTCATAAATA
Source organism: Sequoia sempervirens (assembly GCA_007258455.2). NCBI lineage: Eukaryota > Viridiplantae > Streptophyta > Pinopsida > Cupressales > Cupressaceae > Sequoia > Sequoia sempervirens. The sequence goes on along the minus strand of VDFB02105785.1, from coordinate 275,902,932 downwards.
AATGAAACATAATACGTGGATTTACCAATTGAAGGAACATCTACAGGACCAAATACATCATAATGAATAAGATCCAATACAACACAAGATTTATGAGAACTTGAGTAAAATTGAACATGATTTTGTTTTCCATAAATGCAATACTCACAAAAATCAAATTCAAGATTACAATCAGACAAACCTTCAACAAGGTTTTTATTTTTCAAGGTCCTTAGACCCTTTTCTCCAATGTGGCCAAGTCTTTGGTGCCATCACATAGTTTTCTCTATAGGTAACTTTGTCTCTGAAGAAAGAGCACCCTTGGGTACCTAAAATCCATGACCATTTGCTGAAGGTGAAACCCTCACTTCTGTAGAATTTCTTTTCATAGAAGCACTATTGCACTCAACGATGCATGCATCAAGCTTATACAATGTCCCATATTTGACACCTCTTGCAATCACCATAGCACATCTAACCATCTTGCATCCTGCATCAGAAAATACTACTTGCACACTCGCATCTATTAATTTTCTCATAGATAACAAATTTCATGCTAATCCACGAATATGCAACACACCATTAATCCTTTTTATTCTACCATCAGGAAACCTGATTTTAACTTTACCATGACAAACAATGTCTAAATGATAATCATCACCCAAGTACACCTTAGGGTATGTGCAGGATCATCATGGAAAAAATAGGCCCTTAGTGGCGAAAAAATAAGAAAAATGAGAGTTAGGAAACTTGATGTAAAAATTTGAATAAGTTATCTATATTATTTCAAAAATATGTAAGAAAAGAATTTTTAGCAAATTGAATGTAGTTTCTAAACTACTAGGTTTATTTTAAAAATAAATCTATTTGGTGAAAATTTGAAATTTCAATGCAATATTACTTAAATTTCAAGGAAAAAATAAGTAGGTGTCTGTTTGACCACCCTAACCACAATAAAATGATAATATTTTTTTATAAGATTTTAGATATAATTAGAGGACTCATGTCTTGATGTGATGCATTATTTTTTGTAATTTGTTTCCAAGTAAATAATTAATTATGAACTTTTTATTACAACTTTAAACAATATAAAAAACTTGTATGTCTAACCACCTTAACTTGGTCAAAACTTCATGAAATTCAATTTTTTTTTTTTTAATCCTATATTATGTGAAACATAGAATGTGACACATGTTTTGGATTCAAAAAATGTGATACTATTTGAAATCTATAGATTTTTTTTAATTAGCCTATCAATTAGGACTTTAGTCACAATTCAAATAGAAAATGAATAATAATTATTTATTAAATTCAAAGTAAATCATAATTTATACTGGTGGAAATATGAGAATATACTTTAAAAACCCTTTTCGTTTCATCAATTTTGGGTAAAAAAAATCGTCAGCCACATACCCTACGCATACCCATCATATCACCAATTTTTGGCCCATCATGATCATGCACATACCCCTTAAAGTTCTCCATATAATTATTCATATTTAGAAAAACAATCTCTATTAAAGTTCATATGGAAAGATGCACCTAATTCAATTAACTATTCATCATTACCTGCACGAGTGGTGCAGGAGCACCTAAGCCACCATGTGCAAGTTTGATCATGTGAAGGTTTTAGGATGTTGGTCACTAGGTGAGTCTAGGTATTAAGGTATTTTGCTTAGATATGGTATATTTACTCTAAATAAGGTCTAAAAAGACCATTTATCATGTATTTTGGTGATTTGAGGGTCATTTGAGTTTTGTTGTTAAAAGTTGCAAAAAGATGTAATGTTGTCAAGTGTAAAATTGTCAAAAATGCATCTTTTTGGGGATATGAAGGGACCTAGGAATTTGAAAGGTAGTTATGAATGTTGGGAAGGTTAGTTTGAATTGTAAATGTATTTAAAGGCCTCAAAAGGATCGATCATGAGTTTTTGAAGAATGTACTGAGAATTTCAAATCAAATACCACATTATATTTTACAAATTTCACTATTTTCAAGACTTCTCAAGATCTGTACGACCCGTACAGTCTCTGTCATGCTTTGAATTTCATTGTATATTGTAGAAGAAAATATTAACTTTCTTTTGAATCAAGTTTGATGGTTTTACATTAAGTTTTGAGGGGGAACTCTGCAATTTACTGTTTCTACTTGGTAAAACCCAATCCAAGGTCTGTTTTGAAGTCAAAATGATAAAATAGTTATTCCACCTATTGTATAAACATGTGCCTCAGTGGAATGACTCACATAATGGTAGGTTAGATGCATTTATGGTTTGGGTAGGCTGTGGAGTCAAGATATTTGATTTGGGATGATGCCCTAGGGTTGGTAAATGTATTTTTGTATGTGAAAATGAGTTGTTAAGGAAGGGTTTTAATGAACTGTTGAAGATTTTGTTAATGTAATAGCTTTGTGAGTTTGTACAGACCTAATTGAATATTTTGGAAGAAATTTTGGATTTTGAGAAGCTCGAGAGTTGTGATTTCCAATAAACCTTAAAGGTAGTTTACATGAAAAGAGAGGGTTTAATGGATTAGCATTGTGAAGGTCATGAATCAAAGAAATAATGGTGGAATTTGATGTCTTGTAACACAATTTGAGTCTGTCAAAAGAGTTTGATTGAAAAACAAGTGTTTAGGAAGTACTTCCTTTGTTAAATAGGGCTAATTGAGTAGCGTAAAACAAGGGTACTGTATTGGATCTCAACGTTGTTGCAAAGAAGTTACTTGTAACCTTTTGGGGATCTTGTGTTGGTTCTTTGGTTGGTCTTAATTTATGTTTGTTAGGCCTTTGTACGACCTTCTCAAAAAAGATATTGTGTAAGGTAGGGTTTTGAAGGCTACAAGACTATTGGTGAGAGTTTGGTTCAAGTTGAGTGCTTTGCGTTTCAAGGGTTGGTTTGTTGTTTGTGATTGATTAGTTTGAGTTTTTTTGGGAGTTTCAACCACCTTTCTTACATCAACGAGTTTCCAAAGTTGCAATGAATGCGTCACCATCTTCCTTCTCAGGCTTAGAATCAGAGTAAAATTTCTTCTTTTTCTTATTCTTTTCTTCTTTGCAGTCCTCACGAACATGTCTAGGCTTACTACAGTTCCAAGAAATAACTTTGCACTTTCCAGGAGAGTTAGATCTCCCCTTGTACTTTGAATTTTTATGCTTCTCATTGTTCTTTCCTTTTTCCTTGGGTCTTCCACAAACATTCTGGCCCTCCTTGGCACTGATGGATACCTTCCTCATCTCTTCAAAAAGCAAAGAACCCACCACATCTTCAGTCTTCAATATAACATAAGTACTCCCAATAGCCATAATAAGAGAATCCCATGAATCAAGAAAAGAAAAAAGCAAGATCTCAAATTTTTGCTCCTCATCCATTTTGACACCAACTGATGCCAATTGAGCCACCAACATATTAAATTTTTCTAGGTGGTTTGTGATTCGTCCAACCTCTTCTATTCTCAAGGAATATAACTTCTTCATCAAGAAAATATTGTTCACTAAAGATTTGTCCTGATACATCTCACCAAGAAATTTTTATTAGACCCTTGGCTTTATGGTCCATAACATCATATTGAGTAGCTTGAATAGGATCTGTAGGCCTTGAGGCCTTGAAACACCTTGAAACATTCTCATCAATAGTATCCCATAGATCTCGATCTATCAATAAATCCTCCATCTTTAGCTTCCACATCTCAAAATTATTTCCAAAAAAATTCTCCCCCTCTATTCTCCCTGATGAATTTTCCATCCAAAAATTCCTATAACAAGATCATAAAGTGTCTTTTGCACAAGCTCCCACTCAAAACTGGATTAGTTCAAAAAACCCAACAACCCACAACTAAAACCAAAGGTGATCAAGCTCTGATGCAACTTGTAAGTAAGCTAAGGTAGCATAACAATTTCCTACACTAACCTTGAGAGGAGAATAATGCAAAAAAATTATAGATATTTAACAGTTATAAAAACTTAAATAGAAATAAACATAAGTATCATGCATACCACAACGTGCAATGATTTACATGTGGAAAACCCTTTCAGGAGAAAAACCCCACACTCCAAAAGTCGCCCAATATATTATTCAAAGATCAAAAGATTACAATATACTTGCAGAGCAAGCTTATTGCAGGAGTATCACCACCAAAAATCAAGAGACACCACAACCGCTATCAGACTCTCAGAATACACCTTCGTCTGTAACATAAACCCAAGGGTATGTGCAAGATCATGATGGGCCAAAAAGTGGCGATATGATGGGTATGTGTAGGGTATGTTGTTGGCGACCTTTTTTTACCCAAAATTGATGAAATGAAAAGCTCTTTTAAAGGAGATTCTTAGCTTCCACCAACATAAATTATGCTTTACTTTGAATTTAATAAATAATTATTATTCATTTTCTATTTGAATTATGACTAAAGTCTTGACTGATATGCTGATTGAAAAAAATCTATAGCTTTCAAATGGTATCATTTTTTTTGAATCTGAAACATGTGTCACATTCTATGCTTCACATACTATAGGATTAAAAAAGAATTGAATTTCATGAATTTTTGACCAAGTTAAGGTGATCAGACATACAAGTTTTTATATTTTTTAAAATTTGTAATAAAAAATTCATAATTAATTATTTACTTGGAAAAAAAATTACAAAAAAATATGCATCACATCAGGACATGAGTCCTCTACTTATATCTAAAATATTATAAAAAATATTATCATTTTATTGTGGTTAGGTGGATAGACACCTACTTATTTTTTCCCAAATTTAAGTACCATTGCATTGAAATTTCAAATTTTCACCAATTAGATTTTTTTTTAAAATAAACCTAGTACTTTAGAAACTACATTCAATTTTCTATAGATTCTATTCTTACATATTTTTGAAATAATATAGATAACTTATTCAAATTTTTACATCAAGTTGCCTAACTCTGGTTTTTTTGAATTTTTTGCCACTTAAGGGCCCATTTTTTTCATGATGATCTTGCACATACCCCCAACTACTTATAAAAAAAAAAATTGGAACCTTCTAGAATTAGGGTTTTACAAGGTTGTTTTTAACTTGACATGTTAATGGAAAAAAGCTTTGATCTATCTGCGAAAAAAAAAAGAAGCTTGATGTGTCAACGAAAAAGCCTACCAAAATTTTTTTTCGAGGCAATGCCTCAAACCCCATGTCTTGCTACAAGTGTACAATATTTGAATGATCATTCAACACATACCAACTTACACTCTATCAACAATAAACTCTATATAATTGCAAGGTTGAGACACATTTTCCCAACAATTATAATGGTGGAGGTGCTAGGTAGATACATCAGACAATTAAGGAGCATAGGTTGGTGGAAAGGAATTCATGTAGCTCAGAACATAGAGTGCATCACACACACACACACACAATTCATGGATGACACGATGCTCTTTGGTGAGGCCACCATTCAAGAGACCAGAGTCTTTAGAGGCACATTGGACAAGTACATAAGGGCTTCGGGACAACTAATAAATAAGGAGAAATCTGAGATATATTTCCTTAACACGAAGAAGCCTTTGCAGAAATAGATAGCTAAAGTTCTTAGTTTTTTGATTGGTGTCTTCCAGTGAAGCACCTTGGTGTCCCATTGTTCCAAGGAGTGTGTAGGTTGATTCTTTGGAATGATCTGTTAAACAATTGCAGGAGAAAATTAGAGTCTTGGAAAAAGAAATGGATAACTCTCGCTAGAAGAATCAAATGATTTGGTCAGTTCTGTTAGTTGTACACATCTATGCTATATCATGTTTCAAGCTCCCAAACAAAGCATTGGAGGCTTTAGAAGGATTCTTGAAAATATTCTTGTGGGAGGGGGAAAAGGAGGTTAAGAAAATTCCTTTGATTCGATGGGAGGTTTCTTGTTGTCTGAAGGATGACAAGGGGTCAGGCTTTGGAGGATGGAGCTTTTGAATTTGTATTTAGGTTATAAGTTAAGTTGGTAGTTGTTTTGTGAACCCAATCATCTCTAGTGCAAAATAATTAGAAACAAATATCTGGATAGTTAGGAACCGATGTAGATCATGAAAATGGCGAATATGGTTGGTGGATCAGCCATATGTAAATTCATCTAGTAGAGTAGATGCTTGATAATAGAACATATTTCATGGAGGCTCAAGCATGGGAATTTGGTGGACTTCTAGAATGACTCTCGGAATGGTCTAGAGGCATCGGCTTTGAAATTTGGTGCAAAATATTAGATAGATAGTGCAATTGAGTTATATGGTAGTAAGGTGGCAGGCCATGTAACTCTTTTGTAGATGGTTGGTGGCATCAAATTTGGGTGGGTGGACTTTTGTGGTGTGGACATTTCAATGGATGAACCAGCTTGCCTCAAGGAGGAGCTTGGCAAGAGAAGAATTGCATTGGCATAGGAAGCAAACGAATTGATATGGTATGGCTTGAAGTATGGGGAGTACTCGATTAGGATGGGATACAAAATTTAGCATGCAATGTAGGTGGAAGGGGACTAGCCTTCAAAACTATGTTGGAATTCCAAGCTCCTCCCAAAGGTGGGTACCTTCCTATGGTCACCCTTACAAATAAAAAGTGTTAACCAATGATCGACTAAACATGTTTAGCATTTAGGGCCCTTCCATTTTCCCTCTATTGTGTGTGAATGGTGAATGGGTGGATCATATTCTCTTATCATGTTCATATACTTCAGAATGTTGGGATTGGTTGCAATGGTCATTGGGTTGGAGTGCTCCTAGGTAGCTGGATTTGAAAGAGTTCTTATCTAGTTGGCCTATTAGATTGGGTTGGGAGATCTAGGATGCCCAGGTATGGGTAATGGCACCCTCCATGTTAGTTTAGAATCTATGGAAAGAATGCAATAGGAGGATATTTATTGAGTAGGCAATGTCCTTGGGTGAGCTCATAAGGAAATTGGAAAAAGTATTTGTGATCTCACTAACTCTAAATGCATTTCCAAATGGGATACAATGTTCTCATCTTGGGATAATGAACTAAAAAAGAAGTGGGAATCTCTCTACCCTCCTCCAAGGGGCACAATAAATGAAACAAAGAAAAGGAAGTTGGTGCGATAGATTACTCCATGACTAGGGCATGTCAAGCTGAATTTTGATGGGGCAGCTTGGGGTAACCTAGGGCTTGCCGGGGTTGGGGTGGTCATTCGTGATATGAACGAGTCATGTATATGGGCAATGGCGATCATGTTGGGGATGAAATCAAACAATGACGTGGAGATGGAGGCTCTAGCTATAGGTCTCAGGCTATGCCTTGAGAAGAATGTGACGGGGGTTGATGTTGAGGGGGATTCCATTTTGTGTGTGGAGGTAGTGCGAAAGAAGAAAGTGGTAAATTGGAAATTAAAGGGTGTCTTGGCAGAGGTTTTTCATCTATTGGCGCTAATGGTGGACTTCTAGATTCAACATTTCTACAGGGAGGCCAACAAAGATATTGACACATTAGCCAACTGGGGTATTGATATGGATGCCAAATAGAATTTTTTTGACTAATGTACTCTTCTTGAGAGTCTGGTAGTGGTGGTGAAGCTTTATTGGGGTATCATGGATCTATTTTTTGGTGGAGTTGGGAGGGCGTGTTGGCATGGATGGTGCCATTTGGTGATTTTCAATTCGTTCGGGTTCATTTCACTAGTGTGCAATGGGTTTGGGATGATTTGGTGGATCCATAATTGGTTTCTCATTGATCACTAGTGTTAGGATGTGGGCCTATTTCTTCATAGGCTAGTATGGAAAAGCACTTCAGTGTGGTTTGCAGGTGCTTGGGTGGAGTTGGGGAGATGGAGACCATTAATGAACAAATTCCTTTCTTGTTTCCCAAGGCTCAAGAGAAGCAAGTTGAAGTGATTAGGAAAGTCATTGGCGATGAATTCTAGAGCAGGCCACACACCCATGATGGCCAATTCTTGGAGAGGTTTTTCACCAATTATGTGTAGGTTTTGGGCACCGGTCTATGGGGGTGAATGTTGCTCTAAGATATAGGAGAGATGTGAAATATATGGTTGTTTGTGGGGCTATCGATCAGGTCTATATTGAACCAAAGGATGGTCTTGCAGTGGGTATTATAGGTCTCAACTAGGATAGAAAGAAACAAAATCTTCGCAAGGCCTGGAATCTTTTCAAGAATAGGGTCGAGCAACAAAATAATATTAGTAGTTTCATAAAGTATATCGAAGCCAAGCTAGGATTGCTGGAGGAAAATGTAATTGCTAGGCTCGTTGATGTGGCTCATGGTATTCTCTACTTGTATCACTGATACCGTTATGGCACATGTAAATGTTTTCAAATAAATAGAGGGAGTTGTCCCTTAGACATGACTTACCTAATATATATACATATATATATAATATGTAATGAATATATATAGTATTATTTTTTTATTGTATTTATTTAATTACTATATTTAATATTTTGTATAATAAACTATTAAATATATTTTAAATTTTTATATATATTTATTATTTAACTATATATTATTTATATAAAAAATTATACTATAATTATAGTTTATTATGCAATGAATATATGTTATATATTTTTAATATAAAGATTGAGAGAGGGGGAGGGAGCGAAGGGTAGATGAGAGAGAAAGAGATAAGAGAAATTAAAAAAAGAGAATAAATGATGGAGACAAAGAGGGAAGGATAAATAACAAGAGGGATAAAGAAGTTGAGAGAAAGAAAAAGTGATAGAGGAAGAGAGAAGAATAGAGAGGGAGACTGATAGAGATAGGGAAGAGTGAAAGATATATCAAAAAAAAGAGATAACAATAATAGATATATTTCTCTTGCTCATATATATATATATTTATATATCCTCTATCTAGCTCTACATATTTTCTCCATCTTCTATCTATCCATCTCTCCCTCTCTCATTCTCCCTCTCTTTATCTCTACCTCTTTTTATCTCTATTTCTCCCTCTCCCTCTCGCTCTCTCCTTCCATTTCTCCCTCATTCCCCCTCTCTCTCTCCATCTCCATCTTTGTCTCTATCTTCCTCTCTATATATCTTCCCTATCGGTGTATCCTTACATCTCCCTACATCACTCTATTCTCCCTCTATATTTTCCACTCTCTCTCTCCTACTCTATATCTTCATCTATATTTATCTCTTTATCTCCTCTCACTCCACTCTCTCTCTCTCTCTATTCGTATCTTTCTCTACCTCTATCTCCCTGTAATGGAGAAAAAAGGAAACTTGCTTGATTTAGGGAACAATTGTTGATAAATTGGACTTAATAAGGCCCTAATTTAGTGTTGTGAGGTGTTTTACACATCCACACTAGGTCTTCGACCCTTGTAAATTGAATAACATGCATTTATTGATGTCTTGTAAAGGAATTTCATACCTCTCTAGAATTAATGAACCCATTTCCCCTTAATTCAACAATATAAAATGTATTTAATAGCATTATTACACTAATCTAGAAGGCTTGTAAATTAAACTTAACTTTAATCTAGTATTGTAATGTGATTTACACATTCACATTGGATGTTGTGCCTTTCTAGGCTAAGTAGACCTCATTTTAGTGTTGTAAAGTGTATTTAATCACACTTTCACATTTAATTTTGTGTCCTTGGAATTATCCACCATTTACATCATCATTAATAGGCCCCTATGACCCCATATTGTGCATCTTGAGGCATAAATTGATCAAATAAATGACTAGAACAATCTAAAAACTTGATTTTCTTATCTCCCAACCATCCAACTAGCAAAATGGCCCTTGTGGGACCCATTTTCCATTTGGGGCAAATCAGTCCCATCCAAGTGGGACCCATTCGCTCTTGATGGCGAATGAGTCCCATTTGAGCCATTTTTGGGGTTTGAGTAGGAAAAATTAGGTTTTAAGTCTTATTTTCCTCCATGTCAGCCATAGGGATCTAATTAATGGGAAAATAAGGTGAATTTCCTATAAATACAAGTCTCTAAACCCTAATTGACAATATCTTAACTTATTTCACAACTCATTCATCATTTGTCTTCCACCTCAAGCCAAGCAAACTAGGGTTTTATCATTCCAAATCATTCAAGATCATTTTTCAGACATTCAAGGGTAGAATCTTCATCTTTTGCTACAAATATTCAATATCAATCATCATGGAAAGGTATTAAATCCATTTTTTCATGCTTCATTACATTCTTTCTTTATTTTGGTTTGATTACCTAAAAAGGGGTATGACCAAGGCAAACCCCTATGCCCTAACATTCACCATTTCTTTTTCTTCTTGTTTATTTGTAGATTCAGGCATATTGAAGACTTGGAAATCATTGAAGATAAAGTTGTGAAATTTTTGAAGACATCTCCTTGTTGAGCAAGCCAAAATATCAACAAAAGTCCTTTCTAGTGCCAAAAATCAAACTTTTAGAGGTGGACACCTATTAGGAACCAAAGTGTAGATCACGGGCTTCAGTTTCCACTTTTGGATAAAAATTAAAAAGTGGAATAATTCACCATTGATGGTGAATGGGTCCCAATGCTAGGCCTGTAATAGGTTTCTTGTAGTTTTGGATACCCACTTGTCCTAAACGGGCTTTGAAACACTTTCCCAAATCTGGGACTAATTCGCCCAGAATGGCGAATGAGTCTTAGTAGGCCAAATGTATAGCATCAATAGCATTTCAAAAGTTTTTCCTAGTCTCCATCAAGTTCCTAGGTGCACACTTTCAGTTTCATCCATTTTTGTTATAGTTTGCATTCATTTTTAGGTGTTTTTGTATATCACAATGTGTTTTCCAAAAAATTGGATTTCTTTAGTTTTCACTTAATAATGAATATATTTCTTTATTTTTCTACATTTAGATCATCTCATTTAGGCACATTTTATTCATATTTCCATTATACTTGCATTAGTTTGAGTGAACCACCTAGGTTTTTGGCCTATCTCTCTCCTTTTAGGTGAAAAACCCTAAGAGTGCAAGAGAAGTACATAGACCTAAAAAATCTATGGTTCATTTTGGTGAACCCGCCTTTAGAATACTTTTCTTTTTTGATTTGGAGTCCTTCATCATAGATCTATCTTGCATGGACCTTGCATTAGGGTTTGCATGGATTAATTTGCATGCTAAGCTTCAAATTTTCCATTCATGAAAAGTGCATTTAGGTTGCATTTTTGACATCTAAAATCATTAATTTTTTCTAAAATTTTGCAATTTCATCTCAGGTCTGCATCATACAACATAGAAAACATCAAAAACACTCAAAAATTTTAGAAAAATTTGAAAAAAAATCCCCACTAGGACTCATTCGCGACCTTGGGAGAATCAATCCCTTTTCACCGCTGAAACTGCCCTTTGCAGAACTAAAAACCCTATTTTTAAGCTTCTATTTGGTTCCATTACCTAATTGTATCAGTTGGTTGAGTTTTTTTAACATGCATTTCATTACATCTAGCTTGAATTCGCTCATTTCATGCATGGTTTAAATTTCAAGTTTGCATTCTCATATTGTTACATAGCATAATCAGTTAACTGTCATCCTTAAAATTTGAAAAATTGCATTTCTCTTTTGCATGTTTTCTTTAGCATAGTTACATTTCAAGTTTGTAGAATAATCGTTAAATCATGTTTTCATTACAAAATTCTATAGTTATCAATATTTCATGCTCTTCTTTTAGATCTTATTGCATGTTGTCAGAAAGTTTTGTTAGGTGCATTTGAATATGAGGTCCTTTCCCCTCTCCTAGTTTCCCTTATGTGGATGAGGCTAGTCTAGTGAAAGAAACCTTGGATAATCATAACAATCACATTTATTATTCTCCTATTATCACTCTTACTTGTGAAGCAGATATTATAGTGTTAGAAGAACCAATTGATGAGATTTTTGAAAACTCGTGTTGTTTCTCTCCTCTTATCTCTCTTATCAGACAAAAATTTACTGAAAAAGAGGACATAACACTAAGTAATCATGACGATCACACAACACACCAAGAAGATGAAATCATAGACACATTTATAGACATTACCTTACATAGTCTCCATAATCATGATAATCAAACTTGTTCTTCTCCTAATATCCCTCCTCGATGCAAAGAGGATAGGTTGGTGTTAGAAGATATACCTATTCAATATCATGAGAATATTGCCCCTCCCTTCCCTAATGTCCCTATCCAATGGGAAGATCTATTTGGAAAACATGAAAACCATAGTGGTCCTTCTCTTGATGCTCCCTTATTTGTGATGAAGCCATTTTACACACTTCAAACTTGGATGACCATATTGTAAGCTCTCCTATTAGGGTAGATACTATGGAACAAGAGAATGAGACCTTACAAACAATGAATGATCAAATAGAGTCTTCCCCTAATCTCCCCACTATCAACAGTCAAACATGCATTCAACCATTAATAACTCCCTTAGTTGTGATGAAGTTATTTTGGATGAACCAAGCCTTAATTTTCAAGAACATGTGGTTTGTTGTTCTCCTAAGAACTCTCTTTCTAGGAAGGATATTATGATCCAAGAAAAAGATAACATTGAAAATAATGATATTATGCCCTTCGAAGACAATGCAGATCACATGTTAGACTCTCATTTGCTAAGGGATGTTAATATTATTCAACCTCAACTCATCCTTTATCCCCCTTCACACAAAAAAATTCAACACAAACCCAAATTGACCCTCTACCCACCTCAGAATAATGTCTTGCAGCAACTAAGTCACAATACTATTGCTCATACATATAACACTAGAAAAAATCCATCACCACAACAACCAACCCCAACCTCTTTACCTTTCCCTAATTCTATACTACCTGGGGCTGCTTGATTACAGAAGTGTGATCTTGTTGAACAAATAAAGAATACTCCTACTAAAATCTCATTATGGTACCTTATTCAAGCCTCCCCTCACTATCACAACATGATTCAAGTAGCCTTGCAACACGTTCCTATCCCTTCTAATGCACAACCAAATGACATCACAACTATAATTCAAGGATTGAATGCTAACATTGTTTTCCACCAAAGTGAACTCCCCCCTTTGGACATGCTTAAACGCAATGAATCTTTCCAAATAATATCTCAATATAAAATGACAGGGATAAAGTGAACCCTTGTTGACAATGGTTCTGCTCTTAATGTCTGTAGTGTAAACCTCTTGGATAGGATTCGTGTGGATAGATAAAAAATTCAACCTAATTATTTATCTATTAAGGGCTTTGAAAATATAGCAAAACAGTTGCTCGATGTGATCACTTTTCCTATTATAGTTGGAGTGGCCACATTGGATACACAAATTCATGTTATGTCTCTTGAACTTTCATATAATCTCCTTTTAGGTAGACCATGGATTCATGAAATGAATGTAGTGCCTTCCACTCTTCATCATAAAATGAAATACATTAACAACAACAAAGTGTACACACTTGAAGCTAACCTTGACCCCAATAGTCATTTGAACATTGAGAAAAATAAAGTGCATCATTTAAACACATTAACACCAACCACACAAGTGGAACTTGTACAACAACAAGAAAAACAACATCTTGAACAAGTAACGAAGTTAGTAGAAGATGATTGGGGTTCCTTGGATTTCAAACATGAATCCATGGGAGAATACAAAATCATCAACAAAGATTCAAATAAGGGAACCGAAACAACAATAATGTCAACACAAACTTTAGATGACCTTTTGAAAGCATCTACCTCAACCACTTTAGCCAGCAAAGTAAATTACACAACAAAATTTGATGAACTTAATAATGAACAACCACCCATCCAAAAGCAATGAAAAAGATTTGTGGACGTGGTTATGATCTTATGAAACTTGGATATAGTGGAAAAGGATGTGGTGCTAACAAACAAGGTATCCACAACCCTATCGATCCTATCATTCAACAAACAACTCATGGTCTTGGTTATTTTCCTTTGATAGAAATAACCAAGCCTTCACTTAACATCAATAGTATCACAAATAATTCCTCTAAATCAACTTTAATATTAGTACATGTTGAACTCATCGACACTAGTGGTCTTGAAACTTCTCCTTTCCAAAACATGAAACAAACAACTACACCTTCGCTTGATGTCAGTGTCATCTTGCAAAACGCTAATGATTTGAATTCGTTAGATTTTACACCCTCCTATAAAGGAGAAAACAAAATCTTGCAATCTAAGCAATCTTGCATAGGTATGACATCTTGTACTAAGCAAGAGATATCTTTTTCACACACTACAAGACCACCTTCTATCATTGCTCAAGAGGGTATCTTGTCAAGACTCCTCCAAGATCACTTGATATCCCTTCCCCCAAGAACTCGAAAGAAATGAGATTATAAGACTTCATTTTGTGCATATCACATAGTTCATGGTCATTCCACTAATGAATGTAAAGCTTTGAATAGCAAAACCCAACATCTTAAGGAGTTCAGTGTTCTTCCTTATGTGGGGGCACCTAATCCCTCTACTTGATACCAATTTTCACTCTACCCTACATCTTATCAATCATTTTGGCTCACCCTTGTTCTGCACTAAGTGGGGGAAAGGGGTTAGACAACATTGTCCTCGTATGTCACTTGTCATTGCATCCTTTGGCTAGTTGTTAACCTTTCATAAATATATAAGAGCAAGCTTGGGATGTGGACATCATGCCTTAAGTTGGCTTGCATGTGACATACTACCTTTTTCATGACATAGCTTATCAGAAACATATGACTTGGCATAGGGCTTTCTGAGTAAGCTCTCATGTATCCTTCTACTTTAAAGCAATTGCTCATAGTAATAGTGTTCACAACTACTTTAAAGTGGGGGTATACATTACTACTCACATTTCATTATGCTATTTTCTTTTTCTTGTGATTCCCTCTCTTGGACACATTTGGCACAATACTCTCTAGGATGAGACCTTGCACTTGTCCTCTCTTAGAAACAAGATGAGACTGTTTGCACTTATCATCTCTTGTAGACATTAAGCATGATGTTCCCTAAGATGAGACATTGCACAAACTAAGAAAAATTCCTTTGAAAAAACCTTACACCATTTTGCATTTACAAGGTCCATTTTTGTGGCACCTTATCAAAGTTATTAGGAGGTATAAATCTGATATGGTTGAGTAGGAATCCCATTTTGAGGCATGAATTTCCCCATAGCCACTTGCATATTTTGTGAGTGCATACTAGTCGTGAGTGTATGTTTCTCACCTTTTAGGCCTTCTCACTCAGTGGACAACCAAGAATTCTATCACCTCAAAGTGAGCATGCATATTTGGACAAACAACTTAGATTTGATCCACAACGTGTTGGACAAACGGTCGAAGCTTGATCCACCTTTATAATTCTCTTCCTTCAAATATTTCCATTGTATGTTCGTGTATCTTGTTCTGCTGCATATCATTCACCTTGTGCATATTATTTTTCTCTTATGTTGGTTTGACTTGGGATCTTGGATCTTGGGGGCTCATACAACCTCCTTTTTCATTTTTATTGATACGATTGGGCATCTCTTGAATGTCTAATTTAGTGTGAGTTTGAAGCAAGTTCATCCTCTCACTAAAGTGGGGGCTAAATGTACCATAGAAGAAAGGAAACATTCTTGATTTAGGGAACAATTGATAATAAATTGGACTTAATAAGGCCTTGATTTAGTGTTGCGAGGTATTTTACACATCCACACTAGGTCTTGGACCCTTGCAAATTGAATAACATGCATTTATTGATGTCTTGTAAAGGTGTTGTAAAGGACTTTCACACCTCTCTAGAATTAATGAACCCATTTCCCTTAATTCAACAATATAAATGTATTTAATAGTATTATCACACTAATCTAGAAGGCTTGTAAATTAAACTTGACTTCAATCTAGTATTGTAATGTGACTTACACATTCACATCGGATGTTGTGCCTTTCTAGGCTAAGTGGACCTCATTTTAGTGTTGTAAAGTGTATTTAATCACACTTTCACATTTAATTTTGTGTCCTTGGAATTATCCACCATTTACATCATCATTAATAGGCCCCTATGACCCCATATTGTGCATCTCAAGGCATAAATTGATCAAATAACTGACTAGAACAATCTAAAAACCTGATTTTCTTATCTCTCGACCTTCCAACTAGCAAAATGGCCCTTGTGGGACCCATTTTCCATTAAGGGAAAATCAGTCCCATCCACGTGGGACCCATTCGCTCTTGATGGCGAATGAGTCCCATTTGAGCCATTTTTGGGGTTTGAGTGGGAAAAAATAGGTTTCAAGTCTTATTTTCCTCCATGTTAGCATTAGGGGTCTAATTAATGGGACAATAAGGTGAATTGACTATAAATATAAGTCTCTAAATCCTAATTGACAATCTCTTAACTCATTTTAGAACTCATTCATCATTTCTCTTCCACCTCAAGTCAAGCAAACTAGGGTTTTATCATTCCAAATCATTCAAAATAATTTTTTAGACATTCAAGGGAAAAATCTTCATCTTTAGTTGCAAATATTCAAGATCAATTATCATGGAAAGGTATTAACTCCATTGTTGCATGCTTCACTACATTCTTTCTTCATTTTGGTTTGATTATGTAAAAAGGGGTTTGACCAAGGCAAACCCCCATGCCTTAATGTTCACCATTTTTTTCTCTTCTTGTGTGTTTATAGATTCAGGCATCTTGAAGACTTGGAAAACATTGAAGATCAAGTTGTGAAGTTGTTGAAGACATCTCCTTGTTGACCAAGCCAAAATATCAACAAAATTCCTTTCCAATGCTGGAAATCAGTCTTTCGAAGGTGGACACATATCAGGAACTGAAATGCAGACCACGAGCTTTAGTTTCCACTTTTGGATTTTCTAAAATTCAAAAGTGGATTGATTCACCATTGATGGAAAATGAGTCCCACTGCCAAGCCTGAAATAGGTTTCCTGCAGTTTTGGATACCCATTTTTTTTAAATAGGCTCCAGAATAGTTTCCTGGATCTGGGACAATTCGCCTAGAATAGTGAATGAGTCCCAGTAGGCTAAATTTCTAGCATCAACAGCATTTCAAAAGTCATTCCTATTCTCCATCAAGTTCCCAAGTGCACACCTTCAGTTTCATTCATTTTTGTTACAATTTGCATTAATTTCTAGGTGTTTTTGCATATCATAATGTGTTTTCCAACAAGTTGCATTTCTTTAGTTTTTACATAATAATCAATATATTTATTTAGTTTTATGCATTTAGACCATCTCATCTAGGCATATTTTATTCATATTTCCATTATACTTGCATTAGTTTGAGTGAATCACCTAGACTTTTGGCCCATCTCTTTCCTTTTAGGTGAAAAACCCTAAGAGTGCAAGAGTACATAGACCTAAAAAATCTATGGTTCACTCCCTATCTCTCTATATCTCTCCCTATCTCCCTATCTCTTTGTCTATCCCCCTCTATCTCTCCATATCACCCTCTATAGATAAATCTCTCCCTATCTCTCCCTCTCTACATCCCTCCCCCGTCTCTCTCTTTCTCCCCCCTCTACCTATCTCTCTCCCTCTCTCTCTCCCTTTCTTTCCCTCCTTTATATCTCTCCCCATCTCTCTCTCCCTCACTCCCTCCCTATCCCCTATCTATCTCTTTATATCTACCAGCCTCTCCCCTTCTCTTCCCATATATCTTTATTTATCTACATTTCTCTTCCCATATAACTTTATTTATCTATCTCTCTTCCCATATATCTATATCTCCCTCTTTCTCTCTCCCTCTCCCTATCTCTCCCTCTCTTTTTTTTCAATCTCTACTTCTTTTTGTTGTTTATTTCTTTATCTCTCTCTCCCTCTCCCCCTCTTTATATATCCTTATATTTATCTCTCCCTCTTCTTCTATATCTCTCTATCTCTTCCTCTCTATCTCCCTCTCTCTACCTTTCTCCATCTCTCTATCTATTTGTCTCCCTCTCTATCTCCCTTTCTCTTTATCTTTATATCTCCATCTACCTTTCTCTATCTCTATATCTATTTGTCTCCCTCTTTCTGTCTCACTTTATCTTCATCTCTACCTCTATCTTTCTTTGTCCCCCTTTATTTCTACACATGTCTCCCTCTCTCTCTCCCCCTCTTCTTAGACCTCTATATCTATATCTATTTGCCTCTATATTTACGTCTCCACATTTCTTCTTTCATCTCTCCCTCTATCTCTAACTTGTTATCTCTTTGTCACTCTCTACCTCTATATCTCTCCCTCTCTCTCTATCACTTACCATATTTACCATACTCTCTCCCTCTCTATATATTTATCTCTTCCATATCCATTTATCTCCCTCATCTCTCTCCTCTGATACCTTCCCCACCTCTTCGGCGTACCCATTGCACACTAAGATGCCATTGCTAGTTTAGGGTAGTTAAAGTCAAATGTGGTTAAGTTAAAATCATATTTCAGATGCCTACAAGAGGAAAGCTAGACAAAGGAAGAAATAAGTGCTAGGTATTCAAGAGGAAACTTTTTAAAATGTCATTTTCACATTATATTTACATGAACAAACACACTCAAATATGATGACTTACCTTCGATTCGCTTTAAATTAATTCATATAACAACTAACGATATTTACTCCATCGAGGAATAATTTAAACTCCATTCTTCTCAGGAAGCGTGAAATATTAAATAAAGTTTTCTTACATGTGAAGATTTTGAAAATTTTAGTTGTGATACATCTGCCGCTCAAGAAAACTCATTCCTTCCTCTTTTGTGGGGTCCATGACATCACCATCATACATTAGATTCGAAAATTTTATCCTAAAGAATATGAGGTGGTACACCAAAATTCGGTGACCATTATTGTTTATAGAAAATCGATGAAGCTGACAGATGGATGGATGCAGTTTGATTTTCCAGGAAATTGGGTCCGTGAAATGTGCCTTATGTCTGCTTATAACTAATATGGATTCCTCAGTCTATATAAACCAACCATACAAATTAGAGTTTGTGTCTTGAGAACTGCATCTGTGTGAGAAGTCTTTTCTGTGTGAATTGGCGAGCGATGAATGAAGAGGAAGGTAGAAGGTGGTATTGCTTTGGTTCAACCCATCTAACAATACCCCTTTTCAGTTGATTGGGTCGAGCCGAACCAATATCACGTTTTATCCTTCTCTTCAAGCTCTTTGAACATCCATTGTTTTTTTGTTTTTTTTGTTTTTCTACTTTACTAATTAGCAGGCTCTTATATGCCCTTTTCTTCCCGGCTGAAATCGTTTCCTGTCTGGGTTTTAAATTGTTTTTAATAAAGATCACTGTACCAGCTGTTTATGTTAATTTTTCTATCTGGCATTTGCGTAGAATTTACTTATCTATTTATATCTGTTCGTTTGTGCTAAACAATTTTTGAAGGCGATGTGATTTACTGGGGACCTGGTTGGGCTTATTTTGTTGACAAGGAACTGTCATTACAGATAATTTTGACATAACTGTGGGAATGGCAATCATGGAAATGGAATATGTAAAGCCCTCTATTTAGGGCAGCTTGGATTCTAAAACTGTATTCATGATTACAATGCAAAAAAATCTTCTCTATATGTTTTTTGGGTTTGGTTTTCATCTCAAATCCATGTTAATTGGATTATCTGAAAAAGGTTTTATTATATATAATTTTTATTACAGGGTAAAGTCGGTCTTTGAAATGAGCCAAATATTATCAAATGTGTCTCTGCTCTTCTCATGGTGCATTGTCATAAGTCTTGAAAGTAACAGTTTGCAGATCAAGGCCTTTTTTTAGTAACCAAGATCTTGTACCAATCTCAAACTCATGGTGCATTATCATAAGTTATGAAAGTAATAGTTTGCAGATGAAGGCCTTTTGTGAGTAACCAAGATCTTGTACCAATCTCAAAGTCTAAATGTTTAAATTTGATTCATTATCTACACACAATCTCTTCACTTTATGTTTAGTGATGAAAGAGTCAATGTATAGGGGAAGGTTATGAGACAACCCTACAAGAGGCATGCCATGTTCTCTAAATGTGAGGTGGTGGTTTGAGGATAGCTGCTCTGCAAACACTTGATGTCGTGATGGATCAATATTGTTCAAGACTCTTGAATCCTATATAACTTTGTTGATGCCTTCTGAACATCAAATTTTTTCAAAAGATCTATGATTGAGATTTTTGTTGGAATCTTCTCAATTTGTTTGATAAGGTCGTATTGACCCTTACTAGGAATAAAAGGCCCCCTTGGATAGTGATCTTATTATGCATCATGCTAATGACATACTTGGTTGATTTGATTTTGATAATGGTTATTCAACGTCTACGGTGCTCAACATGACTAACTATGGCAACATATGTGTGACATTCTTTATCATATAAAATATTGTTGGAATGGTTGTGTTGGTCTTTACTTTGATTGGATTATGGACCAATTTCTTATGCTTCAGAAAAGCATCTTGATATATCCCCAATTTCTTGTTTTGGGGATGATGATATACCTCATATCTCAATATTCTTGTTATCAATCAAAACTTGAACATATCTTTTTAATTTCATGTACCTATTAGTACAGTGGGCTTTGATCTTGTGGTATTCACAATATGTATGTTCTTTATACCATGTTTTCTTAGGATTTCTTTCATCAAAATGTTTAGTATATGAAAAGACTATCATATTTGCATTAATTAGTTTATGGAACACTACTTCTAATGGTTCTCCAAGGGATGTGTATTATCTTGGTTTTTCTCTTTCCTTGGTTGACTAACTAGATTAGTAATAGTAGTTCAATTTTGCATGGTTTTATTGGGTCTCAAGTATGTAATCCATCACCAACTATATGCTTTTTTTTGTTAAAGAACTTCAATTTATCCAATTGGTTTTTTCTTTTAGAAAATATCTTCACCAACCCTTTGGCTATGGCAGCCCTTTCATTTTTTAGTCTTTTCTTAATAATTTCATTGAATGTGCTATTACAATGAACTTATAAATATAATTTTTTTATTTTATTTAGACTTCAAGCATACCTTAGAAATCATGCTTGAGATGGAAAACCAACTAGTGAAACTTTGATAACTCGATCCCAACATAGGTAAAAAATATGATATGTTAGAGATCAGATGACGAGCATACCAAGTACCAACTAATTAAAAGGTTAAACCATCATGGAAAATATTGACACCCCAAGAGAGTTAAGAATAGACACAAGGCTTATCTAGAGCCAGGAATCATACCTACCAACCAAACTATAAAATATTAGGAAAATAGAGGAAAATCTATTCAAGAAGTGTCACCAAGTGAAGAAATTGGGGATGAATGATCTGGTGTACTGCTAATGTATGCTAAAATATAAAGGTATGACAAGGGGGGCTCGATCAATTGATTCTTATTGAATATAAGATGTTGGAGATAAGGGATTAGAGAAATCCATGACATCATATTGAAAGTGGCATGGATGCATCAAAAATTTCAATGGCCTAACAAGGACATTTGATATCACCATGCCAAAAACCCTTGAAAGGAATGTTAGTGAGAAAATCGATTTGATAACATAATACAAATGAAAATGAAAAAGGGACAACAAAGGAAAAGAGGCAAAACATATCAAAGAAATCAAATGAAAACAAAACTAAGGATTATCAAATCCATGCACACACTAATGAAATATGAGGAACAAAAAATACATGGAAGAGACAAAATGAAAGGAAGTAAGTTTGACATGTCATGCAAAGAAAGTAAATAAATTTTAAAACATACTGAATGTTCACGTACCCATCCTAGTAAAGATGTGAAAAGGAAAAGTTGAATGTTCCCACAACAAGCTATGGTCACATGTGAAATGAATACACTTTGAGCACCGAGAGACACCAACAACCTTGGACTCACAATGAGGGTTTCATGGAAAAATAAATTATCCAAAGCACCAAGGAAGCCAAAATCACAAAGAAAAAGTGAATAAAAGAAAAGAAAGAAGCAATAAAAATTTTCTACCCATGTGGTCAAGGAAAATACCATTAATGCAAAGAACTCACCATAGATGTAGATTTAGGGGTAGGTCAAGGTCATACCATATCCCATGTTGAAGATCAAGACGTTGAAGATTCACTTACTATCATACTGGGATTATGAGCTTAGAAAGAATAAAAATGATCATACATCAACCAAATGCTAACCATTAAGGAAAAGGATGTTTGATATTCCTTTAAATATTCATGCTAGGATGAAAAACTTTGACAAGTCAATGGATACCTAAGCATGCAAGTAAGAACTAAGGGAAAATGTTGAGGCTTTAGGACACTTCTACTATCATACCAAGATGAAAAACTTGGAAGTTTTGACAAGTGAAAGAAAAAGTAAAATCAAAGGGAAATACTTAAATCTAAAATAAACAAAAAGGAGGGGTCCTTATTTGCTAATTCAAAATGGGGCATGGGCGCAAGGAAAAATAGATCCATATAACTATTGGTGTAATTAAATATTTAATTGCACTTCGTTAAGCTTACTTAGGTCCTAATTAGGTTTTACCTTTAGGGTTTTGCATATTTCCTTATAAAAGCAAGTCATCTTGAATGTAGTTCATGATTCCCAATAATATTATTTGCACATCTTTTGCAAATTGCTCAAGTGCATCTTCGTCCTTCTCCTTGTAGAAGGCTAATCCAAGTTTTTCATGTGGTTTTGGTTTCATGGAGTTTATTGGAAGCTCTAACATGGTATCAGAGCACTGATTTGCATGCCCCATCTCAGATCTAGGAGAAATTCAATCAAACAGTTTTTTTGGGGATCCTCAAGGGATCAACCTTGAGCCATTTGTTGGTGCATTTTGGATAAAAAATGGCCAATATATTTTTCTTTTTTTATTTTGAGAAAAATACTTTCTAGGTTTTGTTCAAAATCATGAAATACCATCTGGGTATCTACTAGATTTTGTAGATACTGAGCAAAACTTGTAGAAACGACTGTCAAAACCACGACTATTTTTCTTACACGTGAAGTTTTTAATTTTTACCAAATCATATGTTCTTCTTTTTGGATTCAAAAAATATTTATGGGTTTTGTTGAAAACACCAAAATATTATCTAGGTATCCATTAATTTTTGCATGCAACAAGTAAATTTTCTAGAAAACAAATTAGAAGGGTCATGTCTGTATTATTGGCTGACAAAATTTACCCTTTTTTCAAAAATTCATAACTTGAGAATACACTTTCCTTTTTACAAAAAAAATATATCATTCAAAATTTGATTTCATCCTCTACACATATATGAGGTCAACTTTTTTCCATTGAGGTAGATGTGAACAATAATCCTTGCATACAATATTTCATTTTTGCATTCTTTATGTCTTCATTTTTTCTTTGATTTCTACATGTATTGCATGTTTTCTTTTTACAATCTTGGGGTATTGTAATAAATTAATTTCAATAAAGTTCCATCAGGGGGGTTTCTTACATTATAATTTGATTTTGTAGTTTCTCTTTGCCACAATCTTGATCATAACTTGACACATTTTGGTTCACATCAGTTCATGTCTTAGATTGAGAGCCTATGGTTAATGATCTTGAATCACATCAGATTCTCATCAAGTCACATATTAGTTTGACAACCATTCATTTTATAGTTAATGTTCCAAAATCTTCATGTTACTTGCTCCTATGGATCAATTTTAGTCATAGTTTGACATTGACATCAAGATACACATAGCTTCTAGATTCTTTCATCATATAATTCCCTCTTATGGGGGGGAATTTCTTATGTATCTATGTGATGGATGGTGTACTTTGGGGGTCTTATGGATTCCTCGATCTTTCATCACTTGGTTGCATTCTCTATTTCTTTTGCATTGCATATGTACTTGGGTACCTAACATGGCCTTGTAGCCAGGACCCATTCATGCTTTCATGGACCCATTCTTGCATTATTTCCATGTTACTTATTCTACCTAAGTTCACTTAAGGGGGTAGGTGTTGGTGTAATTAAATATTTAATTACACTTTATTAAGTTTAATTAGGTACTAATTAGGTTTTATGTTTAGGGTTTTGCATATTGATTTATAAAAGTGAGTCATCTCATGTAATTCGTTATTCCCAATAATCTTATTTGCACATCTTTATGCAAATTGCTCTTGCATGTTTATTTTTTCTCTTTGTAGAAAGTTAATCTAGGTTTTGTAGGTGATCTTGGTTTTATGGATTTTATTGGAAACTCTAACAATAACATGCTTAAAATTTAAATGGTTTATGATGCTTGTCCCTCTTATATTCAATATCTATGCATTTTACCTTGTTATCCATGCATTTTCCAAATCTATAGACTACATATAGAACACTCTATCTATTTTTTATCCAACATATATGAAGCTCTTCTTTATTTTGTTCCTTCTCCTATTTGACCTCTTCCACTATTATATGCAATGTCCAATAAAACCTCCTTTAAATATTTACCTTCTTCACTTTCCTTATTTCATCCATTATTTTTACTTTATCTAAATCTAAATTACTTTTAAGCACCAAAATTCTTTTCAAACCATCTGATGGGCAAGATTGTTGATGTCACAACTTGCATCATTTAATTAATTCTTTTATCGAACTGGGTGTGTCTTAGAGCAATATGCAGTAAGGATAGTTGTCACAGATTCTTTTGGGGGGGTTTGCACTATAAATAGTGACTTTAGGTATCATTTTACCTACTTCAGGAGCTTTCAGGAGATCTTGGGAGCTCTTCAGGAGCTTTCAAGAGCTAAACTATAGTGACTGATTCCTAAGATTTAAATCTATTTTAGCTTCTAATTTAAAATCTTGTTGACTTAATTTTGACTTTATTGACTTCAATTTAGACCAATTCATGGAGACAATTAATGATTACTTTAATTCCTAATCTAAACATAGAATTCAAATTAATTCTATTTTGCTTCAAAAGAAGTCCATAACTTAATTGTTGGAAAGTAAACACTAATTTAAAAGAAGGAATGAATTGTAGGAAAATGACGATTATTCTAAAATGCATAAAGACTAATCTCCATGAACAGATTCTGAACAAACTTCAACTCCATCTTTCCATAAATCCCTAACATTGCTTTAATGAAACTCAATAAACAAATATCAAGTTTAACTGATTCGAACAACATCTAAATCTAACTTATCTAAGAAACATGCTAATGATTCTAATGGTTCAATTCAACATTTCTAATAAATAAATCTAACAATTCGATCTTAACCATAATAAACTAAAACTTTGAAATGTAATTGTAAACATAAGTAATTATCCAATTTTAACATTTACCAAGGTAGAAGATGATTTCAATGATTGAACAATTCAAAATCAATTTCTACTATAGATTTAATATTAATGAATTAGAAAACAACAACACTTAACAAAAATACCATAAGATCATTCCAAAGGTTGAGCGGGCCCTACTCTTCCTCAGGTAAGATCCTTTAACACAATGAATTGATTAACTTCTTGCTTCCCTTCTCATTGATCAAAAGTAGAATGCAGAACGAAGTATTGCTTACAATTACACAAATTCTGATTGCAAATTATCTAACTCCTAACTAAGACCGAAATATGGAAATTTATAAATTATCCTTATTAGCTTCTAACATGGCGTTAACTGCCAAAACTTAAGGCAACCAACTACATATTACAAAATGAAACTAAAAATAGAACTAAAGTGGATTAAGGAGGACTATGCCAGAACTACACTAGATTGGCGCTGGAAGTAAAAGTTCCTCAACTGACTATGAAGAAGTTGATTCATACTTTGAGTGACTCATCATCCATCAGGGCCTATCTATGGCGTACTCATTCCTCATGATTAAATAGAGATTTTAATCATCTCATCAACCTTTAAGATACCCTATTAAAAACCCTTATAAAAAGGACAACAATCATGGTAATAAAGATTAATGTAGCATAATTATTTCATCCAAAGTCATCATAAAGCAATGCATTTAACATAAGTTATTACTTCCAAAATATTCACTAATTTAGTTAAACATAAAGTAAAATAATCAAATATGTTAATCTATTGTCTACTGCTAGTCATGTCAATTAACAATAACAACAAGCCTTTTTAAACATAAAAAACCTTAAATGAAAGTATTTTATATCTCCCATCACTATCCACATGGCCCTTATATAAAAATGAAACAACCAATAATTTTTTTATCTTCCCTTTTGTAGGTCATGTTGCTTCCCATCAAGCATGCACATGTAGACAAGTTCAAATGAATAATATAGTCATTAAAATATGCTTGAACAATAAGAGGATAAATATAGCATCCATTCCTAACTAGTAAAATGCCCATTTTAATTTTTAATGGCAAAGAAATGAAGGTGGAATAATCCACAAGTAGCCTACAAATTTTTAAAAAATAATATTTCAAACTAAAACTTGATAGAACATAGTTGAAACTTGAGGTTGTGAATTCCAATGGACATTAAGAGTTAGAACCTAAAAGAGAGATAGTTTGCAAAAATAGAAGATAAAAAAAACTACTTCTCAGTGTATAGTAACTACCATAAATAAAGGAAGAAATCATGCTCTTGTCTAATTTTTCTTATGTTTCCAAAGGAAATAATAAGAATAGACCCTTTAAAAAAAAAAGATAGTAAACAAAACAAAAGGAAAGAAAATATAGATTTTGGGTAGCATGGCCTTCTAAAGTGATGATAATATTGCATAAAACTAATAAAAATAAGAAATTCACTTAGCATACAACATAGCAAAAAGTTTTATAAATTTATGTCACTACAGTTTGAGAAGTGAAAACTAAAAATCATGCATGATGTCTTCATATATCACAGTATATAGTCCCTATCATAGCATATATATAATATACATAACTCATAAAGCTCAATGTAGTTATGTAATATTGCACATAAAACTCTTGTAACACTTTTGTATAATTATATTTATAAAATATGAACTTGTAGTATCCTATTCATTGGTCTAAAATAACACATTTATGTCTCTTTTAACACTACTATTATGATATTTATAAAAGAAAAGACTCTAGAATCTCATTGAAGCTCTCACAAAATAGTAATTTATCAAGAAAAATATAAAGGCAAACACACAATCTAAAAAGAAAAAAAAATTTAAATAAACTCAACTACCATTTTTTGTGATGTAGGATTTCCTATGGACCTAAATACTCTTGCATTAGAAAATCATATGGCAAATTTAATGTTTTTTTTACCTCTAAGAATCCCGTTGTCCATTTAAGGCCCTATCCAATATTAATAATTATTCATTTTGAATAGGGGTCGTTTCTTGTGATATTGATATCATTAATTATTTAATCCAACCACAATCAACTAGAATTTGCATGTACAAACACATACTCTCTAACATATTAACATACATCTAGTTTTTTATCAGTGCAATTCTTGAACCTTTTTTTTAGTTAACGACAGAGGTATCCCTACAGTCCAGCCCAATAGCCCAGCAGCCCATATCTTGGGTCCCTGGGGCGAGTTGGGACGAGACTAGTCCCCTGCAGGGGGACCCAACAACCAGCAAGTTAGTCCCAACCGGGTAAACCCGGGAGCAGAGTCAAACCCCAAAACCAATGGGGAGCAAACCCACAGCCCAAGCCAACTCCGCTACGCATGCCAGCTAAAATTTAAGTGATATTAAGGTTTGGGTCTTGGTTGTTGATGCAGTATAGAGTAACCTAGCGAGGTTTGATGAACCTCCTTTAGGTGAAAGTGTTAGTTAAATATTAGGATAGGTAAAGTCAAGTGTGGTTAAATTAAGATCACATTTGAGATATCTACAAGAGAAAAACTAGACGGAAGAAGAAAAATATGCTAAGTATTCAAGAAGAAACTCTTAAAAATATCATTTTCACATTATATTTACATGAGAAAAAACAGTCAAATATAATGACTTACCTTCGATTCGCTTTAAATTAATTCATATAACAACTAGTTATATTTATTCCATCGAAGAATAATTTAAACTCCAGTCTTGTGAGGAAGCGAGAAATTTTAAATAAAACTTTCGTACACGTGAAGATTTTTAAGACTTTATTTGTGATGCCTGTGCCGCTCAAGAAATCTCATTCCTCCCTCTGTGGGGTCGATGACAGCGTGATAATAAACTAGATTCGAAAATTTTATCTTAAAGAATATGAGACGGTGGTACATCAAAATTCAGTGACCATTATTATATATAGAAAGTCGACGATTAAAGCTGACAGTTGGATGGATGTAGTTTCATTTTTCAGTCAATTGGGTCCGTGACATGTGCCTTATGTCTGCTTATAACTAATATGGATTCCTTAGTCTATATAAACCAACCATACAAATTAGAGCTTGTGTCTTGAGAACTGCATCTGTGTGAGAAGTCTTTTCTGTGTGAATTGGCGAGCGACGAATGGAGAGGAAGGTAGAAGGTGGTATTGCTTCGGTTCAACCCATCTAACAATACCCCTTTTCAGTTGATTGGGTCGAGCCGAACCAATATCACGTTTTATCCTTCTTTTCAAGCTCTTTGAACATCCATTGTTTTTTTTGTTTTTTTTTTTTTTCGACTTTACTAATTAGCAGGCTCTCATATGCCCTTTTCTTCCCAGCTGAAATCGTTTGCTGTCTGGGTTTTTAATTGTTTTTAATAAAGATCACTGTACCGGCTGTTTATGTTATTTTTTCTATCTGGCATTTGCGTAGAATTTACTTATCTATTTCTATCTGTTCGTTTGTGCTTAACAATTTTTGAAGGCGATGCGATTTACTGGGGACCTGGTTGGGCTTATTTTGTTGACAAGGAACTGTCGTTCAGATAATTTTGACAACTGTGGGAATGGCAATCAGGATAAAGGAGAACAATCATGGAAATGGAATATGTAAAGCCCTCTATTTAGGGCAGCTTGGATTCCAAAACTGTATTCATGATTACAATGCAAAAAACTCCTCTATATGTTTTTTGGGTTTGGTTTTCATCTCAAATCCATGTTAATTGGAGTATTTGAAAATTGGAGTATTTGAAAAGGGTTTTATTTTATATAATTTTTATTAGAGGGTAAAGTGGGTCTTTGAAATGAACCAAATATTATCAAATGTGTCTCTGCTGATTCTCATGGTGTATTATGATAAGTCTTGAAAGTAACAGTTTGCAGATCAAGGCCTTTTCTGAGTAACCAAGATCTTGTACCAATCTCAAACACATGGTGCATTATCACAAGTTTTGAAAGTAACAGTTTGCAGATCAAGGCCTTTTTTTCAGAGTAACCAAGATCTTGTACCAATCTCAAAGTCTAAATGTTTAAATTTGATACATTATCTAGGCACAATCTTTTCACTTTATGTTTACTAATGGAGGAGTCAATCTATAAGGGAAGGTTATGAGACAACCCTACAAGAGGCATGCCATGTTGTCTAAATGTGAAGTGGTGATTTGAGGATAACTACTCCACAAACACTTGAAGTCATGATGGATCAATATTGTTCAAGACTCTTGAATCCTATATAATTTTGTACAATGCATTCTAATGAACATAAGATGTTTTCAAAAGATCTATGATTGAAATTTTTGTTGAAATCTTCTCAATTTGTTTGATAAGGTTGTATTGACCCTTAGTAGGAATAAAAGGCCCCCTTGGATAGTGATCTTATTATGCATCATGCGAATGACATACTTGGTTGATCTGATTTTGATAAGAGCTATCAAGGTCTAGGGCGCTCAACATGAAAAACTATGGCATCATATGTGTGATTCTTTATCATATAAAACATTGTTGGCATGGTTGTGTTGGTTTTTACTTTGATTGGATAATGGACCAATTTCTTCTACTTCAGAAAATCATCTTGATATATCCCTAATTTCTTTTTTTGGGGATGACGATGTAACTCCTATCTCAATATTCTTGTTATCAATCAAAACTTGACTATATCTTTTAATTTCATGTACCTATTATTAGAGCGTGCTTTGATCTTGTGGTATTCACAATATTTATGTTCCTTATACAATTTTTTCTTCGGATTTCTTTCATCAAAATGTTTAGTATATGAAAAGACTATCATATTTGCATTAACCAATTTATGAAACACTACTTCTAATGGTTCTCCAAAGGATGTGTATTATCTTGGTTTTTTTCTCTTTCTTTGGTTGACTAGCTGGATTAGTTATAGTAGTTCAATTTTTCATGGTTTGGATGTGTCTCAATTATGTAATCCATCACCAACTATGTGTTTTTTTATTAAAGAATTTTGATTTATCCAATTGATTTTTTCTTTTATAAAATATCATCACCAACCCTTTGGCTATGAGAGCTCTTTTAATTTTTAGTCTTTTCTTAATAACCTCATTGAACATGCTATTACAATGAACTTATAAATAAAATTTTATTTTTTTGATTTAGACATCAAGCATACCTCAAAATCATGCTTGAGATGGTAAACCAACTAGTGGAACTAAAATAACTTGATCCTAGTATAGGTGAAAAATGTGATATATTAAAGATCAGATGTCGAGCATACCAAGCACCAACTAATTAAAAGGTTAAAACATCAAGGAAAATATTGACACCCCAAGAGAGTTAAGAATAGAAACAAGGCTTATCAAGAGTTGGAAATCATACATACCAACCAACCCATACAAAATAGTAGGAAAATAGAGGAAAACTGATTAAAGATGTGTTACCAAGTGAAGCAATTGGGGATCAATGATTTGTTGTACTGCTAATTTGTATGCTCAAAAAGAAAGGTATGACAAGGGGGGCTCTATCAGATGATTCTTAGTGAATATAAGATATTAGAGATCAAGGATCGAAGAAATCCATGCCATCATATTGAAAGTGGCATTAAAGCATCAAGAAGTCCAATGGCCTAACAAGGAGGTGTGATGTCAACACAAAAACCCTTGAAAGGCATGTTAGGGATAAAATGAATTTGATAACATAATACAAATGAAAATGAAAAGGGGACAAAATAAATGAATAGAGGCAAAACATAACAAAGAAATCAAAGGAAATAAAAACCAAGGTTTATCTAATCCATGCACACACTAATGAAATATGAGGGAAAAAAAAATCAAGGGAGAGAAAAATGAAAGGGAGCAAGTTCGTGTTATGCAAGAAAAATTAAATAAATATTAAAACATAGTGAATGTTCACGTACCCTTCCTAGTAAATATGTGAAAAGGGAAATTTGAATTTTCTCACAACAAGCTACGATCACATGTGAAAAGAATACACTTCGCACCAAGAGATACCAACAACCTGACTCATAATGATGGTTTCATGGAAAAATAAATTGTCCAAAGCATGAAGGAAGCCAAAATCACAAAGTAAAAGTAAATAAAAGAAAAGAAAGAAGCAATAAAAATTCTCTTCCCATGTGGTCAATGAAAATACCATTAATACAAAGAACTCACCATAGATGTAGTGTTAGGGGTATATCAGGGTCACACCATATCCCATGTTGAAGATCAAGATGTTGTTGATTCACTTACTATCATACTAGGATTATGAGTTTAGAAAGTATAATAAGGGTCATAAATCAACACAATGCCAACCATTGAGGACAAGTATGTCTGAGATTCCTTTATATTCACACTAGGATGAAAAACTTTGACAAGTCAATGGGTACCTAACCATACAAGTAAGAACTAAGGGAAAATGTTGAGGCTTTAGGATACTCCTACTATCATACCAGGATGACAAACCTATAAGTTTCAACAAGTGAAAGACAAAGTAAAATCAAAGGGTAATGCTTAAATCCAAAAAAAACAACAAAAATGAAGGGTCCTTATTTGCTAAGTTAAAATGGGGCATGGGTGCAAGAAAATATAGATCCATATAACATGCTTAAAAATTAAATGGTTTATGGAGTTTGTCCCTTGTATATTCAATATCTATTTAGTTTACCTTGTTATCCATGCATTGCCCAAATCTCTAGACTACATATAGCACACTCTATCTATTTTCAATCCAACATATATATGAATCTCTTCTTTATTTTCTTCCTTCTCCTATTTGACCTCTTCCACTATTCTATAAAATGCCCAATAAAACCTCCTTCAAAGGTTCACCTCCTTCCCTTTCCTTATTTCATTCATTATTTTTACTTTATCTATCTAAATTACTTTCAAGCACCAAAATTCTTTTCAAACTATCCACATGGCTCTCATAGAAAAATGAAACAACCAATAATTTTTGTATCTGCCCTTTTGTAGGTCATGCTGCTTCTCATCAAGCATGCACATGTAGACAAGATTAAATAAATAATATAATCAGTATAATATGCTTGAACAATAAGAGGATAAATATATCATCCATTCCTAACTTGTAAAATGCCCATTTTAATTTTTAATGGCTAAGAAAGGAAGGTGGAATAATCCTCATGTAGCCTACAAAATTTAAAAGAAATAATATTTCAAACTAAAACTTGATTGAACATAGTTGAAACTTGAGGTTGTGAATCCCAATGGACATCAAGAGTTAGAACCTAAAAGAGAGATAGATTTCCAAAATAGAAGATATAAGAAACTAGTTGTCATTGAATAGAAAAGTACCATAAATAAAGGAAGAAATCATGCTCTTGTCTAATGTTTCTTATGTTGCCAATGGAAATAATAAGACAAGACCCTTTTAAAAAAATATAGCTAGTAGAAAAAAAGGAAAGACAATATAGATTTTGGGTAGGATGGACTTCTAAAGTGGTGACAATATTGCATAAAAATAATAGAAATAAGGCATTCAATTAGCATACTTGATATACCACAAAGGTTTATAAATTTATGTCACTACAATTTGAGAAGTGAAAACTAAAAATCATGCATGATGTCTTCATATATCTCAATATGCAGTCCCTATCATAGCATATACAACACACATAACTCATAAAGCTCAATGTAGTTATGTAATATTACACATACAACTCTTATAACACTTTTGTATAGTTCTATTTACAAAATATGAACATATAGTCTAAAATAACACATTTATGTCTCTTTTAACACTACTATTATGATCTTTATAAAAGAAAATACTTTAGAATCTCATTGAAACTCTCTTAAAATAGTAATTTTTCAAGAAAAATATGAAGTAAAACACATAAGAAAAAGAAAATAAATGAAAATAAACTCAACTACCATGTTTTCTGATGTAGGATTTCCTATGGACCTAAGTACTCTTGTGTTAGAAAATCATTTTACAACTTTGATGTATTTTTTTTTGTCTCTAAGAATCCTATTGTCCATTTAAGGCCCTATCCCCTATTAATAATTGTTTGTTTTGAACAAGGGTCATTTTTGTTAGGAAAAATGTATCTGAACCTTGCAACTACAAAAGGTTACTATTTATAGTAAGTTTACATTTGAGCACAGATGGATTCAAAAATTTCCACAAGGCCATGAAATAGCCAAATAAACATGATGGTAAAGTTTCAATCCAAGATCATGTCTAGTTTTCAATATATTAAAGTTTTCATTTTTTAAATTTCAAAGTCAATTTTGAGGCTCTTAAAGGTCATTTTTGGGGCCTTAAGTGGTTGTAACTAGTAAAGCAAATTATAGTTTGATAGAGCACTTCAAAAAAATTCCAACAATTTGAATGGGTTGTCAATCAAACACTTGGATTAAAAGTTATGGCCTTTGAAAGTTGGGTCTCCTAAATTGGGAAATGTGAAAACTTGTTGGACACAAAAAAGAGCTATAAGAGGGAATTACATGTGTTGGCGTGTGTTTTGACACATCATAGGGCATGTCTTTGATTGGAGATAACATGGGCACCACTTTTAAAGTTGTTTTAGATCATGATTTTGTAAAATATCATTTCACAATTTAATGTATTGTATCTCCTATATATTAGATGCCTGAGATGAATGTTGAGTGTGAGAGTCTTATAGATGTTGAGATGCCTTGGGATCTCTATTTGGTGATACTGCTAAAAGAGTTTTCTCTGCAAGTATATTATAATTTTGTTTATTTTTTAAAATCATATTGGCCGTGTTTTGGAGTGTGGGGTTTTTCTCCCAAAAGGGTTTTCCCTAACTAAATCACTATGTTGTTGTATGAATGATATTTAAATATTTATTTTTGTTTAGTTTTTGTAACGGTTATAAAGCTATGAATTTTTTTTGCATAACCCTCCTCTCAAGATGAGTGAAGGAAATTATTCCACTACTATAACTTCCTTACAATTTCATTGGTCAAAAAGCAATCCTAAGATACTAAAGGGTGATTCTAGGATAGCTAGGCTGATTTTGACTAGTCAAAGGGGTAATCCTAAGATATGAAGTAGGTGCCAATTTTTTTACGAAAAAATAATAATTCTTGAAGAGTTATATCTTATGGTTAATCCTTTCCATCTTCTTGGTTTTAAGTGTTTGTGTGTTCTTGCACTCTTTAGTATATTTGGTTGGTTTCTAACAAGACTTAAGTGAGATATTGTATCTCCCTTGTGACCAACTACTCATGACTTGTTAAAAAGGATGTTAGGATGATGTGAATCCCTTCTTTGGGTGTATTTTTAAGCTTGGATGTGTGAGGGATTAACTGTAATTTAAGTTTAATTATTTCTATCATTGCTTTGTGTTGTGTTAATGATGAGAGTTGAGTACTCTATTATTTGTTGTGGGGAGACCCTATATCCTATATCTGTTATCATGTGGTGTCATCCACAATGACCATGCAAGTCTTTTATTATTGTGATTTTTTTTTTTATGTTTTTAAACTTGTGATATATTACACTTGATCATGTTGTCATGTGCTTTGGTCATGTTCTACAAATTCAATAACATTATGCATGCAAATATAAAATTCTGATATGTATATGCCACAATTATAATATAAAAAAAATTATTCTCTTGCATTTTGTCCATTAAAATTTTGATGTAGAATATAAGACATTACAAAATTTAAATGATGTTCATTTGATCTAGTCCTAATTAGATAATTTGAGATAAGTTTTACTGCTTTAAACAACTCTCAATATGTATACATCGTGTCATAATCATGCTTTAAACTTGTTAAAGTTAATTGCATTTGATAAAAAAAGGGGGAAAGCTAGATGCAGAAAGAAGAAACATGTGCTAGACATTCAAGAGGAAACTTTTTAAAATGCTATTTTCATATTACATTAAGAAACGACGACTTAGCTTCGATTCGTTTTAAATTGATTCAAATAACAGCTAATTCTATTTATTCCATTGACAAATGGTTTAAACTCTAATCTTGTGACGAAGGAAAAAAAAAGAAAAAAACCTGCTTACACGTGAAGATTTTGAAAACTTAACTTTATTTGTGATGCCTCTGCCGGTCAAGAAAGCTCATTCCTCCCTCTGTGGGGTCGATGACAGTGTCATAATAATCTAGAATCGAAAATTTTATCTTAAAGAATATGAGACAGTGGTACATCAAAATTCGGTGACCATATTCTTTATAAAAAATCGATGATTAAAGTTGACAATTGATGGATGAAGTTTGATTTTCCAGACGACTAGATGCCGTCAAATGTACGTTGTGTCTGGTTATAAGGAGTGCAGATCCTGCTAATGCAGATTCCTTCATCTATATATAAACCAACAATACAAATTAGAGTTTGTGTATTGAAAAAAAAAAAGCATTTCGAACTGCATCTCTCTGTGAGAAGCGATGAATGAAGAGTAAGGTAGAAGGTGGTATTGCTTCGGTTCAACCCATCTAACAATACTCCTTTTCAGTTGATCGGGTCGAGCCGAACCAATATCACATCTTATCCTTCTTTTTAAGATCTTTGAAGATTCATTGTTTTTTCGGCTTTTTAACTAATTAGTATGCTCTCATATGCCTTTTCTTCCCGGTTGAAATCCACAAACAGCCAATAGGTTTTGTTTGCTGTTTGGGTTTTCAATTGTTTTAATTAATAAACACTATACAGGCTGTTTATGCTCTTATTCTTTTCTATCTGGCATTTTGTGTAGAATTTTATTGTCTGCTTCTATTTGTTCGTTTTTGCTTAGCAATTTTTTAAGATGATAGGAATTTACTGAGTACTTGGTTTGGTTTATTTTGTTGATAAAGAACTGCCATGGCAGATAATTTTGACAACTGTGGGAATGGCAATCACGATAAAGGAGAACAATCATGGAAATGGAATATGTAAATCCCTCTGTTAAGGGCAGCTTGGCTTCAAAGACTGTATTCATGATTACAATGGAAAAAATCCTGGGTTTTGGGTTTAGTTTACAAGTCAAACCCATTTGAATTGCTTGTTTGTAAATGGTATTATTTTATATAATTCTTTTTGGATAGAAGGTGATGTGGATTTTTGAAATGAGCCAAATGTTATTGGTTCTCATTGTGTATTACCATTAGTCTCCATAGTAATAATTTATGGATCTAAAGTCCTTTCTAGGTAACCAAGATTTTGTGTCAGTTTCAAAGTACAAATGTTCAAATTTGATCTATTGCTTACAAGCATTCTCTTCATTTTAAGTTTAGTGATGAAGGGTTTGATGTATAGGAGATGTCATGAGATGGATCTAGTAGACGAATGTGATGTCATCTAAATGTGAGGTGATAGTTTGAGCATATGTGTCCCACAAGTACTTGAAATTGTGATGGTTTAATATTGTTCATAGATTAATATTGTTCAAGAAATTTAAATCATATAGGATTTTATATAATATACTTTTGCAAAAATCGGATGTTTTGAGAAGTTTCATGATTGAGATTTTTGTTTGATTTTTTTCAAAATTGATCATTATGATTGTATTGGCTTTTGGCTAGTGATCTTATTATGCCTCAACATAATGACACAAATAGGGGACCTAATTTTTGATAGTAGCCATTTGGTATCTAGGGTGGCCAATATAGACATTTGTTATCATTGTCAATACTTCAAATATAAAATTTGGAAAATCACTTTGGTCTCTCCTAACCCAAAACCATCTACACGATGCATTGTTGGTTCAAAAACTCCTAAAATAAGATAAATGGTGGAATATTGTTGTTAATCATAAACTTAAATATTTGGTAATAGTGTTCCTCCTCGAAACCTTATTCCAGCTCTCAGAGCCAAGATTCAAGAATTGTTTAAGATCTTCCCATGTTTGTAAAAAAAAATCATTCTCCTCTTGGGGGTACTTCTAGTGAAGAAAAATATGAGAGAGCCTCACTAGTGGTGTCATTATTATATTAGCTAGTAGCTAAGATTACCAAAAATACTCCCCCTCCAACTAGGCAGTGAAGATCCCATAGCCAATAGAGAGGCTTGAAAGAGGGAGAACATGTGACAAAGAAATGGAGACCAATATAGCTTAACCTTTTCATAGGAAGTTTTGAATCAAGTGGTGATATAAATATTGAGTATATGACTCTTGGAACTCATTTATGGTTTTTTTCTCTTGGATATTTTGAGTTCTAATACAAATCACCCAAAATTATTACAATTGAGATGTTTGATTATAGTTTCTAGGTCTAGGCATTCTCTATTTACATGAGGTTAATATTTTTAGGTTTTTACTTTATGCATCTTCCCTTGTCATTTTGTTTTTTTAGTTAGTTTTAGTGTAGTAACCACGGAGTAGGTTAGGGTGGTTTGGCCACCTTTCTCTCTCCTATGTGACATCGACACTTAGTTGACCAAGGATGTTTACCCACTAATTGAGCATTGTGCAATCTTTTCTACATTATTAATCATTCCTTTGGAGTTATTAATATTTATTCTTTGGATATGTATCTATCCTCTGAAGATGGATTGCTAATTTAATGTCTATTATCACTTGGATTTTATGCAGGGATTCTAATATGATTGAAATGGCCTATGATAAATGTGTAGCCTTACCTACAAAATGGAAAATACGTTAAAAAGAGGCTTAGTTATTAATGTAAAGTAAATTATAATTTTTATCCCAATCTTGGTGCTTCCAAAGATCATATAATGTGGTATAATTAGAGTAATATTGGAGTAGGGTTTGACAAATTACTGAAGTATCTTGATCAGTCTATGATGCCAAAACAATATTGTTTCTTGTTTTTCACTTTTTATTTGTTGGAAACTGAGTATTTTTTAGATGTTATCTTTTGAGACCTAAACCAAAGATTTTTGAGAATGTGGGGGCTCTTACACTTCTACGGTTTTGCACCTAAAAGGAGAGAGGTATCCAAAAACCTTGATGGCTCACTCAAGAATATGCCCTTGAGATTCCAATGCAAAGATGATTAAAAAAATTTCAAAGGGGAGTGTCCTAGATGCAATTTATTGATAAAATAGATTGATTACTAAAGAAAAACTAATGAAATGCAAGATGTTTGAAAACACATTGTGATATGAAAACTGAACTAAAAATTCAAAGAAACTGTAATATAAATTAATGAAACTTAAGATGTGCACCTAGAAGATGGAAAGGGATAGAAAGGAGTTCTAGAATCCTACAAAATTCACTATTGAATCCAACTGGGAATCATACGCCAAGCTAGGTGACTTAGTCCTATTTCGAGGAAATTCTACTAGAACAGGTTTTAGACAAAAGGGTACATAATTGCAAAAACTACTTTTTAGGCCTGGTAGTGGGACTAATATGCCACTAATGGAAACTTAGTCCACTTTTAGATTTGAGGAAATTCAAAAGTGCAATCTGTAGCTCCCAGTCTGTACTTCAGCTCCTGATAGGTTTCCATATCCGAAACTGCAGAATTTGACCTGTAGGTGTTCTCCAAGCTTCTATTAGGGCTTTGACCACTTTGAATGAATTTGATAAATGTTTGATAACTTTTTACACCTTTCTCTTTGACAAATCTGCACACATGACCTATAAAACACATGCAAAGAGGGGGAAAAGTGTTAAGGGTTAGTGAATAGGGGTTTCCCTTGGTCAAACCCTGGTTTGGTAATTAAACCCTTGAAAATGATATGAAATGAATAGAGAATGATGAATGAACAAAATGCAATGCTACAACTCACCAAACCCTTGAAGTATAAATCTAAAGACATGCAAGTGAAAGCTCCAATGGATGTAGAGTTGAAGATGGTTGAAAATTCCTAAAATGTTAAAGTGATTGATTGAATGCTTAAGTGAATGAATGAGTGAATTAATGATTGAATGAATGGGGGTGAAATGAGATAGAAAACCCTATATTTATACTTGATTATGCAAAATTTCCCAAAAATACCACATCACAGGTTGACCTCAAGTCTTAGAAAATAATATCCTACCAGAATTTTGAAATAATTTTGGTTTTTGAGCCAAATGGGACTCAATC
This sequence comes from Sequoia sempervirens, assembly GCA_007258455.2. NCBI lineage: Eukaryota > Viridiplantae > Streptophyta > Pinopsida > Cupressales > Cupressaceae > Sequoia > Sequoia sempervirens. The sequence continues at coordinate 275,863,879 of VDFB02105785.1, read as the reverse complement.
GCCCCTACTGGTGAATGGTTCCCACTTAGGCATTTTAAGTGGGAGTAAAGAATTAAAATGTATTAAATGATGTTTAACACGATTATTCTCAAAAACACACTTAAGTAAGGCCTATAAGTGTATAATGGGGCCAATTAAACATAAGAAAGGGTCAAATTATTGATGACAAGCCTAGAAAAGCATGAAAGTTTGTTACAACACTTTACAACACTTTGAAATAAGGCTTGGTAAGTGATAAAAAGAGGTTATTTAAGTGAAATATATTAATAAGGTCCTAGAAAAGTGTGAAAGTGTGTTACAACACTTCACAACACTTTTACAAGGCATCATAAAGTTCTTATTGATTCACAAGGGTCCAAGACCTAGTGTGAATGTGTTGGCCATAGTACAACACTAAATCAAGGAAAAAATAGGCCGACATCCATAAGAAAGACCCAAATGAGCGTGAAAATGTACAAAGATACATTTTTCTATGCTACAAGACCAATTTATAATATGTTTTTGTATTGAGTGAAAATTTCCCAGCCCTAAGGGCATGAAAACTTATTTATAAATACATAAGCAATTAGTTGCAAGTCCATGAATTCTTTCATTCAACATGTTTAGAATACGGAGCCATGCCCCATGCATGAGACTAGTTGGATAACCTAGTGGAATGATGCCATTACTCATAATTCTTAGCTTATCCACATAAATTGGCATCAATTTTCTTATTTTCGGCATCAATTTTCTTATTTCCACCATTAATTATATGCAGCTATTATCACATAAAATATACTAAGCCACTGATAATTTGGAAGAAAGACTTTTAATTTGGCTAGTCACCTTCAAGTGCTTGCCTCTATCATTAGAAACAAGTTGTAAATGCTCACATAATGGATGAAGCTCTAATTAAAGATTGAATCAATTAACTTAGGATTGGAGACAAGGTCTCATGGAAATTATTCTAGGTTTAGCATGTTCATCAAACATATCAACCTATAAAAAAAATTAGGGATGAAAAATATCTCCTTTATGAGATTATTAACATTCTACAAGCCTTTTTCTGGCATTTTGGGAAATATTTGTCTACTCAAGAGTACACTCTAGCTAGGGTTATTTCCTTATATAGTAGTTCCTAAATGTGGTTCCATGCTAACTCCAAACAGATTATTTACATTCAATTCTCATGACAAAAGACTTGTGGGATATTGTTTTTATAAGGACTAATGACAAATCTCCTAGTTTAGATGGATTTCCCCTCTAAATTTTATAAATATTTTTGGAACATAATGGGTGATGAAATTTTTAAGTTCTATCTTGAGGCATTTTATTTTAAATCTATAGGAAATTTAATTAATAAAGAGAACCATAAATTCATACCTAAAGCTACAAACCTTGACGAAATATGCAACTTGTGGCACATTTCTTTGTTGAATGTAACATATAAGATTATTGCCAAAGATTTGGATCTGAATCTTTGGCCTCTTCTTCCTCATCTTCTTTGTTGTAAAAAAATATTTCATAAAACCTAGATTTATCTTAGATAATATAATTGATATCTAGGATGGAATGGACTTGTCTCAATGCTCTTAGTGATATGCCATTTTCTATCAAAATTAATTTTATCAAGGTAAATGGTTTCATTTAGTGGCCTTTTATTCTTACCATACCTCAAGAACTTCAGTTTGGTCCACATTTTATTAGTGTATGTATATGTTACTTGTTGATGCATAAAAATTTATTACTATTAATAGTTAGTATTTCAAGCCATTTGGAGTGTTTTAGTCCATCCATCAGGGATTCTCTATTGCTATAGCTCTTTATGTGCTTATAAAAGAAGGTTTTGGCTATTTATTGGATCACGACTTCTTTAATCCTAGTTAGGGGAATTTCTCTTATTATTTCCCCAAACTAATTTCTTAATGGTTATATTACTAATGATTTTTTCCTCACCCTGATTAAAGATGTAGAAAATTCTAAGAAAGTTATTCAATGACTTGATACTTTTTGTCAGGCATCTGACTCAAATATTCAATTGCAAACAACTCAATGCAATATGTATGTAATATTTTATTCCTAAGCCAAATCAGTTAGATAAATTTTGTTATAAATAGGTTGATCATGGATTTTTTTAATTTCTTGGCCTCTAACAAACTATTATTATTGAGATTGAGAAAAATCTTAATTATTGGATCACCAAACCTCTTTCTTTGATTAAAAAAATTATTATTTGTTCAAATGTATTGGCTTCTGGATATATGTTTACTATAATTCTTGTTGGGTTCCCTCAAAATCATCTTAGTTAAATTTTCAAAATTTTCCTATAGACTTTCTCTAGGCCTCAATGATGCACACCAAGAATAACATCATGTTCCTTGATAATATCTATATCTTTCCCATGATACTAGTGGCTTGGATTTTTTTCTAGTCTATTAGTAAGGTATTTCCCTATGTGTTAGACAGGTTCTAAAGGCAAGCTCTTAAGGGAAGTGAAGCCTAAAATATTATTGTCAAGTATTTTTTAGTTTAGGTGTTCCATCTAGATGACCAATATAGAAACTTTTGAATCTTGGCATTACCCTCATTATGATTAAGCTAGTTCAAATTCAAGACACATTTATCATTAACATGAAATGGAAATGTTGAGAGGTTATTAATCCTTGAGTTCTATAGGAAAGAAATTATTTCAATGGTCTTTCTATCAATAAACAATCTATTTGGTGGTATCATGTTCTCTCTTATCACGATCACCCTCTAGCTAAAGTGTGGTGGATTCATGCCTTAAAAAATTTAAATTGAGACATTAGAACTTTTCTATATATCATTCTCAAAGCTACCAAGAATTTTATTTCTTTGCTAGATATTAAAATAGAATTTAGGCTCTCTAACTAATATTAGAAGACCTTTTAGGAAATTATTAGTGTCATTCTTCTTGAAATAATTAAACAAATTGGGTTCAGATTATTTAAGCCCTGGTGGAAGTATTAGAAATGGTATCATACACCATATCATAATTATAAGCTCTACAAAGGATATTTGTGGCTTTTTACTCACCTTTATGGTTGGCTAGCTAAACAATGACTGGTAACTTCAACCTTGTGTAAGAACTTGGCAACAAAGGTTTGAGGCTATACGATTGGCTATTCATGAGCCTTAATTGACTCATTATGCATCAAGTATTTTTTATCAAGGCCTTTGATTTGGTTCTCATTTAATGTATTTGGATTTATTAGTCTATATTAGCTAGTTTGTGAACAATTGGACACTCTCAAGCATGGTTTCTCATTATGCACCAAAGATTAAGACGTTTGGAATTGGATTCATGATATTCTTACGTCTTTTAGATCTGCACTTTTTTCTTACTATATAGTTTATTTTAGGGGATTGGTTTAGTCTCCCTTTAAAGTATTCCCTAATTGGCATGCTTTTAGGGCAGGCATTCTCTTCACCATTTGGAAAGATAGAAATTATATTCTTTCCTAGGATATTCTACTCATATTTATTTCTCTCTTTATGTTAAGCTATGATTTTCTATAATATGCTTATATAAATTTGAGTGCAAACTAGCAAAGTTACACTCAAGATGCCCATCTACATGAGCTTTTGGACAACTAGGGCAATGTCCTTGCACATTTGCCAAAGTTTTGTCTCTCTCCTCTTCTCCTCCTTGAGATGTTGAGGTCATAACTAGTCTACTAGAAGAAATCATGGTTCAAACTCCAAGAAGCAAAGATAATGTTATTCATGGTTGGTCCTACCCCTCATGGCCACCTTCTACCTCGTCTCACAAAAATGGGGCTTCTAGTTGGGTAGACTCTAGTAAGATTCTTTAGCTAGACTTGGTTGTTTTTTGTGTGTGTGTTCAACAACCTTCAGAGGTTACTCGTACGGATGAGGGCACACTCACTAGCTTGGAGTCAGTTGATGATAATCCTATCCTCGACGATGTTTTGGGAAAACCTAATAATAAAACTCGCATCCTCCTAGAATTACATTAGCTACTTAATTTTTTAATGTTATATTTGAACTTGACCCTTTTATTTGCAATTTCTTGTTTGAACTTGAGTTTGTTTAGGTTTTGTGGATTTACCTTTTTCACTAGCAATTTTTTTTTTAATATTGTATTATTATCTTTTAATTTAATTAAAAGTTAAATAATATTATTTATCAACAAAATATCGTTTTTACATGGACAATCCCTGTGAAATATGACGACTTACCTTTGATTCGTTTTAGATTAATTCGTATAGCAGCTAATTCTATGTATTCCATTAACGAATAACTTGAAGTCTAATCTTGTGAGGAATCGAAAAAAATTAAATAAAACCCACCTACACGTGAAGAATTTGAAAAAATATTTGTGATGCCTCTGTCGCCAAAGAAAGATCATTCCTTCCTCTCTGTGCGGCCGGTGACATTATCATAATAATCGAGATTCGAAAAAAAAAGGTTAAAGAAAGTGGAACAGTGGTACGTCAAAATTCGGTGACCACTAGACTTTATAGAAAATCGATGATTAAAGTTGAGAATTAATGAATGTAGTTTGATTTTCCAGGCAATTGGGTTCCATAAAATATGCGTTGTGTCTGGTTAAGGAGTGCGTATCCTGCTAGTGCGGACTCCTCTATCTATATAAACAAATTAGAACTTGTGTATTGAGAAACAAAGAGTTTCGAACTGCATCTCTCTGTGAGAAGCGATGAATGAAGAGGAAGGTAGAAGGTGGTATTGCTTCGGTTCAACCCATCTAACAATACTCTTTTTCAGTTGATTGGGTCGAGCCGAACCAATATCACTTTTTATCCTTCTTTTCAAGTTCTTTGAACATCCATTGTTTGTTTGTTTGTTTGTTTTTTGAACATCCATTGTTTATTTGTTTGTTTGTTTGTTGTTTTTTTTTTTTTAGAGTTATTTTACTAACTAGGTTCTCATATGACTTATCTTCCTGACTCAAACTCATTATAGGATTGTTTGCCTTATCTTCCTGACTGAAACCCATTATAGGATTGTTTTTATTTTAATTGTTTTACAAACAATTACTGGACCGGTTGTTTATGCTCTTCTTCTTTTTTATCTGGTGTTTTTTTGTAGAATATAATTATCTGCTTCTATCTGTTCTTTTGTGCTAAGCAATTTTGGAAGATGATGTGATTTACTAGGGACTTGCTTGGGTTTATTTTGTTGATAAGGAACTAACATTACAGATAATTTGATCACTGTGGGAATGGCAATGACGATTAAGGAGAACAATCATGGAAACGGAATATGTAAAGCCCTCTATTCAGGGCAGCTTGGCTTTCAAAATTGTATTCATGATTACAACGGAAATAAGGCCCCTCTATTTAGGGCAGCTTGGTTTTAAAATTGTATACATGATTACAATGGAGAAAATTCCTCATGTGTGTCTTGGGTTTTAGTTTTCATCTCAAATCCAATATGAATTGTTTAAAGGGTATTATTTTATTTTATTGTTTTTGTTAAAGGGTAATGCCATTTTTTTAAATGGGTCAAATCATTTTATAAAGATATCATTTATCATTGTTTTTTATAATTATTAAGGAGTTCAATATTGATTTGTATTTACTAATTTCTATTTTAGTAAATATTACTTTTGTTGATTCTGATTTTCATTGTGTATTATCATAATTCTTGATAGTAACACTTTGTGGATCCAAGGCCTTATCTAAATAATCAAGATGTACCAATCTCAAAGTGAAAATGTTCACATTTGATCCATTATCTACATGCACTCTATTTGCTTTATGTTTAGTGATGAAGGCTTCAACGTATAGGGAGAGGTTATGAGATAGCCCTACAAGAGGCGTGACATTTCGTATAAATTTGAGATGTTGGTTTGAGGATAAGTGTTCCATGAGCAATTTAAATAGTGATAGATCAATATTGTTAGGGACTCTTGAATCCCCTCAAAATTAAGTCATGCCATGTTGTCTAATGTAAGATGTTGGTTTGAAGTTAAGTGACCCATGAGCACTTTAAATAGTGCCAAATCAATATTATTTTGGACTATTGAATCACCTGTGACTTAATGCAATACATCCTTGTCAACATCAAATAGTTTGATAAGTTCAATGATCGAGACTTTTGTTAAAATCCTCACAATTTTTTTGATAAGGTTATATTGTCCCTAGGAAGTAGGAAAAGAATGCTATTGGATAGTGATATTATGAATCAAACTTATATAGTAGCTATTTGGTGTCTAAGTTTCTCAATATGACTAGTTATGATATGATACATGCTATATGATTTATGAAATAAAATATTGTTGGCATGCAACAATGTTAGTTTTGACTTTTATTGGATGATGAATGCAATTGGTCATGCTTTGGAAAAGTGTCTTGATATATTAGTAATTACTTGTTTTGGACATGACGTAGCTATTTCAATATCCTTATTACTATTTTTTGGTTTGCACTTCTTAGTGGAGTGGCCTTTGATATTTTGGTGCTCACAATATTCATGTTCTTTATAACATGCTAGCTTAGGATTATTTTCATCAAATGATTTTGTATTAACCAATTAGAACTAGAACACGACTTCTAATTATTCTCTTAAGGATGTGCCTCAACTATATAACTCCATCAACAACTATATTTTTTCCTTAATTAAAAAATATATGTTTTATCCAATTAGTTTTGGTATCTAGGAAATATCTTCACCAAAGCTTTGGCTATGAGATATTTTTTTATTTTTACTCTTTTCTCAATAATTTCATTGAATCTAGTAACACAACAAGCTTGTAAATGAAATTTCATTTCTTGATTTATATTTTTCTTGCTCTCTAATACGTGGAAGAGTTGTGGAGATTAAATTAATATAATAAAATTCACACTTACATCCATTTTATTCATCAATGATCAAATTGGACCATTCAAATATCTTCCTACTGTTCTTGATGCCACTATCAGAAACCAAAACTATTCTAGACTAAACAAAATTTATTGTTGCCACGAACAGTATCAAGACTTAAGATTCCATATTTCCCCCTTTCTTGGAGGACGTTAAGGTCATATGATGCTAGGGATTCTATTTTCTTCTATAACCTATGTCCATCCATCATCTTTTCAATGGCAGTGCTCCACTTTTGGATCATCTACAAAGCTTTCAACCATAGAATTCTCCATTGGTGCAAGGGAGCAAGCTAGGGCAACATCCTTCAAACCCTCAACATCTGTACCAACTTCACAACATGTAGCCAATGGGGAGTCCATCGTAGACCCATTATTTAGAGTTCAAGAACAATCACCAAGAATGGGATCTTTTGATGCTAAATTCCCTTTCTAGATTTGTATTATTGATGAAGATATTGTCTAGTTATTTTTCAATAATGGGCCATGGAAAATCTACTTCTTCATTGTTGAAGAAAAGAAGAAAAACTCCCCCCATTATTTTATTTTGAATTGCATAGATCCATCATGATTAACTCAAGCACCACATTATATGAAAATGCTTCACAAATCTTTCCACTAAATCAATAAATATTATGATGGAACTTTTTGGGTAAGTGTAATAACCATTCGAGAGTTTACCCCCTAAGATTTTAAGAAATTCCTTTTAATTAAATCTATAACTATAGGAAACCTCATAACATGCCATATAGATTTAAATATTATATATGGTTTTATATATCTTCATTCTTGCTATCCTTATTAAGTTTGGAAATTTTAGAATATTGGGGGAGAGGTATTTGTGACATTATCATATCAAACGAACAAGGATAAAACTCCTCAAACTTGTTTCCTTTGTTATGATTTTGGGTTCCTTCTTGTAAGCCTTTCATTTCATTTTTCATGGATTGTCACTCTTGATCAAATAGAGTGTGAGAAGGTGGTAGTGCTTGAACAATAAAATTCAATTGATGTAATTTATAGGTTTGATTATTCATATTGGCTTTATATTTATAATAGGTTTACTTATTTGTTTTTGTTTGATGTTGTTCATAGGTTTGATTTTTTGTTTTGGTTTGTCTTTTTTTGGATAGGTTAGCCATATAAGTTTGGGTTATGAAGGCCTTGTTTCTTTTCAATTTTGAGAGTCATTTTACAATGGTTTCTTATTATTTTTATTTTGATCATAATTAATTTGATCAACATTATTATTATTGGTAGCATAGTCTTATTTTCATGATTCTTGACTTATGATATTATTAAGATTATCAAGGTTGTATTTTAAGGGTAACTTGGCTCTTGATTTATAAGGTTCGTGAGTATCTCATCCTTTTTGTGATGTATAAATTTGTCTATTAGAGATTTTTTCATTGTTTAAAGTGAAGGAAATCATCAAAACATGGGAATATAGAGTTTTATTTGGAAGGCTATCACTATCACTATCATCTTGGTTTCCATAGATTTTGAGAGGATGATCAATATGATGAACATTTTGGGCACATTGGTTTTCTTGGAAAGGGTAAGTGTATGGAAATGGGGTCCAAAAAGTGGCCATCCCACTTTTGGTCCCATAAAAGAGAAAATGTGAGTATGTTATAATGAAACACACCTATTTTATGGCTTGGTCGTGACTAAGCCTAGGCTTGGTCATTACCCAGCCATAACATGAGCACGTTATAACACACTCATGTTTATGTGAAGAAAAAATATCCTTAGATCTTTGTCTTTCGATCAAACTATATACTTTAAGTTATATTTCATGTATATAGTCTCAAGATGTTTGAGACTTGTTACAAATCTCTAGGAGTTATAATATAGATTCTAGTTTTTGGAAGATCTAATAGTTTTTTAGACAAGTTTAGTCAAATTTTAGTAATCAACAAGTTAAATTTCAATAATCAGTAAGCACTTAGCATATTTCTTTTTCTATCTCTCTATCTCAATCTATTTATATCCCTTGCACTCTAGACCTCTCTCTCTCTCCCTATCTCTCCCTTTGTCTACCTCTCTCTCTCTCTCACTCACTCACTCACTCTCTCTTTCCCTCTCTAATTATATCTCGCATCTCTCTCCCTAACTCTCCCTTCGTCCCCCTTTCCTCTCTACTTCTCTCTATCTCCCCTCTCCCTCTCCCTCTCCTACCACTCCCTCCCTCTCTCTTCACCTCTCTATCTCACCTCTTTCTCCATCGCTACCTCTATCTCCCTCCCTCCTTTCCTCTCTACTTATCTCTAACTATCCTCTCTCTCTACCTACCTCTCCCTCCCTCTCTCTCTACCTACATCTCCCTCACTCTCTCTTCCACCCTCCCACCTCTCTCTCTCTCTCTCTCTCTCTCTCTCTACCTTTGCCTTCCTCCCTCCCCCCTCTTTTTCTCTTACTCTCTCCTTATCTCTATACTTCTCTTTATCTCACCATTCTATCTCTCTCTCTCTCTCTATCACTCCCTCCTCTCTCTCTCTAATTATTTATCTCATATATCCCTCTCTACCTCTCCCTCCCATCCTCCCCTCTCTCTCACTCTCTCCTTCCCTCTCTACATCTCTCTATCTCACCACATTCTCTCCCTCTCTCTCCCTCTCTCCCTCTCTCCTCTCTCTTCCTTTCTCTCTCTCATTCCCTCTCTACTTCTCTCCATCTCACCTCATTGAATCTCTCTCTCTCTCTCTCTCTCTCTCTCTCTCTCTCTCTTCGAACCTACTTATTTATATATCACTTCTCTCTCTTCCCCTTCATGCTTCCCTCTCTACTCTCTATGTATACTTCTATCTAAATACTCTATCCCTCTCTACCTCTCCCTCTCTCCCTCCCATCTCTACCACTCTATCCTTCCCTCTATCTTAACACACACACACACACTCTCTCTCTCTCTCTCTCTCTCTCTCTCTCTCTCCATTCATCCTTCACTCTCTATCTCTATCGTAGTCTTTATCTCTCTCTATCTACTTCTCTCTATATCACCTATCCCTCCATACCTCTCCCTACCTCCCTCCCCTCTCTCTCAATATCTCTTTCCCTCTATCTCAACACTATCTCCCTCTATTCATCTTTCTCTCTCTACTTGTGACTTGTCTCTATCTCTTTCTCTCTCTCACTCCTAGACTCTATCTCTCTCTCTCTCTCTACTTCTCTCCATCTCACCTATCCCTCTCTACCTCTCCCTCCCTCCCTCCTAACTCTCTCCTTCCCTCTCTCCTTCTTTCTATGTTACCACTCTCTCTCCCTCCATCCCTCTCTTTGTCCTTCTCTCTCTAATCCTCTCCATCTCACCTATCCCTCTCTTTATCTCTCTCTTTGTCTCTTTGTCTCTCTCCCTCTCTACTTCTCTCTATCTCACCTCTCTTTCTCCTTCCCTAGCCCTACTTCCCTCCCTCTCTCCCTCCTTCCCTCCGTCTATCTACCTCTCCTTCCCTATCTCTCTCCCACCCTCCCTCTCTCCACCTCTCTCCATTTCTACTTATCTATATCTACACTCTCACATTGCAAGAATGAGTAGCTGGTGTTGTCATTAATGTCAATAGGCTTATGTTTGTGTTGTCATTGATGCTAACTTGTGATTAGTTTCATTATATTTTCACTAGTAAGTTCTATTGGTGTCAACCTCTAGTGTTGCTTTCATAATCCTTTGTTTATGGATGTATAGTTGACTTGTAGTGTTGCAGTTGGTTTAGTGGTGATGGGGAAGTATTAAATATGATGTGTATGTGTTTCTAGTGCTTGGTTTCCAAGTTCTTTCAAGAAATTTTGAATAAAAGAGGAAACAGTATGTTGTAGAGGTGTTTTGGTATACAGATTGGTGTTCTAGTTTTTCTTTGCATTTCTTCTATCTTGAAGATTTGCTTGTGTGATTCAGATATGTTGATTAGAGGTGTTCATAGGTGTTATATCCATAATTTCTTGTTTTGGACCATTGTACAAAGAAATTTGCATTCACCAATTTGTGTGAATTGTGTATTACAGTGGTGTATAGGAGTAATGGTTTTGCTCCATACATTTCTTCGTAGTTTGGTTTCTAGTCTTGAGGTTCTAGAAGTGTGATTATAAGGTTCATATCTATCTTTAGGGTGAAGCCATAATAGTGGTTTACAATTTGATGGAGGAAGGAGAACTCACAAAAAATGAGCCCATGGCAAAAATTTTGATTTTGGGGGTTCAAATGAACTTGTTGGTTCAAATGAACCAAAAAAGCGTTTGGTCAAGCCAGGGTTCAAGAGAACCAAATTAATGCATGCATAGAAAAAAAAATTGAAAACCCCTTTTGGGAAGGTGGTTTGACCCAACCTAGGTTTGACCTATCCCGGGCCTTTGCCCTCATTCTCCCCCTCAAGGACTTTGAAAATCTAAATTTTTATGCTTTGAGGCTCAGGTTGAGGATGAATATGGAGGAGTCCTCACAAACCCAACTAGAATCAGGTAGTCCTCAGAATGAACTATCCAACGAATATAATTTTAATATGTTTTGGTTTTATTATGTATTTGTTTATTTAGTTTTATTAAACATAGGTTTTTCATCGAAAATGAAGGTCTTTGTTTTGCACATGTGGAAAAATAGCAGATTATCAAAAAAAAAATGAAAAATATGAGTGCACCAGATATTGAAGTCCTTGATCCAACAACAAAAAAAATTGAATTTTGATATATACAAAAAAAGTTATGCATTATATGGTCGCGCTATGTCTGAATTGTAATTGGTTTGACTTTGAAAATTTATTAAAAAAAAATATTTAGTAAAAACTATTTAACCAAGTGGAAGCACTAGATATTAGAGTTACAAATCTAAATTTGAAAGAATTATAATTTTATCCTTCATGGAAAAAAGTTATGCATTATACGATGTGCATCACTTTTTTAAAATGTTGTTTTATGAAAAAAACCAGTTTTCATGGGAGATGGAAAAAGAAGTGCAATTTGATTCCAAAAATTTTGATTTTTTTTTTTAGAATCTACAGATAAAATGTGATGAGATTGTAGTTTGTATCATCTTCAAATTCCTCATAGTTTAGCCGCTATAGGTGCTCGAATGTGAAGATTTAGTTAAAAATAATAATTTCAGTGTCTAGTTTGGCCAAAAATTGTAAACCACTATTGTGGGATCACCCTTCAGTTGAAGTTGAATGTGGTTTGGTGATCCACAAGGTGATTTCTTGAGTTGGAGTGTGTGGAAGATTATCTGGGTGAACAAGATGAAATTTTGTTCTTCAAATGGAAGTTGTTATGAAGGAATTTGTTGGATTTTAGGGGTTTTTTAGAATATTTTAGATTGTGTTCAAGTGTTGTGTGCAGTTTGCAAGTTTTCTTTGGATTTGATGAAGCATGTATTATCTTTGTTGGTTCTCATTGTGTATTATCATTAGTCTCCATAGTAATAATTTATGGATCTAAAGCCTTTTCTAGGTAATTAAGATTTTGTGTCAATTTCAAAGTACAAATGTTCAAATTTGATCTATTGCTTACAACCACTCTCTTCAGTTTATGTTTAGTGATGAAGGGTTTGATGTATAGGAGATGTCATGAGATGGATCTAGTAGATAAATGTGATGCCATCTAAAAGTGAGGTGATAGTTTGAGCATATGTGTCCCACACACACTTGAAATTGTGATGGATTAATATTATTCAAGACTTTTAAATCATTTAGGACTTTACATAATATGTCCTTGTGGAAATCAGAAGTTTTGAGAAGTTCCATGATTGAGATTTGTGTTCTATTTTTTTCAGATTGCTTTGGCTAATGATCTTATTATGCTTCAAGATAATGATACAATTAGGGGAGCTGATTTTAATAGTAGCCATTTGGTATCTAGGGAGGTAAAAATAGCTACTTATTGTATCATATGTGTGATATTCTTTATGATATAAAACATTGTTAGCATGATTATGTTAATTTTTGCATTGATTGGATTATGGACTAAATTTCTCATACTTTAGAAAAGTGTCTTGATATATCTCTAATTGATTTGTTTTGTGATTATGATGTACCTTATGTTGTCTCAATATCTTTGTTATCAATCAAATCTTGAACATAACTTTTAAATTTCATGTACTTGTTATAGTCAATTCAACATTAACCTTAAAATTTTAAATACTTGTTATCATTGCAATTACTTCAAATATAAAATTTTGAAAATCACTTTGGATAATTGATTGGATTATGGACTAAATTTCTCATACTTTAGAAATGTGTCTTGATATATCCCTAATTGATTTGTTCTGTGATGATAACGTACCTTATTTTGTCTCAATATCTTTGTTATCAATAAAATCATGAGCATAACTTTTAAATTTCATGTACTTGTTATAGTGAATGCAACATTAACCTTAAAATTTTAAATACTTGTTATCATTGCCAATACTTCAAATATAAAATTTGGAAAATTACTTTGGTCACCCCTAACCCAAAACCATCCACACAATGCATTGTTGGTTCAAAAACTCCTAAAATAAGATAAATGGTGGAATATAGTTGTTGATAATAAACATAAATATTTGGTAATAATGCTCCTCCCCAAAACCTTCTTCAAGCTCTTAGAGCCAAGATTCAAGTATTGATTAAGAGCTCCACATGTTTGTAAAAAAAATCATTCTCCTCTTGGGGGTACTTCTAGTGAAGAAAATATGTGAGAGCCTCACTAGTGGTGTCATTATTATCTTAGCCAATAGCTAAGATTACCAAAATTACTTCCCCTCCAATTAGGCAATGAAGAACCCATAGTTGATAGAGAGGCCTAGAAGAGGCAAAATATGTGACAAAGAAATGGAGACCAATATAGCTTAACCTTTTCATAGCAAGCTTTGAATCAAGTGATGATCTAAATATTAAGTATAAGACTCTTGGCACTCATTTATGATTTTTTTCTTTTGAGTTCTAATAGAAATTACCCAAAATTATTGTAGTTGAGATGTTTGATTATAGTTTCTAGAACTAGGCATTCTCTATTTACAAGAGGTTAATATTTTTAGGTTTTTACTTTATACATCTTCCCTTGTCATTTTACTCTGGTTATTTTTAATGTAGTAACCATGGAGTAGGTTGGGGTGGTTGAGCCACCTTTCTCTCTCCCATGTGACATCGACAATTAATTGACCAAGTTTGTTACCCATTAATTCAGCATTATGGGATCTTTTTTACATTATTAATCATTCCTTTCTAGTTATTAATATTTATTATTTGGATGATGTATCTACCCTTTGAAGATGGCTTGCCAATTTAATGTCTAATATCACTTAGATTCTATGCAAGGATTCTAATATGATTGAAATGACCTATGATAAATGTGTGGAATTATCTACAAAATGGGCAATAGGTTAAAGAGAGGCTTAGTTATTAATGCATAGTAAATTAGGATTTTTAATCCCAACCTTGGTGCTTCCAAAGATCATATGATGTGGTACACTTAGAGTAATATTGGAGCAAGGTTGGATAAATAATTAAGTATCTTGATCACGCTATGATGCCAACACAATATGGTTTCTTCTTTTTCACTTTTTAGTTGTTGGCAACCAAGTATTTTTTAGATGTTGTCTTTTGAGACCCATTTCTAATATGTTTTTGTATTGAGTGGAAATTTCCCAAAACCAAGGCCATGGAAACTTAGTTATTTATGAACACATAAGTAATCAATTGCATGTCCATGATTTCTTGAATTCATCTTGTTTAGAATATGGAGTCATGCCCAATGCATGAGACTAGTTGGATAGCCCAATGGAATGATGTCATTACTCATACTTCTTAGTTTATCCATAGAAATGGGCATCAAATTTCCTATTTCCACCATTAATCATATGAGGCTATTATCACATAAAATACACAAAGCCACTGATAATTTGGAAGAAAGACTTTTAATTTGGCTATTCACCTTCAAATGGCATACCTCTATCATTAGAAACAAGTTGTAAATGCTAACACAATGCATGGAGCTCAAATCAAAGATTGAATCAATTAACTTAGGACTAGAGAGAAGTGTTGGAACATGTTTTTCATTGCATCTAAAGATCAACTTATTAATGCCCAATAAAAACACCAGAGATAAACGGATCCATGGGAGTGGTTAGTCCATATCAAGAATCTGAAGGGAGACACTGGCAATTATTCCAATAATGCCCCCTCAGCATCACCTAAGGGGATTGAAAAAAAAATCTTAATTATTGGATCAATAAACCTCTCTTTGATTAAAAAATTTAATATTTGTTCAAAAGTATTGGCTTCCATGTATGTTTACTATAATTCTTATTGGGTGCCCTCAAAATCCTCTTAGTTAAACATTCAAATTTTTCTAATAGACTTTCTCTATGCCTCAAGTGATGGGAACCAAGGATAATATCACGTTCCTTGGAAATATTGATATCTTTCCCATAATACTAGTGGCTTGGATTTTTTCCAATCTATTAGTAAGGTATTTCCCTATGTGTGAGATAGGTTGTAATGGAAAGCTCTTAAGGGAAGTGAAGCATAAAATATAATTGTCAAGTATTTGTTTAGTTTAGGTGTGCCATCTTGATGGCCAATATGAAAATGTTTGGATCTTGGCATTATCCTCATTATGATGGAGCTAATTCAAATTCAAGATACATTTATCATTAATAGGACACAAAAATATTAAGGGGTTATTAATCCTTGAATTCTATAGGTAGGAAATGATTTCAACAATGGTCTTTCTATCAATAAACAATCTATTTGTTGGCATCATGTTCTCTCTTATCAAGATCACCCTCTAGCTAATGTGTGATGGATTCATGCCTTAAAAAAATTAAATCAAGACATTAGAACTTTTCTATATATCATTCTCAAAGCTACAAAGAATTTACTTCTTTGCTAGATATTAAAATAAAATTTAGGCTATCTAACCAATATTAAAAGACCTTTTAGGAAATTAATAGTGTCATTCTTCTTGAAATGATTAAAAAATTAGGTTTAGATTATTTAAGCCTTGGTGGAATTATTAGAAATGGTATCATACACCATATCATAATTATAAGCCCTACAAAGGATATTTGTGGCTTTTTACTCACCTTCCCATGGTTGGCTAGCTAAAAAATGACTGGTAGCTTGAATCTTATCTAGGAACTTGACAACAAAGGTTTGAGGCTATATGATTGTCTATTCATGAGCCTTAATTGACTCATTATGCATGAAGTATTATTTATCAATGCCTTTGATTTGGTTCTCGTTTAATGTCTTTGGATTTATCAATCCATATTATTTATTTTGTGAACAATTGGACACTCTCAAGCATCTTTTCTCATTATGCACCAAAGATTAAGAAGCTTGGAATTGGATTCATCATATTTTTAAGTCTTTCAGAGCTCCACTTTTTTCTCAGTATAAAGTTTGTTTTATGGGATTGGTTTTGTCTCCCTTTAATGTATTCCTTGATTGGCATGCTTTTAGGGTGGGCATGCTTTTCACCATTTGGAAGGATATAAATTATATTCTTTCCTAGGATATTCTACTCATATTTATTTCTCTCTTTATGTTAACCTATGATTTTCTCTAATATACTTATGTAAATTCAAGCGCAAACTAGCAAAGTTACACTCAAGATGCCCATCTACGTGAGCTTTTGGACAACTAGAGCAATGTCCTTGCACGTTTGCCAAAGCTCTCTCTCTCTCTCTCTCTCTCTCTCTCTCTCTCTCTCTTCTCCTCCTTGAGGATGTTGAGGTCATAACTAGTCTACTAGAAGAAATTGTGGTTCTGATTCCCCTGGCTCTCAAAATCCAAGAAACAAAGATAATGCTATTCATGGTTGGTCCTACCCCTCATGGCCACCTTCTACCTCTTCTCACAAAAATGGGGCTTCTAGTTGGGTAGACTCTAGTAAGATTCTTTAGCTAGACTTGGGCCTTTTTTGTGTGTGTGTTCAACAACCTTCAGAGGTTACTTGTACGGATGAGGGCACACTCACTAGCTTGGAGTTGGTTGATGATAATCCTATCCTTGATGATGCCTGGAGAAAACCTAATAATAAAACTCACCTCTTTTTAGAATTACATTAGCTACATAATTTTTTAATGTTATGTTTGAACTTGACCTTTTGATTTGTCATTTCTTGTTTGAATTTGAGTTTGTTTAGATTTTGTGGGTGTACCTTATTACTAGCAACTTTTTATAAATATTGCATTAGTATCTTTTAATTAATTAAAAGTTAAATAATATTATTTATTAATAATATATTGTTTTTACATGGGCAATCCCAGTCAAATATGACGATTCACCTTTGGTTCGTTTTAGATTAGTTCGTATAGCAGCTTACTCTATGTATTCCATTAATGAATAACTTGAAGTCTAATCTCGTGTCGAAGGGAGAAAAAAAAAATAAAACCCACCTACACATGAAGAATTTGAAAAAAATAATTGTGATGCCTCTGCCGCCGAAGAAAGATAACTCCTTCCTCTCTGTGCGGTCGGTGACATTATCATAATAATCGAGATTCGAAAAAAAAAGGTTAAAGAAAGTGAAACAGTGGTACGTCAAAATTCGGTGACCACTAGACTTTATAGAAAATCGATGATTAAAGTTGAGAATTAATGAATGTAGTTTGATTTTCCAGGCAATTGGGTTCCATAAAATATGCGTTGTGTCTGGTTATAAGGAGTGCGTATCCTGCTAGTGCGGACTCCTCCATCTATATAAACAAATTAGAACTTGTGCATAGAGAAACAAGAATTTCGAACTGGATCTCTCTGTGAGAAGCTTTTTCTGTGATGAATGAAGAGGAAGGTAGAAGGTGGTATTGCTTCGGTTCAACCCATCTAACAATACTCTTTTTCTCTTTTTCAGTTGATTGGGTCGAGCCGAACCAATATCACGTTTTATCTTTCTTTTCAAGTTCTTTGAACATTCATTGTTTGTTTGTTTGTTTGTTTTTTGAACATCTATTGTTTGTTTGTTTGTTTGTTTGCTTCTTTTTTTTTGGAGTTATTTTACTAACTAGGTTCTCATATGGCTTATCTTCCTGACTCAAACTCATTATACGATTGTTTGCCTTATCTTCCTGACTGAAACCCATTATAGAATTGTTTTTTATTTTAATTGTTTTACAAACAATTACTGGACCGGTTGTTTATGCTCTTCTTCTTTTTTATCTGGTGTTTTTTTGTAGAATATAATTATCTGCTTCTATCTGTTCTTTTGTGCTAAGCAATTTTGGAAGATGATGTGATTTACTAGGGACTTGCTTCTATCTGTTCTTTTGTGCTAAGCAATTTTGGAAGATAATTTGATCGCTGTGGGAATGGCAATGACGATTAAGGAGAACAATCATGGAAATGGAATATGTAAAGCCCTCTATTCAGGGCAGATTGGCTTTCAAAATTGAATTCATGATTACAACGGAAATAAGGCCCCTCTATTAGAGCAGCTTGGTTTTAAAATTGTATACATGATTACAATGGAAAAAATTCTCCATGTGTGTTATGGGTTTTAGTTTTCATCTCAAATCCAATATGAATTATTTAAAGGGTATTATTTTATTTTACTGTTTTTGTTAAAGGGTAATGTCAATTTTTTAAATGGGTTAAATCATTTTATAAAGATATCACTTATCATTGGTTTTTATAATTATTAAGGAGTTCAATATTGATTTGTATTTATTATTTTCTATTTTAGTAAATGTATTATTTTTGTTGACTCTGATTTTCATTGTGCATTATCATAATTCTTGATAGTAACACTTTGTGGATCCAAGGCCTTATCTAAATAATCAAGATGTATCAATCTCAAAGTGAAAATGTTCACATTTGATCCATTATCTACATGCGCTCTTTTTACTTTATTTTTAGTGATGAAGGCTTCAACGTATAGGGAGAGGTTACAAGATAGCCCTACGAGAGGCATGACATGTCATATAAATTTGAGATGTTGGTTTGAGGATAAATGTTCCATTAGCAATTTAAATAGTGATAGATCAATATTGTTAGGGACTCTTGAATCCCCTCAAAATTAAGGCATACCTTGTTGTCTAATGTGAGTTGTTGGTTTGAAGTTAAGTGTCCCATGAGCACTTTAAATAGTGGCAGATCAATATTATTTTGGACTATTGAATCCCCTATGACTTAATATAATACATCGTTGTCAACATCAAATAGTTTGATAAGTTCAATGATCGAGACTTTTGTTAAAATCCTCACAATTTTTTTG
This sequence comes from Sequoia sempervirens, assembly GCA_007258455.2. Lineage (NCBI taxonomy): Eukaryota > Viridiplantae > Streptophyta > Pinopsida > Cupressales > Cupressaceae > Sequoia > Sequoia sempervirens. The sequence continues at coordinate 275,844,854 of VDFB02105785.1, read as the reverse complement.
ATAAGGTTATATTGTCCCTAGGAAGTAGGAAAAGAATGCTCTTGGATAGTGATATTATGAAACAAATTTATATAGTAGCTATTTGGTGTCTAAGTTTCTCAATATGACTAGTTATGATATGATACATGTTATATGATTTATGAAATAAAATATTGTTGGCATGCAATTATGTTATTTTGACTTTTATTGGATGATGGATGCAATTGGTCATGCTTTGGAAAAGTGTCTTCATATATCTGTAATTACTTGTTTTGGCCATGATGACGTACCTTATTCTATCTCAATATCCTTATTACTATTTTTTGTTTTGCACTTCTTAGTGGAGTGGCCTTTGATATTTTGGTGCTCACAATATTCATGTTCTTTATAACATGCTAGCTTAGGATTATTTTCATCAAATTATTTTGTATTAACCAATTTTTGGAACACAACTTCTAATTTTTCTCTTAAGGATGTGCCTCAACTATATTTTTTCTTTAATTAAAAAACATCTATTTTATCCAATTAGTTTTGGTATCTAGGAAATATCTTCACCAAAGCTCTAGCTATGAGATATTTTTCAATTTTTACTCTTTTCTCAATAATTTCATTGAATCAAGTAATACAACAAGCTTGTAAATGAAATTCCATTTCTTGATTTATATTTTTTTTTGCTCTGTAATACGCAGTGCAACAACGAAGATTAAATTAATATAATAAAATTCACACTTACATCCATTTTATTTAGCAATGGTCAAATTGGACCATTCAAATCTCTTCCTACTATTCCTCATTCCACTATTAGAAACCAAAACTATTATCTATAGATTAAACAAAATTTACTGTTGCCACTTAAGATTCCATAATTCCCCCTTTCTTGGAGGACCTTAAGGTCAAATGATGCTAGGGATCTTTTTTCCTCCTCTTTACCTCTGTCCATCCATCATCTTTTTGATGGTAGTGTTGCACTTATGGATCATCTACAAAGCTTGCAACCATAGAATTCTCCATTGGTGCAAGGGAGCAACCTATGGAAGCATCCTTCAAACCCTCAACATCTATACCAACTTCACAACATGTAGCCAATGGGGAGTCCACCATAGACCCATTAGTCAGATTCAAAGAACAATCATCGAGGGGGGAGCAACCCTTAGTGTCCTCTAGAGATACTTGGGATTCATCTAATACTTGAGGGGAGTTGGGAGTGATGGAACCCCTAAAAATTTTATGTTCCATCTCAAAATTCTCTAGATTTTTGGTTAAAGTGTATATTTGAGAACTTAGGGTTTTTCTTACTGTCATTGTTTAAGGGTTTTATGCTATCTGGGACCCTTCTTAAAAACCCTTGAGCTTATATCCTTTCCAAGGTTATATTTCTGCGTTGACTCCTTACCACCGATTCCCGGTCTCTTAACTCACATCTTATGCCATCTAAACCCATGAAATAACTGACCCTTTGGTCTAGTTTTACTGGTGGTCATGTATTGTACCATTGTTTTAATATTTCTAAAGTTAGACTAAATATTTCATGTTAAGACCATTTGAGCCTTAAGTCATTTAATCCCTTGGGTTGTGGTCTCGTCGACCTAGTCGGGTCCCTCTTTTAAGACTAACAATTTTGGCATGTGCATATATGAAAACCCATGATGACCATTCGATTGTTGCGAGAAAATCACTACCATTCCCCACATGCCTATTCTATTTCATTGCCTATTATTTTATTCTCAGAGGCTAGTAGGCTTAAGCCACATGTCTTGTGCATTGGTGGGCCCGATCCCTTTGTTAAAAATTGTGAGCGGTATTAAAAGAAAATTGGCAATGGTCATTCAATGATGTGGCTACATCTTAGCCATTCCTCACCACCTCATCTGTTTCCCTTTTCCATTAAAATAATCACACGGGCTAACAGGAAGTTGTTGCGTGTCTTGTCCGATAGTGGGCCCAATGTTTCCAAGCGGTCAGTAAGTGGAGCTTTGAAGAGAATCAATGGTTGATTGCGGGTGACATGGGTCAATCTTAACTTCTCCCCACTATACTGTGTGGGTCCCACATCTGATGCCTAGTTCTCAATGGGGAGGCGGGCGATTGCCACATGAAATAACTTGAGGGACATAACCAATAAAGTTTGTGCTACTAAAGGGAAATATATGGCATGTGTTGTAATGACATCCAAGATCTTTTAATCTGGGTTGTTGATTATGTCAGAAGAATAAGGCCACATGCAATTGGTCTAAGATTAAGGTGTGAGTCTATCAAGGTCGTGAGATTTAATCTCAGCCCTTCCCTGTATCCCCACTGATGAAAGTTGCACATGGTTTAAGAACCATGGGGGTGAGGGGAAGAGGACACATGGATTCTGACTACAGTGACAATGAAATGGTGGAGCTCGAAGATCACCAGCAAGTCGTTCCATGTGGCTTATCATCATTTGATGATTATTGCAGTTGTGTAGAGTCATATTTTCAAATCAAGTTGACTAAATCTAGATCATCCATCAGTTAACACACCTGTGGGATCAACGATTGGCATTTAAAACTTATCTTGAAGGCAAGTGAGCCATTCTAGTTCACTTGAGTGAGTCTTAATAACTGAAAGGATGTCAAGCTACTAAAGCAAGAGTTTGCATAGCTATTAAAACCTATCTTGAAAACATAATTGAGCATTGTGAAGGATATTCTACACACTTGGGGACCACATGCTGTAGTTTTCGTGCTATTGTGACATCAAGGCTAGGGTTATCAACCTGTGAAAGAACCAGTAAGTAAATTATTTCCTTCCCATCAAAATTGTTGATAAATTGTGGTTTCCCAAACCTTTAAGTCAATTAGGGTTTTCTTAGTTCTGCATTTTAAGGTTTGACGTTCATAAAAAAGGAATTAGTTGATCTCGCATTATTGTAATTTGTGTCAAACCCTTATCTATGTCATAATTTTGTTCCAATAAACAGAAACCCTACTTTATAAAACTCTTGTGTCATGGATCCCAAAGCAAAATCAAAAGCCTCTTCGTCTAAAGGGGAAGACTTTGTTCCCAAAAGACCTTTGAATAAGGACCTTACTAACCAGCTACCACCCTCGACCATTGAAAAATATAAGGGTCAATTTCTTCCCAGGGGTCTGTAGTTAGTTGAGGGTTTATTTGATAAAATTCACTCTATTAGAGATGCCAGACTACCTTGTACAGGATGGGAATTGTTCTATGGTTGGTTTAGAAATAGAAACATGGATATTCCAATTGGTAACCCCTGGAATTGTGACTTAGGAAAGATGACTGTACCTAATGTTTACATGGATGTTGATTTTCTTAAATTAGTAGCTACCAATTATGATCCAGTCACAAGGACTATAAGGACACGAACTGTATATTTTTGGGAAGGGAATTATAAGCTGCTCTTACAATCTTAGGATGTTTCAACTAAAAGGAGAGAGATTAACCTCACCAAATCTCTAGGTGGTTCACTCAAATAAGGGAATGTGTGATGAAGTTGAGACTAATTGTAATGATCTAAATACAACTAAACAATTTGTTTGAGTGATTAAAGTATGCAAACCTAAGAAACATGCAATGTTTGAAAACACATTGTCTAATACAACAACACATAGAAATGAATGAAAAACTAAATAGAAATGAACCAAACTATAAGTGTACACTTGGAATGTGGAGGAAGACTAGAAATGACATTTGCAATGTTGCTAATGCTGATATTTTCAGGCTTGGGGGGCCTCATTCGCCATTGCAGGTGAATTAGTTCCAGTTCTACAAAACTATGTCAAAACCTGTTTCTGACAAAAGGGTATCGAAAAATGCAGAAAACTCAAATTGACATGGAAGTGGGACTCATTCACCACTCATGGAGAATGATTCTAGTTTTTAATTTTTGAATATTCAAAGGTGGAGTCTGAATCTCTTGGCCTGCACTTTGGCTTTCTACAGATGTCTTCTTCCGAGACTCTGATTTTCAAACCTAAAAATGAGTTCTAGTTGATATTTTGACTTGTTGAATGAAGAGAAGACTTAACTAACCTTGCAACTTGATCTCCAATGATTTCCAAGCTCCCAAGAGTCCTAAATCTACAAACACACAAGAAGAGAAGAAGAAATGGTGAATGTTAGGGCATGGGGGTTTTCCTTGGTCAAACCCCTTTTAGGTAACTAAACTAAAATGATGAAAGAATGGAATGAAACATGCAATAATGGAGTTGATTATCTTTCCATGATGTTTGATCTTGAAAGTTTGCAACAAAACATGAAGAATTTTCCCTTGAATGTCTGAAAATTAATATCTTGGTGACTTAAAATGATAAAATCCTAAGTTGCTTGACTTGAGATGGAGGATTGGTGAATGAATAATGATAAGAGATATGAATTATGATTAAAAGACTTATATTTATAGAAATTTCACCTATTTTACCCATTAATACCTCATCACAGGCCGACATGAAGTAAGATTAAACTTAAATTTCACTTTTTTCTCACTCAAACATAAAAATTGGGCTAAATGGGACTCATTCACCACACATGGTGAATGGGTCCCACCTGGATGGGATTGATTTTCCATGCATGGTGAATAAGTCCCATAGGGGCCATTTTCACAGCTAGGAATCCAAGAGATAAGGAAATAAGGTTTAATTTGCAACCTTGTCATGTATTTTATCAAATATTGCCTTGGGATGCACAATATGGGTTAATAGGGGTGTACTAGTGATGATGTAGAGGTTAATTAGGGCTTGGGACACCGAATTCAATGTGAAAGTGTGATTAAATACACTTTACAATACTAAAATGAGGTCCACATAGCCTAGGAGGGCACAAGAACCAATGTGAATGTGCAAGACACATTACAACACTAGTTTAACATTAAGTTTATTTTACAAGCCTTCTAGATTGATGTGAAGATGCAGTTAAATATGTTTTATAATGTTGAATTAGGGATAAGTAGGTTTATTAAGTCTAGAAAAGCATGAAATTCCATTACAAGACTTTACTAGACCTTTACAAGACATCATGAAAAGCATGTTATTCAAATTGCAAGGGTCCAAGACCTAGTGTGGATGCATAAAATGCCTCACAACACCTGAATCAAGGCCTCATTAAGTCCAAATTATCATGAATTATTCCCATTTCAAGAAAATGGTACTTTTTTCTACGGTGCATTTAGCCTCCACTTTAGTGAGAGGATGAACTTGCTTCAAAATCACACTAAAGTAGACATTCAAGAGAGATATGAGTGTATAGATGCAAATGAAAAAGAATGACAAAGATCAAAGGAGGTTGTGCAAGCCCCCAAGATCCAAGATCCTAAGTCAAACCATCAAGATACATAATCATGCAATGGAAGGAAAGAGAAGATGAAAATGAAAGGGGTGGATCAAGCTTCGATCGTTTGTCCAACTAGTTGTGGATCAGATCTATGCTTGTTTGTTTCAGGAAGAAAATGCATACTCACTATGGGGCAACAGAACTCATGGCAGTCCGCTAGGTGAGATAACCCAAAAAGGTGATAACCATACGCTAGTTGGTATGTACTCAAACACATAGGTGGCTATGGGGAAAGTTGTGCCACTGAATGGGCTTCCCGCTCAACCATACTAAAGTTATACCTCCTGATAACTTTAACAAGGTGCCACAAAGTAAAATGATTTTTGAGCTCTATGGTAAGAAAAACTCCATATGTTTGACACTCATAGACATTGTTAATGAAAAATAGTGCAAAGATTGTTCAAAGGGCTTTTTCTTAGTTCGTGCAATGTCTCATCTTAGGGAACATAATCTCAAATGTCTCCAAGAGAGGATAAGTGCAAATGGCCTCATCTTGTTTCCAAGAGAGGACAAGTGCAAGATCTCATCTAGGGAAACATTGTACCTAATGCTTCCAAGAGAGGAAATCACAAGAAAAAGAAAATCACACAATGAAATGTAAGTGGTGATGAATGCCCCCACTTTAAAGTGGTTGCGAACACTAGTGCTATGAGCAAAATTTTCCTTTAAAGTAGAAGAAGAATAACATGAGAGCTTATGCGGAAATCCCTATTCCAAGTCATATGTTTTCGATAAGCTATGTCATGAAAGAGGGGCAGTATGTCACACATGATCCAACTTAAGGCATGTTGTCCACATCCCAAGTTTTCTCTTATATGTTCATGAAAGGCTAATGACTAGCTAAAGGAGGCAACAAGAAGTGACATATGAGGACAAGGCTACATAACTCCTTGCCCTCACTGAGTGTAGGACAAAGGTGAGCCAAAACGATTGATGAAATGTAGGCGAGAGTGAAAATAGGTATCAGTTAGAGAAATGAGGTGCCCCCACAGAGGGAAGCATACCAAACTCCTGAAAATGTTGGATTTTATGACTCAAAGCTTTACATTCATTAGTAGAGTGACCATGAACTCTATGAAAGGCACATAATGACATCTTGGAATAGCATTTCTTATGAGTTCTAGGAGGGAGGGTGATCAAGTGATCTTGGAGGAGTCTCAACAAGATACCTTCTTGATCAATGGTAGAAGGGGGTCTTGTGGATTGTGTCAAAGGAACATCTTGCTTAGTATTAGTCATCATATCTATGCAAGACTGTTTAGATTGTGAGATTTTGTTCTCTTGATTATAGGAGGGTATAAAATCTAACGAATTTAAATCATGAACATATTAAGAGATGAGATTGATATTAAGCGAAGGTGTATTTTTTTGCTTCATATTTTGTAAAGGATGATTTTCAAGACCACTAGTGTCGAGGAGTTCAGGATGGATGATTTTTAAGGATGATTTAGGAGTGTGTTGTGTGAGATTGTTGATGTTGAGTGAAGGCTTGTTAATCTCAATCAAACGAAAATAACCATGACCATGAGTTGTTTGTTGTGTGTTAGGCTCTATAGGATTGCAGATACCTTGTTCTCCAGCACCACATCCTTTTCCACTATAGCCAAGTTGTTTCATGAGGTCATAACCTTTTCCATAAAGTTGTTTTATTGGTGTGGAATTGGGTGGTTGTTTTTTATTGCATTTATCAAAGGTTGTTGTGTATGTTGTATTTTCTTCCAAAGTAGAGGAGATAGATGGTGGAGAAGATTGTGCAAAATTTTGAGTTGTCATGATGGTTGGTTGTTCTTGTTTCTCATCTTTATTTTGTGTGATTATGTATTCACCCATAAATGAAGGTGTGAATTCTAAGGATCCCTAATCATCACCAAATAATTTAGATGGTGATTTGTCATCATTGTGTTCAATTTCAAGAGGATTTATGTTGGATGTTGGAATTAATGTTTTTAGAGGACTTGTAGCTCATTTTTCAAGGTGCAAGAAACTTTCAGGCTCAAGGTCTATGTCAACTTGATAAATGTTATTGTTATACACATAGTTCATTATATGATGAAGTTTTTAAGGCACTGCATTCATCTCATGAATCCATGGTTTGCCTAAAAGAAGATTATACGAAAGATCATAAGGCATGAAATGAATAGGAGTTTGCAAAGTAGCCACCCCAAATGTAATAGGCAAAGTGATTACACAGAGCAGTTTCTTTGTTGTATTGTCAAATACTTGAATAGATAAGGAATCATGTTAAATTATTTGTGACTTGTCAACACACAATCTATCAAGGATATTCACACTACACACATTAAGAGCAGAACCATTATCAATAAGGTTTCACTTTATCCCTATCTGATTGTATTGAGAAATGATCATGAAAGAGTCGTTTTGTTTTTGCACTTCCAAAGGGGGAAGTTCACTTTGGTGGAAAATAATGTCATAATTTGATTCTTTGATCATGGCTGTTATTTTAGTTGGTGGTGTATTAGAAGGGATAGGAACTTGTTGCAAGACTGATTGGATCATGTTGTGATAGTGAGGGGAGGCTTGAATAAGGTCCGATAATGAAATTTTAGTGGGAGTATTCTTTAGTTGTTCAACAAGATTTTACTCCTTTCCACTAAGAAGACTTGGTAAGAAAGGTCTAGAGGGGATAGGATTAGGTTCTAAGGTAAGGGTGTTGGGGTTGGTTGTGGATGTTGCAAATTATTGCGAGTGTTATATCTATGAGAAACGGTATTATAACTTAGTTGCTACGATACATTATTGTGAGGTGGGTAGAGGATGAGTTCAAGTTTATTTTGAGTTTGTTTATGTGAAGGGGGTTAAAGGATGAGTTGAGGTTGAATAATTTTAGCATCCCTTAGCATGTGAGATTCCATAACATTATTGTGATTTGCGTATTACATCATGATATTGTTCCTAGGAGGAGGGTTTTGAGGAGAATTACAAACTGAATTTTCTTGACATTGTAAGGTTGTTTCTCCTAAAAGGACTTCATCACAAGTATGAGGATGATTAATGGTTGAAGTGTCTTGTTCAATAAGGTTGTTCTTAAGATTCTTGTGACTCTCATTGGTTATATTTTCTAACATCAAAGCATCTTCCTTACCACAAGGGGAGATACTTGGAGAATAATAAGTATGATTATCATGAGCATTTACAACATCATGACTTTGTTCTTGAATGTCTTCCAAAATAGGATAGATATAGGAAGGATCATAAAGAGAGTTGTTGTAAACCAACACATCCTCATCATTTATAATCTTATCATCCTCAAAATTATCATCACAATGGAAATTAGGTAAGGTGATGTTTAATAATGTGTCTATGATTTCATTCTCTTGTTCTAAAATATCTTCCCAAAGGGGATGAGGAGAAGGACAAACAAGATCCTCATGGTTCTCAACAATTGTGTATTCTTTCGACAAGATACCTACGTCACTAAAAGGAGAGGTATTAGGAGAAGCACAATTATGATCATCATAAGTATCTATGTTTGTATGCTCTTCTATCACATTATCCACACAAATATGGGAGATAGGAGAGGGTGTGAGTTTAAGGTTAACATTGTCATTTTCACTCTCTTGTGCTAAGAGACTAGAATAACTAGGACATGTATTGAATGAATGATGATCATGCTTATTGACTAACATTTTCACGGTGGGTTCACCAAAATGAACCGTATATTTTTGGGTAGGGACTTATAGGCTACTCTTGCACTCTTAGGATGTTTCACCTAAACAGAGAGATAAACCCCACCAAAAGTCTAGGTAGTTCACTCAAATAAGGGAATGTGTGATGAAGTTAACACTAAATTTAATTATCTAAATGCAACTAAACAATGTGATTGAGTGATTAAAGTATGCAAACCTAAGAATCATGCAATGCTTGAAAACACATTGTGTAATGCAACAACACCTAGAAATCCATGCAAAACTAAAGAGAAATGAACCAAACTGAAAGTGTGCACCTAGAATGTGGATGAACACTGGAAATGACATTTGAAATGCTATTGATGATAATTTTTAGGCCTGGGGGGACTCATTCGCCATTGTGGGTGAATTAGTCCCAATTCTGCAAAACTATGTCGAAACCTGAATCTGACAAAAGGGTATCTAAAAATGCAGAAAATTCAAAATTGACCTAGAAGTGGGACTCATTCACCACTCATGGTGAATGGGTCCACTTTTGAATTTTTGAATATTCAAAGGTGGAATCTGGAGCTCTTGGTCTGCACTTTTGCTTTCTACAAGTGTTTGCTTCTGAAACTCTGATTTCTGAACCTGAAAATGAGTTTTAGTTGATATTTTGACTTTTTGAATGAAGAGAAGGCTTTATTAACCTTGCAACTTGATCTCCAACAATTTCCAAGCTCCCAAGAGTCCTAAATTTGTAAACACACAAGAAGAGAAGAAGAAATGGTGAATGTTAGGGAATGGGGGTTCTCCTTGGTCAAACCCCTTTTAGGTAATTAAACCAAAATGATGAAAGAATGGAATTAAAAATGAAATAATGGAGTTGATTATCTTTCCATGATGTTTGATCTTGAATTTTTTTAGCAAAACATGAAGAATATACCCCTAAATGTTTGAAAATTGATATCTTGGTGACTTGAAATGATAAAATCCTAAGTTGCCTGACTTGAGATGGAAGATTGGTGAATGAATAATGATAAGAGATATGAATTATGGTTAGAAGACTTATATTTATAGTAATTTCACCTATTTTACCCATTAATACCTCATCACAGGCCGATATGAAGTAAGATTAAACTTAAATTTCACTTTTTTCCCGCTCAAAGGTCAAAATTGTGCCAAATGGGACTCATTCGCCACACATTGAAAATGGGTTCCACCTGGATGGGACTAATTCACTATGCATGGTGAATGGGTCCCATAGGGGCCATTTTGACATCTAGGAAGCCAGGAGATAAGGAAATAAGGTTTCATTTGCAACCTTGTTAGGTATTTTATCAAATATTTCCCTGGGATGCACAATATGGGTTAATAGGGGCCTATTACTGATGATGTAGAGATTAATAAGGGCTTGCAACATAAAATTCAATGTGACAATTTGATTAAATACACTTTACAACACTAAAATGAGGTCCACATAGCCTAGGAAGGCATAAGAACCAATGTGAATGTGCAAGACACATTACAACACTAGTTTAACATTAAATTTATTTTACAAGCCTTCTAGATTGATGTGAAGATGCAGTTAAATATGTTTTATAATGTTGAATTAGGGAGAAGTAGGTTTATTAAGTCTAGAAAAGCATGAAAGTCCATTACAAATACTTTACAACACCTTTACAAGACATCATGAAAAGCATGTTATTCAATTTGAAAGGGTCCAATACCTAGTGTGGATGCCTAAAATGCCTCACAACACCTGAGTCAAGGCTTCATTAACTCCAAATTATCATTAATTATTCCCATGTCAAGCAAAGGGTACTTTTTTCTATGGTGCAGGATATATGATGGGAAGGAAATGGTTAAAATTATCAAGGAAGAAATTGCTCATGTTTTCAAACTCACTAGGTGGAGTAATGAAATTCCTAAAATTGATGAAAGCATTCTTAGGGAGGAATATGAAAAGACTAAGATTGCATTCAGAGTCCACATACTACCAAGGTATTTAGCAGAGATTGGGGGCCAAAAAATTACATTGGGAAAATTTGATAAGGAACCCTTTCTTGTTAATTATTTTGTTTCATATTTCCAAAGGAATTTTTACTCCATTTTCCAAGTAATTGGTTATGATCTTGTCATTGGAATGCCCATGGCGTGGATGTATATGGCAGCCCACATTTAGTACCCTTAATATTGCATAGTATATTACTATGCAGGGTTTCTGGTAGAAAGAATTCATGAAGGTTTGGTAAGATTGAAGAAAGGTGCAGATGGAGTAAGGTTTAGCTAGTACTCATTGCTAATGCATATGTTCAGGTTCAAAGGTCCATCTTACTTTGTGCATAATATGACTTTGGATAGGATGGAGGGTACCTTGGATTTGCATGTTCAGTGTTGGACTACTATCTTGGACAAGGATGACAAGACATATGACTTGGTGGTGTTTGAAAACTTGTTTCTTCAAAGTTAAAGAGAACCCTAGTTGTGAATATACCTAGAATTCCCATATCCCTACATGACTTCATAAGACCCAAGGAAAAAGGGTCTGAGTTAAGAGTTGATCACAATTGGGGAGATGTTATCCCATATCCCAATCATACTATTTTAAGAGTGTATGGCTCCACTGTTGCACCTCACCTGCTACCAAGATGCGTGCAAGAGAGAATTAGTTTCCTTGAAGTAATATGGAAAATGGGAAGTGTGGAAAATGAGCATTTTTTGAATCAAGGAAAAGGAACATTTTTTTCCTGCATACACATGTTTCTCTGATTTTATGATGAAAAGTGAAGGTTAGAATAAGATAATTGATATAGTTAAGGCCTTCCATATGCAAAGAGGAGTAGAGAGGATCAAGTATGATCCCGAAGGTTCCATGGCCTGGTTGAAGGAAAGGAACAAGAGTTACAAATTTGTGCACATTTTCCAATTCTCAGAGGATGTGATAAGAAATGTGTTTGATCCCTTGGAACATGAAAGGAGAAAAGAAAAATGGATTGCTTTCAATAAAACGTAGAGAAAGATAAAGAAGGAAAAACTTAGCTTCATTTTTCTTCCAGAGATTGAAAATATAATGCAAAAGGTGGAACATGTATCCCAAAATTTTGAGACAATAGTGGCCCACCTTGAAAGTGAAGGGATGATTCAGGTTAAGGGGAAAGCCCCCATTGAAGAAGAATAGGGTGTGGAATAAATCCTTGTTATGGAAGAGAAACATACACCTCAAGCCACTGAGGAACCAAAATCAAAGTTCTTTGTAAGGAGAAAGAGTAAATCAAAGAAAAATGATGCAATTGCTACTCCCTCCCAACAAGAGGAGCAAAGACCTCTTTCTCCTATTCCATAAGAACCACCACCATCTTCTCCAAGGCCAACAAAGCCCGAAGTTGTGGATATTGATTCTCCTCCACTAAATTCATCACCACCAAAGATCCACTGCTGAAAAAGCATAAGGTTGAAGTAACTAGTTTAGTGGACTATGTTGATGAAGAATATGATGATGACATTTGGGTATCAGAGCAAGAAATGCAAGAAGGAATTCCCATTACACCAACAACAATGGCGACACAACAATTAAGTATGAGATTGATTAAACCTGGCCTCACTAGGCTTAATGGTAGAGATGATATTCAGGTGTAAGCATGCACAAATTTTTTGGATGATGATTCATTTATGAAGTCTCAATCTTTTATGGAGTTTGCATATGTAAATCTAAGAGAGATGAATATGTCAGCATCCTAGCCACAGAAAAAATTCTTCATCTGGAATTGCCTGATGCTACCATCCAGGCAAGGGTTTTGAATGAAACGAGAGCTAAATTCCAAAAGATGACTACCAAGGAAGGTAGAGAATTGGTAAGAATTAGTGGTATTTTATTACTACCAGTGTAGGATTTAGCTTCTTCCATAGCCTTTGATTCAACAAAAAGGTATGAGAGACCCCTCTACAATTTAGAGGAAGAGGCTACAATTGCATTACAAGGGTCTTCCTTCAGTGAACAATGGGATGCATTAGCCATTTGGTCTCTAGACCCAAGCACAAGGAAGCCAGACATTGTTGAGCCTACACCTAACTACAATGGAGGCCTAATAATAAAGAGAGTGTCAGAAATATAAGCTCTGGAGGTAGAAAACATGTCAGTACATGTTGCATAGTTCACAAGAGCCATTGTGGAATCTGTAACTATAGATAGAACATAATAATTTTATAGTTGACTATGGAAAGCTTCAACAAAAAAATATGTAGTTATAAATAAGAGTGGCATTATTGGAGGAGAAGTTGCAAAGTTTGCAACCTAGGAAGCATAAGCAGACAGATACTAACTCCCCTACCATTTTACAAGAAGCTGCACCCCCTGAATTTACCCTTGAAGCAAGTTCCTCATGGAAAATTGTGTCATACAACATGGGAAGTGTGCCTATTTCAGTAATAAAGCCTCGTACATCAAAAATGCGACGGGATGAGGAAGATATCAACAGGGAAGAGTTGATCAAGTAACTAAATGAGTATAAAGAGAAGTGTGGCAATCATGACAGGGAGGTTTTTAACAACAATATGGAAATTTTCACTATAGTATTGAAGCATCTGAATAGAGGGGTAAATAATAGATTGAATAGCATTCATTATAGTTATTCATCCATGGTAGTTGCTATAAATAATTTTGGCAATGACAAGGAAAGAGTTATTCCACTTATGGAAACATGGATCCCTAGGATGAAGGAACTAAGATTGATGTCAATTAGAGTTAAGCAAGATTCTAACCCCTCTAAAAAGTTTAATCCCACTCATGCTCTTGTCATGGGTAAAATTGAGGAGTATAGGGGAAACATTGAACTTTTGGAAATCAAAATAAGAGAATTGTTAAATTATTTTCATAAATCACATCATGGTATCCTCCCATTCATTCTAAGGGATGACAGTAGCATAAAAACCCTGTAGGAATGGAGAGATGAAAATAGTAAAACCATTTCATAGTAGGTAGTCTCAATTTTTCAAAAGGGTGACATGGGTACACTGAAAAGAAATAAGGATATTTTGGCTCATGCAGAGATTGTCTTGTCAGAATTTTATAGGGAGGCCAATCAAATTGTTACCAAGTAATTTCCTTATAGATAAAAGGCTAATGAGGTCATGGATTTAAATTGGCCTACTGAAGAGGAATTCCTAGCATGCAGAGATAAGTACCTAGAGGGGGTGGTGGCTTAAGATGAAATGGAAAGATGGTGGTTTGAAAATTTTGATTTTGAAGTCTGCAATCAAGACAAATAACATATAGGTGAAAATGCACTACATAGTCTAGAATTAGTACGGATTAGTTGCTAAGGTATAGAAAATATAGTGCATTTTCTTCAAATTGAAATTGATGACAGGTCTACCCAGACGTGGAAATATTCTTTGTCCTTTCTTTTTTTATTTCTTTCATGATTTCTTTTTTTTCCATTTTGTGTACGTGGGCACAATTTTTGAGGAAACTATTTGAAGATGCCTTTTGAAAGGTGTGACTAGATCTCCAATGACGAATGAGGATTACTTTTTCCTCATGCATGTTTCCCACCACCTGGGAATGCAAAGTAACTAAAAATGGAATATATATTATAGCAGTCCAATAAGGTAATGACATGTGTACTTTTTGGCTTGAGGCTTGTTTTTCTCCTTCATTTCTATAAGAAAGAATTCAAGGCCATAAAGTAGGTGTTCGTTGAATTGTCTTTGACAAAGTGAATTGTGAGGAAAAATATTGAGCATAGTTTTTAGCGTTGTCTTAAGTTCTGGGTTTGTAATTATATATGTAATTTTGATAAGAAAATAGCAAATACAATACATAATGATACCAATTTCATGGCTATTGACATTCCTCTGCACTTGCTTTATGATTTATGAATGAAAATAATAAAGGATTGTTTTATTCACCTCTATTGTTTCCCAATGGATGTTTAATTTCATTCCTTCTTATTAGTTCAATGAATTAATGTAAATGCTTGGATGGGATTGTTAACTAATATGAATTAGGTGCTAGGATATATGTACGTAGTTATGGTCATGAATGTAACATGACTGTAATGTGGGAGTGTTGTAATGCAGTGTTTCTTGAGATTATACATTGCTATTATTGAGTTGTTATCTAGTTGCATAGGTTGAGATTGACTTTGTGTTTAGGATAAGGCACTAGTCCAAGTAAAATTTTCATACTTCAGTTTTATGGGTTGATTCATCAGAAAATCACTCTTTATTAACAAAATTTTGAATAAATTCCACCATGGTTATTTTGTGATGATTCTCATTATTCTCATGCTCCAAGTGTAGGGTATTGCTAAAGCAACTGCCAACCTTTTTGATACACTACATTGTTGAGTAGTTATATGAGAAGTATTTGTTGTTTGCAATGTATTTAAATAGTGGTCATATAAAATATTGAGTATACATTATGGTATCACCCTCTCGGGTTTCATAGAGCCCAAAGTGTAGGAGTAGAAGTTTTTCAGCTTTTAGTCGTTTGTTGGAAAATCCCTTTAGATTGCTAATTATTGGAAATGGAAAAATCCATAGGTAATTTTGAAGATCTACTTAGTTTTTTAAAAATAACCAACAGATTGGTGACTTTGTTGGGGAAGAACTTGAGAAAACAATGATAGAAGATCATCCTCCCTTAAAAATTCATTGAAGTTCCAAGTCAGAGTGTAACTAGAGATTCATAATTGACTATTTGAACTCCCCATCTGAGTCACACAACCAACAGTACTATTTGAACTCCCCATCTGAATAATATAATATTGGTGACTCTACTAAGGATTTTCTAAGTCCAAAGTCTCTAGTCTAGATCTGGTACAGTTAGAGTCGGGTATTATATTATTCTTCTATATTGAAGAATAATTGGTTCAAAATTGTAGCACATAAGTCACATCTGGTCTTATGCATCTAGTCATGTTAATTATGTCACATTATGTCGGGTTATGTTCAGAGTCCTTTTGAAAATTACAAATACCAAGTCAAAGTACAATCAATTTTTGTTTCCCAACATTCTGGGTGGCGACTCTGAAGTTTCTAGTACCAGTGTAAAGATAAACTATCAAAAGGAATGTGAGAAGAAGGATTTTGACATATTTGACACCATGAAGAAGACCAAAAGTTACAAAAAGAAGCATCTGGAGTAGAAGGTTAAGTTTGAACCTGCAACTTAGGATAAGCAGCTCAAGCTTGCAAAAGACAATCAACCAACATGGGTGAAGAAAAATATTGAATCGGGTAAGTCCGTTGAATCCCTTGCTGATGCATATCCTAATTTTAATAATGAAGTGGATAATGGAAATATCTAGGGAGAAGCACATGAAATTTAAGGGAATAATGTAGATCAAGGGATTTTTCTTGTTGAGGAAATATTTGATAACGAATTTGATGTCTTAAGAGAGGAGGATAGGTGGGAGTTTTGGGATAAAAATAAGAAGTTCAAAAAACCTTTGACCCCTAGTGTTGGGTCTGTCTTCAATGGATAGAATTTCAATCCAAGAGGTGAATCTCATAATGTATAAGTGCATATTTTCATTGAGGAAGACCCAGTTGATCAAGCCTATTATACTCCTATGCCTAGTGAGGCTAGAAATATCTTGGAAAATGAAGACATAGATAGAGGCAAGCAATCATTAGAAGAGGAAGAAATTAGGCTTAAGGAAGAAAAAGAGAATAGACAGAAGGGGTTGAAGGAGAAGCAATATAGGATTAGAGCTAAGCAACTTGAGAGAGATGCCCAAAAACAAAAAAATATAGAAGATGGGAGAAGATGTTGTTAGGCGGAAAGCCTTCACTAAAAATGTCTCCAAGTTGGTTGTTGAGGTTACCCCTAAAATTCGTAAAGCAACAGTCAAGATGGGAACCTCTGTGTACTACTAATACCTATACCATATCTATTGCAACTACTAGAGCCTTAGATCCTACTTCATCATTTATAGATCATGAGAAGACACCCATTGATCAGATAAAGAAGACTACCTTTAATACTTTCAATACCAATACCAACACAAGTACCAATACTTCATCTGTTAAAAACCCCACCAATAATGCTAAGATTGATCCTAATCCATCCACTGTACCCCCAAATGTTGAGATTTTGAAATTGTTGTTGGAGAATGATAAACTGCAAGAAGGTTTGAAGAAAGTTGAAATAGAAGCTGCTAATGCAGAAATAGCTAGGAAGATTTATTTTCTTAAATGTCCACACCAACTCCAAAGGCTTCAAGCTCTATTCATAATGATAGTGATTCACAAAAGAAGAAGTCTTAAGGACACACTACTAGTGGAGGTGGTGGTGGGGATCAAGGTGGTGGAGGTGGAGGAAATAATAAGAATAAGAATTCTTATTCTAAAGATGATGAAGGGAAAAATGAAGGTGGTGATAATGATGGAGAGGGAAAAGGAAATGATATAAATCAATCTGATAATTGAAAGAATAATGAGCCTAGAAATGTTCATAGGGACAAAAACACTAGAAGAAAATTGCAAGTAGATAGGTATCAACAGTTGTGTTTCTTTGGAATACCCGGCTATCCTAACCCATTTCTTGAATATTTTAGGCTTGCTTTAGTCAACTTCTCTGGAAATAATGTTGTGAGTGGTGAAGACCACCTCAAAGCTTTCTCCAACTTCATGGATTACTTTGAGGTAGAAGAAGATGTCATGATGAAATTGTTCATGCAATCCTTGACCGAGGATGCTAGGGAGTGGTATTGGAGTTTTCCTGCTGAAATTATCAACTCTTGGGAAGAATTTAAAAGGTTGTTTAGAGAGAAATATGTAGATAAGGTAGATTCAAGGTATTTTTTGAATCAATTCAATAACATTTCTAAAGGTTCCAATGAGTCTGTCATTGATTTTAATACAAGGTTCCAAAAGGCTAGGAAAAGGTTTCCTACCCATTTACAATAGAATGACAATGTGTGCTTGGTAACTTACTGTAATGCTTTTGATGCGAAGATGAGCTATTGTTTGCTTGATGATAATACATAATCATTAAGAGAATTTTACAACATGGGTGAGCATATTGATAACATCAGTCGAGCAACTGGTAAAGTTGGAAGAAGAGATGATGCAAAGATTCTTAGAAATCTAAAAAGGGAGGATACAAATTTTGGTGCAAAAGGAGGCACTCTTGAAGATAAGTTTGATAACTTCATGAAAACTATGAATGATAGGATTGCAAGGAAAGACAAGGTTTAGTCAAACAATTATCATAAGAGAGAAAGACCTCCTTGACTACAGGACCATCCCTATAATACAAACTGGTATAATGGGAAGCCTATCCCTAATAACCAAAGAAACACTCATAATAAAGTTCCTCTAGATCCTCTGCAGAAGAATTCAAGAAATTTTGTTGATGATACCCCTTGGTGCCCATGGTTTTCCAAATGCCTCATTCTTTTCATCAATGTACAGTTGCACAAATGGTTGAAGTTGAATAAAATGTACTTGAGGAGTGTGACCAATCAAATGAGGATGATATTGATATAAATATGATTATGGCATATGATTCTAAATTGGTTTCCAGTGAGTGATCATCTAATATGGAGTCTCATGAAATGGATGTAGATGACCAAAGGAAAATTTCCAATGTATATCACCAACAAGTTCTTTTTGATGAGGAGATAGATAGTGATAGTGGAGTATATAATTTGGAAGCAATTGATGGTGGTGTATCTCTGAGAAGACCTTTAGATGAAGAAATTGCAAGATATATTGTGGCTTTGGCTACCCAAGCCAGAAGCTCATATCACCTAAGGAATATAATAGTTGGTGGTGAATAAGGTAGTCTCGCTGGTCTTTTCATTAAGGAGAAGAATGCAAAAGGAAAAGAGCACAAGTTTGATGGAAAAGAAAAAGTAGTCAGAACTAAGGAAAATAGGGGAGATAAGATTTGGGCTAAAAAGGTATATACACCAATAACAAATGCATAGTTCAAATCCCCTATTGTTAACACAAAAATATAGAGGAAAGATGTTGAGCATAAAATAGAAACAACCAAGACTCAATAGAAGGAGAGTGACATGGAACCAAGTATGCTCCTGATTGAATTACCTAAGTACACCCCTATTGACATGTTTCAATTACTTAGCCAAGTAAAAGTATTTGTTCCCTTTCTTGAGATGCTGAGAATAGTTGGAAAAAAAAAAAATTTAGTAGCCCTCATCAATGGTGCTACTATAGCCTACAATGATTTAGTGGTGCCCACTCAACCCAAAGTGAGTGATAAGGGTAAGGAAGATAAAGAAGTTGAGAGAGTAATCACTATAATCCCTCATATATTTCTAGGAAATTCAGTAACTTCTTGTCCTGGGAAGATAGATCCATTTTTCCTCACATTGATTGTTGAGGGAAATTTTCTAAAAAATTGTATTATTGGCTTTGGAGCATCCAATAATATCATGCCATCCAAAATCGTGGAGGCATTGGGACTAAAAGTTGACAACACTCATGGCAAGTTCTATGCTATGGATTCAAGAGAAGTCCTTATTACTAGTGTGATCAATGAACTTCCTTATAGATTGGAAACATATCCATATAAGGAGTTTAAGATGAGTGTGGTGGTAGTAGATATCTCACCTAATTACAAAATTTTTTTATCTAGGAAATGGAGTGCATCCATGGAAGATAGTATGTAGTGTGACATGTCTTATGCCACATTCCCTATTGATGGTAAGAATGTTCAAGTGGTAAAAGAACCAAATGTGCCACATATGATGGATCATGCTCCTGAAGACGATACAATCCTATTCATAGATGTTGATATTAATGACTTGAAGGTGGAAGAAGCACCAAGAGAAATTGATAGGTGCCCTGCACCTATAGATAATGAAGCCATAATATTATTTGACAAAGATGAATTATGGAATATGTAATTTGATGGTGCAAGTTCCAAGGAAGGGTTTGGTGCAAGAATATTGTTGGTATCACCCATTGGAAACACATATAAGTTTTCTTTCACTCTATTTTTTTCTGCACAAATAATGTAGCAAAATATGAAGCACTATTATTGGGTTTGAGATTGGCTGAAAAGCATGGATAAAGAAATTAATGGTAATTGGAGATTCTAAATTAGTGATATCCCAGGTAAGAACCATGTATGCTTTGCAAGAATGACTGACCGAAACAATACAAAAATGTTGTCTAGGACTCTATTGAGTAGTTTGATGCTTTTGGAATGGATTGGATGGAGAGAGGACAAAATAAAGTGGAAGATTTAATTGCTAACATTGCATTAATACCAGACGATATAACTTTTGTAGGTATCTCAAAGGTTGAGGTACAATCAAGGCCTTACATCCCTAACAACGTACATAATTGATAGATCTTCAATGATGATGAAGATATTCTAAAATTGTTGAGATGTATAGGTGAATATGAAGGTTAGGAGATCGACTTCGGGGAATTTGTTGAAAATGTGCATGGAAATGATATAGAATTTCAAAATGAAGTCATCTAGTTAAAGATAAACAAAATCCCAAAAGGTCTTGTAGCACTGGAAAGGGTTTTTAACAGTCAAGACCAAAGCAAGATTAAGACAACTACTACTCATGTAGAGGACCTAAAGGAAGTAAAGTTGGGGACTGAAAATGCCCCTAAGAAATTGTATGTAGGAAATAAGATGAAACCAAAGGTTAAGGTAATGTTGATCACCTTACTGAGAAAATATAGGAATGTATTTGCTTGGTCATACGATGACTTGAAAGCCTATAGAGAGGAATTGTTTCAGCATGAGATTCCTCTTAAGGAAAATGCTAAGCCTTTCAAGAAGAAGCAATGACCAATTAATCCTACTTTAGCTCCCAAGATGCAAGAGGAGCTAGTAAAGGGGTATGTGTAGGATCATCATGGAAAAAAAGGCCCTTAAGTGGCAAAAAATTTAGAAAAATCATAGTTAGGCAACTTGACGTAAAAGTTTGAATAAGTTATCTATATTATTTCAAAAATATGTAAGAATAGAATCTATAGAAAATTGCATGTAGTTTCTAAACTACTAGTTTTTTTTTTTTAAATCTATTTGGTGAAAATTTGAAATTTCAATGCAGTAGTACTTAAATTTTAGGGAAAAAATAGGAAGAAGGTGTCTATCTGGCCACCCTAACCACAATAAAATGATAATATTTTTTTATAATACTTTAGATATAAGTAGAGGACTAATTCCCCAATGTGATGCATATTTTTTTGTAATTTTTTTCCAAGTAAATAATTAATTATGATTTTTTTATTACAAATTTTAAAAAATATAAAAAACTTGTATGTCTGACCACCTTAACTTGGTCAAAACTTCATGAAATTCAATTTTTATTTTTTAATCCTATAGTATGTAAAGCATAGAATGTGACACATGTTTTGGATTCAAAAAATGTGATACCGTTTAAAAACTAGAGTTTTTCAATCAGCCTATCAATCAAGACTTTAGTCGTAATTCGAATAGAAAATGAATAATAATTAATTATTAAATTCAAAGTAAAGCATAATTTATATTGGTGGAAAGTTGGGAATCTCCTTTACAAACCATTTTCGTTTCATCAATTTTCGGTAAAAAAATAGTTTTCAGCCACATACCCATCATATTGCCACTTTTTGGCCCATCATGATCCTGCACATACCCAAAGTTAAGAGATGTTGGCATCATAAAACCTATCAGACACTCTTCATGGGTATCTAATCTAGTGCCAGTCAGAAAAAAGAATTGTGATATAAGGTTGTGTGTAGATTTTAGAAATATGAACATATCATCACTAAAGGATAATTATCCATTTCTGAACATGGAGGCCATCTTATAGAAGGTAGCTGGTTGTGAGATACTCTCAATGATGGATGGATTTTTTGGTTATAACCAAGTGAAGGTAAAGGAGTCTGAGTAGTAGAAGATTGCATTCACTACTCCATGGGGTACATATGTATATGTAAGGATGTCATTCGATTTAGAAAATGCAGGTGCCACTTTCCAAAGGGCTATGGATGTAGCCTTTTTTGATTTTATTGATATATTTATGGCTATATACAAAGATGACTTGAATACCTACTCCAAGAAAGAGGATGATCAATGCACACACTTTGAGAAGGTATTTATCAGAGCTTTAGAGTATGGTATCTCATTAAATCCAAAGAAATGTGTCTTTTGGGTCACTAGAGGTAAACTACTGGGGAACACTGTGTCCAAAGAGGGAGTGAGGATTGATCCTAAAAGGGTAGCAGCCATAGATAAGATCCCTCAACCAAAGAATGTCAAAGGAATTCAGTCATTCTTTGGACAGATCAATTTCTTGAGGAGATTTGTGACCAAAATTGTAGAAATAACAAGACCTATCTACAAGATGCTAAAGAAAGGAGAGAAAGTTGTTTGGAGTGAAGAGCTTGGTTAGGCATTCAAGATAATTAAAAAAGCTATTAAGGAAGCTCCAGTTTTGAAATCTCCAGATTTCTCTAAGACAATGCATATTTTCTCTTTTGCTTCATTCCATACAAATGTTTTTGTCTTATTGCAAAAAAATGAGGGCTATGAACAACCCAAAGCATTCTTTAGCAAATCTTTACAGGCCGCAGAGCATTCTTTAGATCTGAGGAGTTTAAAGATTTTTGTGATAAGCATGGTATACAAATTTATTATTCTTCACCTTACCATCCTCAAGGAAATGGTTAGGTTGATTCTAGTAATAAGATCTTAATGAAAATTATCAAAAGGGTGATGGAGAAGAAAAAGAAAGCTTGGGACTCAAAGCTGAAGTTGGTGCTCTAGGAAAATAGGATTATTGTGAAAAAGGCTACTGGTTATTCATTGTTTGGTCTAGTGCATGGCTTAGATGCTAGGATCCCATCGAATAACTTGCTAAATATGTATAAATTTGTGCAAGAATATGATGATGATATGCAACACAAAATTGGTAATCCGGTACAATTAGATGAAACTAGAAGAGAAGCTAGTGCCAAAAATTAAAAACTGTAGTTGCAAGTCAAGCACTTGCATGACAAGAGGGCTTTTCCCAAGAAATTTGAGGTGGATAGTATGGTATTATTCTGGAATGCAAGGGCTTAGGATAAGGGTAAACATGGAAAATTTGAAGCATTATGGCTAGGCCCTTATCTAATAGCCAGTACACATGGGGAGGATTCTTACTTCCTCTAAAGCTTGACAAGCGAACTTCTTGAACTGCCAGTACATGGATAGTTATTGAATCCATACTTCTCCTAAGTATGTTATGACTCCATGTACACTATAGGTTTTGTACATTGTGTATATAGGTGTGTTTTCTTTGGTTGTGTCTGGTTTTGTCTTTCTAACTAGTCTAGGTAGTTCCCAAGTTTTTGATTCATTGTGTTTGGTTGGTTTGCTTGAACTTGATATTCTAGGATGTCTCCATGCCTATGAGAGGCATGCATCCCCAGTTGGATCCATTGATGGAACCCCTAAAAATTTTATGTTCCATCTCAAAATTCTATAGGTTTTGGGTTAAAGTTTGTATTTGAGAGCTTAGGGTTTTGCTTACTATCACTATTTAAGGGTTTTATGCTATTTGGGACCCTTCTTAAAAACCTTTGAGCTTATATCCTTTCCAAGGTTCTATTTCTTCATTGAATCCTTATCACCGGTTCCCAGTCTCTTAAGTCAATCTTATGTCATCTAAACCCATGAAGTAACTAGCCCTTTGGTCTAGTTTTACCGATAGTCATGTATTGTGCCATTGTTTTAATATTTCTGAAGTCGGGCTAAATATTTCTTGTTAATACCATTTGAGCCTTAAGTCATTTAATCCCTTGGGTTGTGATCTTGTTGACCTAATCGGGTCCCTCTTTTAAGACTAACAATTTTGACATGTGTAGATATGAAAACCCATGATGACCATTCGATTGTTGTGACAAAATACCATCATTCCCCGTGCACCCATTCTATTTCATTGCCTATTCTTTTATTCTCATGGAGTTGTGGGCTTAAGCCACATGTCTTGTGCATTGGTGGACTTGATCCCTTTTTTAAAAATTATAGGCAGTATTAAAAGGAAATTAGTGGTGGTCATTCAATGATGTGGCTACATCTTAGTCATTCCCTGCCGCCCTTTCCATTTTCCTTTTCCATTAAAATAATCACACAGGTTGATGAGCGGTTGTTGCATTTCTTGTCCGACAATGGGCCCATTGTTTCCAAGCGGTCAGTAAGTGGAGCTTTGAAAAGAGTCAACGGTTGATAACGAGTGACGTGGGTCAATCTTGACCACTCTCCGCTATCCCATACGGGTCCCACCTCTGATGTCTGGTTCTCAACAGGGAGGTAGGTGATTGTCACATGGAATAACCTGAGGGACATAGACAATAAAGTGTGTGCTACTAAAGGGAAATATATAACACATGTTGTAATGACATCCAAGATCTTTTAATCTAGGTCGTTGATTATGTCAGAATAATAAGGTCATGGAAAATTGGTCTAAGATTAAGGTGTGAGTATATCAAGGTCGTGAGATTTAATCTCAACCCTTCTCCATCTTTTAATCTAGGTCATTGATTATGTCAGAATAATAAGGTCATGGGAAATTGGTCTAAGATTAAGGTGTGAGTATATCAAGGTCGTGAGATTTAATCTCAACCCTTCATCTCTTGACTAGATAAGGGGAAGAGGACATGTGGATTTTGGCTACAATGACAATGAAATGGTGGAGCCTACAAATCACGAACAAGTGGTTCAATGTGGCTTATCGTCATTTGATGAATATTGTGGCTACCTAAAATCATATTTTCAAATCAAGCTAACTAAATTTAGATCATCCATAAGCTAACACACTCGTGGGATCAATGACTACATTTAAAACTCAACTTGAAGGAAAGTGAGCCATTTTGGTTCATGTGATCGAGTCTTAATAACTGAAAGGATGCCAAGCTACCAAAGTAGGAGGTTGCATAACTATTAAAACTTGTCTCGAAAGCATAATTGAGCATTGTGAAGGATATTCTACACACTTGGAGAGCTCGTGCTATATTTTTTAGGCTCATTCACAGTCAAGGCTATAGTTATCAACTTGTGAAAGAACCAGTAAGTAAATTATTTCCTTCCCATCATAATTATTGATAAATTGTGGTTTCCCAAACCTTTGAGTCAATTAGGGTATTCTTGGTTCTACATTTTAAGGTTTGATGTTCATAAAAGAGGGAATTAGTTGATCCCACATTGTTGTAATTTGTGTCAAACCCTTATTTGAGCCATAATTTTTTTCCAAGAAACCAAAAACCTTGCTTTGTAAAACTCTTGTGTCATGGCTCCCAAAGAAAAATTTAAAGCCTCTTTGTCTAAAGGGGAATACTTTGTTCCAAAAAGACCTTTGAGTAAGGACCTTACTGACTAGCTACCATCCTCGACCATTGAAAAATTCAAGGGTCAATTGCTTCCCCAGGGTCTGTAGGTAGTTGAGGGTTTGATAAAAAATACTCTATTAGAGACACTAGACTACCTTGTACTAGGTGGGAATTGTTCTATGGTTGGTTTAGAAATAGAAACATGGGTATTATAGTTGGTAACCCCTGGAATTCTGACTTAGGAAATTTGATTGTACCCAATGTCTACATGGATGTTGATTTTCTTAAATTAGCAACTACCAATTATGATCCAGTCACAAGGACTATAAGGACATATGATGGGAAGGAAATGGTTAAAATTGCCAAGGAAGAAATTGCTCATGTTTTCAAGCTCACCAGGTGGAGTGACGAAATTCCTAAAATTGATGAAAGCATTCTTAGGGAGGAATATCAAAAGACTAAGATTGCATTCAGAGTCCATATACTATTGAGGTATTTAGCAGAGATTAGGGGCCAAAAAATTACATTGGGAAAATTTGATAAGGAACCCTTTCTTGTTAATTATTTTGTTTCATATTTTCAAAGGAATTTTTACTCCATTTTCCAAATAATTGGTTATGATTCTATCATTGGAATACCCATGGCATGGATGTATATTTCATCACACATTCAATAGCCTCAATATTGCACAGTATATGATTATGCAGGGTTTATGACAAAAAGAATTCATGAAGGTTTGGTAAGATTGAAGAAAGGTGTAGATGGAGTAAGGTTTAGTTGGCACTCATTACTAATGCATATGTTCATGTTCAAAGGTGTTAGACTACTATCTTGTATGAGGATGACAAGACATATGACTTTGTGGTGTTTGAATTTTTTTTTGCTTCAAAGTTAAAGAGAGCCCTGGTTGTGAATATACCTAGAATTCCCATAGCCCTACATGATTTCATAAGACCCAAGGAAAGAACCTTGAGTTAAGAGTTGATCACAATTGGGGAGATGTTATCCCATTTCCCAATCATATTGTTTTAAGAATGTATGGTTCCACTGTTGCACCTCACCGGCTACCAAGATGTGTGCCAGAGAGAATTAGTTTCCTTGAAGTAATATGGGAACTGGGAAGTGTGGAAAATGAACATTTTTTGAATCAAGGAAAAGGAAAAGTTTTTACTACATACACATGCTTCTCTGATTTTATGATAAAAAAGGGAGGTTGGAATAAGATACTTGATATACTCAAGGCCTTCCACATGCAAATAGGAGTAGAGAGGATCAAGTATGATCTTGAAGGTTTCATGGCTTGGTGTAAGGAAAGGAACAAGAGTTACAAATTTTTGCACATTTTCCAATTCTTGGAGGATGTGATAAGAAATGTGTTTGATCTCTTGGAACAAGAAAGGAGAAAAGGAAAATGCATTTCTTTCAATAAAATCCAAAGAAAGATAAAGAAGGAAAATGTTGACTTCATTATAATTCTTCTAGAGATCGAAAATATAATACAAAGGGTGGAACATGTATCCTATAATTTCGAGACAATAGTGGGCCACTTTGAAAGTGAAGGGAATTATTTAGGTTAAGTGGAAAGCCCCCATTGAAGAAGAATAGGGTGGGGAAGAAATCCCTATTATGGAAGAGAAACATACACCCCAAGCCCCTGTAGAACCAAAAATAAAGTTATTTGTAAGGAGAAAGAGTAAGGAAAAGAAAAATGATGCAATTGTTGCTCCCTCCCAACAAGAGGAGCAAAGACCTCTTTCTCCTATGCCACAGGAACCACCACCATCTTCTCCAAGGCTAACAAGGCCTAAAATTATGGATATTGATTCTCCTGCACTACATGCATCACCACCAAAAGAGCCACCATTGAAAAAGAAGAAGGTTGAAGTAACTAGTTTGGTGGACAATGCTGATGAAGAATCTAATGATGACATTTGGGTATCAGAGTAGGAAATGCAAGAAGGAATTCCCACTGTAACAACAACAATGGAAACACAACAATTAAGTATGAGGTTGAGTAAAGCTAACCTCATTGGGCTTAGTGGTAGAGATGATATTCAGGTGGAAGCATGCATAAAGATTTTGGATGATGATTCATTTGTGAAGTCTCAAGCTTTTGTGGAGTTTGCATACAAAGCTAAGAGAGATGAATATGTCAGCATATTGGGGACAGAAAAAATATTCATTTAGAATTTCTTGATGCTACCATCTAGGCAAGGGTTTTGAAAGAAATGAGAGCTAAATTCCAAAGGATGACTACCAAGGAAGATAGAGAATTGGTAAGAAGTAGTGGAATTTTATTACTACCAGAGTGGGGTTTAGCTTCTGCCATAGCCTTTCATACAATAAAAAGGTGTGAGAGAACTCTCTACAATTTAGAGGAAGAAGCTACAATTACATTACAAGGGTCTTCCTTCAATGAACAATGGAATGCACTAGCCATTTGGTCTCTAGCCCCAAGCACAAGGAAGCCAGACATTGTTGAGCCTACACCTAACTACACTGGAGGCCTAATAATAAAGAGGGTGCCATAAATATCAGCTCTGGAGGAAAAAAACATGTTAGTACATGTTGTATAGTTCACAAGAGCCACTGTGGAATCTGTAACTGCAGAGAAGGAGAAGCTCAGGATATAACATAATAATTTTTTAGTTGACTATGGAAAGATTCAATAACAAAATATATAGTTACAAACAAGAGTGGAATTATTGGAGGATAAGTTGCAAAGTTTTCATCCTGGGAAGCATAAGTAGATTGATACTGACTCCCCTACCATTTCACAAAAAGTTGCATCCCCTGAATTTATCCCTAAAGGGAGTTCCTCATGGGAAATTGTTTCATACAACATGGGAAGTGTCCCTATTTTAGTAATAGAGCCTAGTACATCAGAAATGTGAGAGGATGAGGAAGATATTAGTAGGGAGGAGTTGCTCAAGTAGCTAAATGAGTATAAAGAGAAGTGTGACAATCATGACAGGGAGGTTTTTAACAACAATATGGAAATTGTCACTACAGTATTGAAGCATCTAAATAGAAGGGTAAATAACAGATTGAATAGCATTCATTGTAGTTATTCATCCATGGCGGCTGCTATAAATAATTTTGGAAATGACAAGGAAAGAGATATTCCACTTATGGAAACATGGATCCCTAGGATGTAGGAACTAAGATTGATGTCAATTGGAGCTAAGTAGGATGCTAACCCCCCTGAAAATTTTAAGCCCACTCATATTCTTGTGGGTAAAATTGAGGAGTATAGAGGAAACATTGAAATTTTGGAAATCAAAATAAGAGAATTGTTAAATTCTTTTCATAAATCACATCATTGTCTCCTCCCATCAATTCTAAGGGATGATGGTAGCATAAAAACCATGCAGGAATGGAGAGATGAAACTAGTAAAACCATTTCATAGCAGATAGTCTCAATTTGTCAAAAGGGTGACATGGGTACACTGAAAATAAATATGGACATGTTGGCTCATGCATAGATTATCTTGTCAGAATTTGATAGGGAGGCCAATCAAATTGTTACCAAGTATTTTCCTTATAGAGAAAACACTGATGAGGTCATGAATTTCAACTGGCCTACTGAAGAGGAATTCCTAGCATGGAGAGATAAGTACTTGGAGGGGTGGTGGACTAATATGAAATGGTAGGATGGTGATTTGAAAATTTTAATTTTGAAGTATGCAATCAAGTTGAATAACAAATAGGTGAAAATTTACTGCATAACCTAGATTTAGTACAGATTAGGCTTTTTCTAAGGTATAGAAAATATAGTGCATTTTATATAAATTGAAATTGATGACAGGTCTGCATATGTGGACATATTAAGTCCTTTCTTTTTTTTTCCTTTCATACTTTCTTTCTTTTCCATTTTGTGTGTGGGAACAATTTTTGAGGAAACTATTTGAAGATTCCTTTTGAAAGGTGGGACCGGATCTCCAATGACGAGTGAGGATTACTTTTACCACCACCTGGGAATGCAGAGTAACTGAAAATGGAATATATGTTATAGAAGTCTAATAAGGTAATGAAATTTGTACTTTCTATCCCGACGCTTATTTTGCTCCTTCATTTCTATAAGAAGGAATTCAGGGCTAGAAAGTAGGGGTTCGTTGAATGGTAATTGACACAGTGAATTGTGAGGAAAAATATTGAGCATAGTTTTGAGTTTTGTCTTATGTTCTGAGTCTATAATTACGTATGTAATTTTAATGATACCAATTTCATGGCTATTGTCTCTGGGTATGTACAGGATCATGATGGGCCAAAAAGTGGCAATATTATGGGTATTTGTAGGGTATGTGGCTGATGACTTTTTTTTAACCCAAAATTGATGAAACGAAAAGGGTTTTTAGAGGAGATTCTCAGCTTTCCACCAATATAAATTGTGCTTTAATTTGAATTTAATAAATAATTATTATTCTTTTTCTATTAGAATTATGACTAAAGTCCTAATCAATAGGCTGATTGAAAAACATCTATAACTTTCAAATGGTATCACATTTTTCAAATCTAAAAATGTGTCACATTCTATGCTTCACATACTATAGGATGAAAAAAAGAAAAATTAAATTTCATCAATTTTTGACCAAGTTAAGGTGGTCAGACATACGAGTTTTATATTTTTAAAAATTTGTAAATAAAAATTCATAATTAATTATTTCTTGGAAAAAAATTACAAAAATATATGCAACACATTGAAATGAGTCCTCTACTTATATATAAAATATTATTAAAAATATCATCATTTTATTATGGTTAGGGTTGGACATACACCTACTTCTTATTTTTCCTTGAAATTTAAGTACTATTGCATTGAAATTTCAAATATTCACCAAATAGATTTATTTATTTTTAAATAAACCTAGTAGTTTAGAAACTACATTCAATTTTCTACAGATTCTATTCTTACATATTTTTGAAATAATATAGATAACTTATTCAAATTTTTATGTCAAGTTGCCTAACACTGATTTTTTTGAATTTTTTGCCACTTAAGGGCCTGTTTTTTCCATGATCATCCTACACATACCCCTTTCCTCTACACTTGTTTTATGAGTTATGAATGAAAATAATCAAGGATTGTTTTGTTCATCTTTATTGTTTCCCAATGGATGTTTAATTTTATTCCTTCTTATTAGTTCAATGAATTAATGTAAATTCTTGGATGGGATTGTTAACTCATATGAATTAGGTGTTAGGATATCTATAAATAGTTATGGTCATGAAAGTAGGGTGGGAGTGTTGTAATGCAGTGTTTCTTGATATTATATGTTGCTATTGTTGAGTTGTTATCTGGTTGCATAGGTTGAGATTGATTTCGTGTTTAGGATAAGGCACTAGTCCAAGTAAACTTTTCATAATTCAGTTTTGTGGGTTGATTCATCAACAAATCACTCTTTATTAAGAAATACCATCATGGTTATTTTGTGACGAGTCTCATTATTCTCATGCTCCAATTGTAGGGTATTGCTAAAGGAACTGCCAACCTTTTTGATACAATACATTGTTGAGTAGTTATATGAGAAGTATCTATTGTTTACAATGTATATAAATAGTGGTCATTTGTTGGATCTCAATTGTGTTTATGGTTTTTCCTTGATGACAAAATCTTTGATCCTTATGATTTACAATGGAACTTCCTTGAGGTCTCTTGGCTATTATACAAAGTTATTTGTTGTGTGTTAATTTCATGGTGATGAGAATTCTGGTTCAAGCTATGAATGCTATTTCTGTGACTGACAAAGCTTGTAAGTTGGTTTCCTTGTCAGGATGGTTCTCTTTGCATTTCATAGGATTTCACATTTCGGTATGAGTATGGCAGGGTCTTCCTGATCCTCTTTGAAATGTCTGAGTTGCCTATCGGCAAGACATTTCTAATGTCTTAACGATTTAATTTTTTCTTACAGGCAGGTTTCGGCGTGACATTGTTCATTGTCTCAACGACACTAGTTATATTGGTATAAGTTAAATCTGTCGATATGTGGTCTCAGTGATATTGGTTTGTCACACCGACTGGCACAGGAAAGAATCATATCGGCATGTTTTATCCCATCGGTATGATGTCACAGTGAGATTGCATTGTTACACCGTCCAATGGTGAATGGATGCATATAAAAAAAAATTAGGGTTTTCGGGATAAGGTCTTAGTGATTCCCTTATGTCTCCCCGACCCACTTCTGAATGGAAGTCTATCGGAAAAGGTTGCGGCTTTGTTGAAATGTCATAGCGATTTAGTTATGTCACACCAACCAGTGGTGGATGGAAGTCTATTGGCAAGAGCTTAAGGTTTTGGCGTGATGTCATAACGAGTGAGAAAATTCACACCAACCATCGTTGAAATCACGGTAGGACTTCTCTTTGGCTTTTGGCAACAAAAAAAGTGTTGTAATCAGCATATGGTCTCTTCAAAGACATATTTTCTTACCAACCATGTTCAAAAAGGTCTTATCGGAAAAAGTTTTTTTCTTTGGTATAATGTCATAACGAACCCTGTGGGTCTCGCCGTTGGAAAATATTAAGGGATCTTGATGAAACTTAATGTATTCTATGAAACGTCTTCCCGATAGCATTAGGTTATAGCAATAGTATTAAACAAGATAGAAGGCTCATCAGTAAGAAAAACCCTTGGTCATGGTGACAATGTGTATCAAATGTCTTTTGGAATGACAAAGGTTGTTCTCAAAGAGGTCTCCCCGAAAGTTGTTTGCTACAGTGATTGTGAATGAAACAAAAAGGGCATCTCAGCAAGAAGCTTCCTCATGTCTCAGGGAAAGAATTTTTTACTAAGGAATACCATCGGTGTAGCATGATGTATTCACCATGTGTTCTTCCCGACTCTAGTGGTTCTTAGCGAAAGAGACAACCATAAGGTTGTCTGGCAACGTTAGAGTTGCCTACGACATAATGTCTTCAATTGAAAAGAAAGTCTCTTAGGGCAAACATTTTGAGCATATTCTTTTCAGTTGGGTATCAAACCCTAACCTGGTTGCCATCATGAATGTTTACGTTTCTGTTGCTACTAACTGTAACAGTTTCTATAGAGGTCTATGGAAGGCTTGTTTGATGTGCTTCTCTAGTTGGATGCTCGACTGTGGTTGATGGAGCCATGGGAGTTATAGATTTATCTGAGAAATAATCTCACAAGCTTCAGAAGCTGGGTGAAACGACTCTTGTTTTTGGTTGGTTGTTCTGCCATTACTTCTGAAGTCTGTTACTTTTCTGGCATTTATAAATAGGAGCAAAAAACTAAGTTTTATGTTTGGCTATTATTGTAATTCTAAGATTATCATTCTTGGGATGTATGAAAATGTATGATAAAACTTTGCAATAAAAATCTAAATAAAAATGCAGAGATTGTAAATTTCTTTTCTATGAGGTATTTTAGGGATTCAGTTATTGAATCTTTAAGGTATTCTATAGATGAGAAAATAGATAGATATGTGCTTAACTAAAGAAGAAGAAATTCTTTGAATCATTACTATTGTTCAAAACATAATTTGAGGGGTTGGTACTCCTTGAGATGGATATCTCTAAATGAGGGGTTGATGCTCCTTGAGTGGGTGCTCAAAAATTATCCTATAAGGCATTGTGAACAGTTGATTAAAAGATTAAGCCTGGAAGGCATTTAGGGAGTGGTTTTTATACCCCAGGAGGGTTTTCCACTCAACAAAATATTGTGCCTCTTTGTTCTTCTATGTTCTCTCTGGTTTATTATGTTGTTGTTGTTTCAGTTCACTGTTGAGTCATTATTTTTCTCAATTATGTTTATGAATGATTACATTCAACTCATTAATGCTCTAATCAACATGATATTGAGATCAAATATGAGCTGTGTGTTTAAATATTTTAAAATTTAGTCAAATAGTTAAGACACTGATTCACCCCCCCCTCTCAGTGTCATTTTAACTCCAACAATTGGTATCAGAGCATAGGGTCCTCTGATTCATTTAATTACCTTAGATTGATCCTAGTCTTGGAGTTTTTTTTTAATGACACATTCTCAAGAAGGTGCCTCTATAACCAGAGCTCCATTATTTGATGGAACAGATTATGTGTTTTGGAGAATAAGAATGGAAGCTTTTCTTGTTTCTTTTGATGTTGATGTTTGGAGCATTGTTTTAGAAGATTACAATGTACCTACCACTATTCCCACTGACGTTGTTGAGAAAAAGAAGTATGAAACAAATGCCAGAGCTAAGCATTCCATCTTGTGTGGACTAACTAAAGATGTGTTCATTAAATTCATGCATTGCAAATCTACTCATGGAATCTAGGAAAAACTTGAAACTATATATCAAGGTAATGAGAAAGTCAAACCATCAAAAATCATTACTCTTAAACATCAGTTTGAAGAGTTGAAGATGAAGGATGATGAAAAAGTGGCTGAATATTTCCTAAGAGTTGATGAAGTTGTCAATGCAATGAAAGGTCTAGGTCAAACTGTTAATGAATTTGATGTTGTCACAAAGGTTGTTAGAACCTTACCACCTAAATTTGAATCTCTAACAGCCCTAGAAGAAAAGAAACACTTTGATAAACTTACCTTAGACAGCCTGCAAGGAATACTTACTACCTATGAAATGAGAACTAGCAAAATCAATTCAACAGGAAAAGAAACTGCTTTTAACACTGAAAAGAAAGAAAAAGTTGAAGTTAGTGAATCAGAGTTGTCTGATTCTAAAGAATCCCATTTTGTTAGAAGATTTAAAAAGGGATCAAAAAAATATAAGGTAAAACTTCCCTTTAAATGTTTTAACTGTGGAAAAATAGGTCACTTTTTTGCAAAGTGTCCCTATGATGATCAAATCTATGACAATGAGACAACTGAAATATAGCCTAAGAAGAAGGCTTTCAAAACTAAACAAAACTTCAATTTTAAAAAGAAGAAAAGTCTATTTAGTAAGGATGAATCTGATATTGAGTCTGAAGACTCATCAGCTGATGAAGTTGAAACTTTGTTCATGGCTGAATTTACTCAGCAAATTGATTCTAACACCATTAACACTGAAGAAGGTGTAGTAGATCTTGAAAGTGAGCTGAAATGCGCTCTTCAAGAGGTCAGAAAACTTAAAAAAAAACTTCTTACTCAAGAGCATAAACCAGATCAAGAATTGATCTCTCTGAAAACTCAGCTTGAAGAAGCTAAAAGAGTTGAAGTTTGCCTTAGAGACTGTAGCTGCAAAAGATCATGAAATTAAAAAACTGGAACAAGAAGTAGTCCTTCTTAGGAAGGAAATTAAAAAAATGAAAGCACTCTAAAACTGACTGAGATGCTCAGCAAGCAAAAGGTGTATAAAGATAAAACTGGTGTTGTTTTTGAAAAGGGTGAATGCTCAACTAACAAAGCAAAACAAAACCCCTCTTCTGAAATCAAAAATTCAGGTTCAAATCTCTCAAAATCTGGTAAGGATCATGCTAAGTTTTTTAGAGGTAATAAACCTTCATACAATGCCAATTCTTTTTTCTATGGTTATTGTTTTTTCTGCAATAAATTTGGTCATAAGGTGAGCACTTGTAGGCTTATGAATTCTAGAATACCCAGGTTTGGTCTTAGACAACACCATGTTTTTGTTAGACAAATCAAATGTTTTAAATACAATACTTTAGGACATTCTATCAAACAGTGCATAACTGATCTGCATTCTAGACAATAGAAAACTAAAAAAAGTTTGGAAACCTAAGACTGTCAACAACATTGAACAAACTATGTTGGTTCAAACTACTTTTCATTCAAAGAAAAAGGACTAATGGGTCATGGACAGTGGATGTTCTAACCATATGACTGGCGACAAGGACAAGTTCATAAAACTTGAAGATTATGTAGGTGGATATGTTAAGTTTGGTGATAACTCTAGTATTCAAATTAAAGGTAGAGGTTCACTTCTTCTGAATGAAGACACTCCTATCTATAATGTGTACTATGTGGAAGGTCTCAAGCACAATCTTCTAAGTGTTATTCAAATCTGTGATAGTGGTTATCATGTTCTTTTTAATTCACAGGGATGTGAGATTAAGAACAAGCTTGGAAAGGTTGTTGCAGCTGGAAGGAGGAGAAAAGGAAATGTGTACAATCTCCTTGACTCATCTTGCAATGACAATATTCAAGGTATGTGTCTAATGGGCCAAATTGAAGAGAATTAGTTGTGGCATAAAATATTAGGACACATAAACTTTGAAAATCTGGTTAGAATTAGTAAAAATCAGAATTTTAGAGGTCTACTAGTTCTTAGCAAGCCAGAAAACTATGTGTGCAAAGAATGCTTAAGTGGTAAACAAACTAAAATCAGCTTCAAGTCAAAAGAACATTCTTCTTCAAAACCTTTACAACTTGTGCATACTAATTTATGTGGACCAACCAGAACAAGGTCTATTAATGGTGAAAGGTACTTTATGTTGTTTGTGGATGATTATACTAGAATGATATGGGTCACATTTCTTAAGCATAAATCAGAAGCCTTTGAAAGGTTCAAAATATTTCAAAAAATGGTTGAAAAGGAATCTGATCTGAAACTTAAATGCCTTCGATCAGACAAAGGAGGTGAGTTCTTCTCTCAAAATTTTATTGATTATTGTGAACAACATGGTATTAAAAGATAGTATGTTGCAACTAAAACACCTCAACAAAATGGGGTTGTTGAATGTAAAAACAGAACTGTAAAAGAAATGGCTAGAACCATGCTAGATGAAGCTAAGTTGTCTGACATGTATTGGAAAGAAGTTGTTCATATAGTTGTATAAATTTTGAATAGATTGCAGCTTAGGGTGAAATCTAAACACACCCCTTATGAACTATGGTATGGAAAAACTGCCTCTGTCAAATACTTTAAAATTTTTGGAAGTAAGTGTTTTATCAAGAAAGATGATGATAACCTTGGGAGCTTTCAATCAAAGAGTGATGAGGGTATCTTTTTGGGATACTCAACTCACAACAAAGCTTATAAATGCCTTAACAAAAGGCTTAACAAGATTGTTGAAGTTGTTAATGTCAAATTTGATGAAAGACCACATTTGATTGTTGAATCTTTGTAGGATTATCAGGAAGAAGAACTTGAATTTGAAATAATTTCAGAAGGAACTGAAATAGCAAAGTCTGTTGCTGAATCAGGAAGCCCTAAAAATGAAAAAGCAAGTCTTGAAAAGGTTGCATCAAAATCTCCTTTGAAAACTCTAGCTATTTATCACCCCAAAGATCAGATTATTGGGGATAAATATGCAGGAGTTCAAACTAGAAGAAAAGGTGATGAATCTGATGAAAAGGCACAAGTTGCTTTTTTTTTAATTACTCAATTTGAGCCTAAGAACTTTAATGAAGCTTTCACAGACTCATGTTGGCTTAATGCTATGCAGGAAGAAATTGATCAGATTGAGAAAAATCAGACTTGGGACTTAGTCCCAAGACTAGATGACAAGAATGTCATTGGAGGCAAATGGATATATAGAAATAAGGTGAATGAAAATGGTAATGTTATTTGCAACAAAGCAAGATTTCTCTGCAAAGGCTACACTCAACAAGAAGGTATTGATTTCGGTGAAACCTTTGCACCCGTGGCTAGATTAGAATCCATCAGAATATTATTGCTTTATTATGTTTACAAAACCTTTACTATTTATCAAATGGATGTCAAAATTGCTTTTTTGAATGGCTATTTAGATGAAGAGGTCTATGTTGAATAGCCTGAAGGATTTATATGCAAAGATACTCCTAACCATGTCTACAGGTTGAAAAAGGCTCTCTATGGCTTAAAACAAGCACCTAGAGCTTCGTACTCTAGGCTGGAAAATCATTTAATTTCTAATGGATTTGTTAGAGGAGGTGTAGATAGTAATCTTTATGTTAAAATTGAAGGTTTTGATATTTTAGTTGTTGAAATTTACATTGATGATACTATCTTTGGCTGCAATAATGTCACTATGAGTAAAAAGTTATCTCAGTTAATGGAATCTGAGTTTGAAATGTCAATGTTAGGAGAATTAAATTTCTTTTTGGGTATTCAATTCTCTCAATGTGAGAATGGAATATTTCTTTCTCAATCCAAATATGCTAGAGAGATGCTTAAGAAATTTTAGATGGATGAATGCCATCTAGTTAGCACCCCAATGGTTACTGGTTGCAAACTTACTAAAATTGATGATTCTCCTGATTCAAATCAAACTGAATACAAAACAATGATTGGCAGTCTCTTATATTTAACTACCTCTAGACCTGACATTATGCAGGTGGTTTGCACTATTGCACATTTTTAGGCATCACCTAAAGACTCTCATGTTACTGTTGTTGAAACAGATCTTTAGATACATTCAGGGCACTCTTAATTATGGTCTTTGGTATCCTAGGAGCAATGATTTCTCTTTGATTGCTTATATTGATGCTAACTGGGCTGGTTGTTTGGATGATAGGAAAAGCACCAATGGTGCTACATTCTTTCTTGGTGATCATTTAGTGGCATGGCACAGCAAGAAACAAGTATTTGTTTCTCTTTCCACTACTGAAGCATAATACATTGCTGCCACTTCATGATGTACACAAGTTCTTTGGATGAGTCAAACTCTCTCTTATATGGGTATAGATGTTCCTAAACCTATTTCTATTCTTTGTGATAATACTAGTGCAATAAATATATCAAAAAATCTTGTTATGCACTCTCGAACTAAACATATTGTTATTAAGTTTCATTTTTTGCAAGAAAAGGTTTTGTCTAATGAAGTTTGCTTACAGTTTTTTGGATCTCAAGATCAGGTGGCTGACATTTTTACTAAGCCCTTAGCAAAAGAGCTATTTGAAAGGC
Organism: Sequoia sempervirens; assembly: GCA_007258455.2. NCBI lineage: Eukaryota > Viridiplantae > Streptophyta > Pinopsida > Cupressales > Cupressaceae > Sequoia > Sequoia sempervirens. The sequence continues at coordinate 275,806,846 of VDFB02105785.1, read as the reverse complement.
TAAGACTTCGATTGGTTGTTATCTCTCAATCATTACTTTACTAAATCTCCAAGCTACTACTTAGGGGGAGCAAGTTACATATTTTTTTATTCACTTACAGCTCTCCTACAATCTTGGTTACTGCACTACTATTTATTTTTGGAGTTGTTTCTCATTATGTTTTGGTTGGCTTCTCAATTGTGTTTCATGGCAATGCATGATCTTCTCTTCTACTCTTTGTCATTGAGGAAAAAAGGGGGAGAGTCATTTGTTTTTTTCGATCAAGGACAAAGAGGGAGTTTGTTGGATCTCAGTTGTGTTTATGGTTTGTCCTTGATGACAAAATCTCTGATCCTTATGATTTACAATGGCACTTCCTTGATGTCTCTTGGCTATTACAGAAAGTTATTTTTTCTATTTTAATTTCATGGTGATGAGAATTCTGGTTCAAGCTATGAATGCTATTTCTGTGACTGACAAAGCTTATAAGTTGGTTTCCTTTTCAGGATGGTTCTCTTTGCATTTCACAGGCTTTCACATTTCGGCATGAGTATGGCAGGGTCTCCCTGATCCTCTTTAAAATGTCTAAGTTTCCTATTGGCAAGACATTTCTGATGTCTGAAAGATTTAATTTTTTCTTACAGGCAGGTTTCGGCATGACATTATTCATTGTCTCAATGACAGTAGTTATATCGGCATAAGTTAAATCTATCGGTATGTGGTCTCAACAATATTGGTTTGTCACATCGACCGGCACAGGAAAGAATCATATCGGCATGTGTTATCCCATTGGTATGATGTCATAGCGAGATTGCATTGTTATACTGACCGATGGTGAATGGATGCATATCGGCAAAAGTCAGGGTTCTTGGGATAAGGTCTTAGTGATTCCCTTGTGTCTCCCCGACCTACTTCTAAATGGAAGTCTATCAGCAAAGGTTGTGGCTTCATTGAAATGTCATAGCGATTTAGTTATGTCACACTGACTGGTGGTGGATGGAAGTCTATCAGCAAGAGCTTAAGGTTTCAGCATGATGTCATAACAAGTGATTAAATTCACACCGACCACTGTTGGAATCTTGGCAGGACTTCTCTTTGGCTTTTGGCAATAGAAAAAGTGTTGTAATCGACATATGGTCTCTCTGAAGACATATTGTCTTACTAACCATGTTCAAAAAGGTCTTATTGGAAAAAGCTTTTTTCTTCGGTATAATGTCATAACGAACCCTGTGGGTCTTGCCAATGGAAAATATTAAGGGCTCTCAGTGAAACTTAATGTATTCTATGAAACATCTTCCCGACAACATTAGGTTACAGTGACAATATTAAACAAGATAGAAGGCTTGTCGATAAGTAAAACCATTGGTCACGGCAACAATGTGTATCAAATGTCTTTCGGAATGACAAAGGTTGTTCTCCAAGAGGTCTCCCTGAAAGTTGTTTGCTACAACGATTGTGAATGAAACAAAAAGGGCATCTCAACAAGAAGCTTCCTCATGTCTCAGCCAAAGAATGTTTTACTAAGGAATACCATCGGTGTAGCATGATGTATTCGCCATGTGTTCTTCCCGACTCTGGTGGTTCTTGGTGAAAGAGACAACCATAAGGTTGTCTTGAAATGTTAGAGTTGCCTACGGCATAATGTGTCTTCAATTGAAAAGAAAGTCTCTTAGGGGAAACATTTTGAGCATATTCTTTTTGGCTAGGTATCAAACCCTAACCTGTCCGCCATCATGAATGTTTACGTTTCTGTTGCTACTGACTATAACAGTTTCTACAGAGGTCTATGGAAGGCTTGTTTGATGTTCCTCTTTGGTTGGATGCTCGACTGTGGTTGATGGAGCCATGGGAGTTACAAATTTTTCTGAGAAATAATCTCACAAGCTTTAGAAGCTAGGTGAAATGGCTCTTGTTTTTGGTTGGTTGTTCTGCTGTTACTTCTGAAGTCTGTTACTTTTTTGGCATTTATAAATAGGAGTAGAAAACTAGGTTTTTTGTTTGGTTGTTATTGTAATTCTGAGATTATCATTCTTGGGGTGTATGAAAATGTATGATAAAACTCTGCAATAAAAATCTGAATAAAAATGCAGAGATTGTAAATTTCTTTTCTATGAGGTATTTTAAGGATTCATTTATTGAATCTTTAAGGTATTATGTAGACGAGAAAATAGAGAAATCCTATGAATCATTACTATTGTTCAAAACATAATTTGAGGGGTTGGTACTCCTTGAGATAGATATCTCTAAATGAGGGGTTGATGCTCCTTGAGTGGGTGTTCAAAAATCAGCCTATAAGGCATTGTGAACAGTTGATTAAAAGATTAAGCCTGGAAGGCATTTAGGGAGTGGTTTTTATACCCCAGGAGGGTTTTCCACTCGGAAAAATATTGTGCCTCTTTGTTCTTCTGTGTTCTCTCTGGTTTATTATGTTGTTGTTGTTTCAGTTCACTGTTGAGTCATTATTTTTCTCAATTCTATTTATGAATGATAACATTCAACTCATGAATGCTCTAATCCAAATGATATTGAGATCAAATCTGAGTTGTGTTTAAATATTTTAAAATTCAGTCAAATAGTTAAGACACTGATTCACCCCCCCTCTCAGTGTCATTTTAACTCCAACAATAAAATCTTGAGGATACATTGTGGGATCACCCTAATTGGTTTCATAGAGCCCAAAGTGTAGGAGTAGAAGATTTGTAGCTTTAACTCATTCATTTTCCAATCCCTTTAGATTTCTAATTATTGGAAATGGAAAAGTCCATAGGTAATTCTGAAGATCAACTTGGTTCTTAAAAAACAACCAACAAGGAGGAATGACATAATGTTGAGGCCCAACCCCATCCCACCAGGAAGGTTTAATAGAGGAGACTAGATTCCTCATAGCTAGTTGTTTTTAACAATGGGAAGTGTGATGATCCATTGATAAACATCGCCTGTATTTGAAGGAAATTCTCTCACAGTCCATAGGTTTCGACCAACATCTATTTTCCACCTTCAACATGATCTCAGTAGGGAGGTTGTTGGATAAGTCCATTGCAACATATATTCAAGCATGATTAGAGTTCTAATAATCGATTGTTTCCTTGGAAGTGCAATGATACTTCCCTAACCCATTCCTAATGGCTCACAAACAATCAAGTTCCCAAAATTTTAGAGGAAGATATAGTAGTTGTACCTAAAAATAAGTTTTCGTGAATAAATTTAAATGGATCAAAGGCGAGGAATCATGGTTTCAAACACACAAATCCCCTTGGAAGATCCAAGTTCCATTCTCTAGCAATAGCTTCATATCCTCCTTAGAGTCAAATTCCAGTATAAAGAACCCCTTAGCACAGGGGTAAATCTAGATTTCACCCTCCATGAATTATTTCCATTTATTTGAAACCCATGTGTGTAGATCACATAATTTTGGCCATGTTTATGTGAATCTACAAATTAGGGAATAATCTTGAAAAAAATCCTCCCGCTCCATGGCCAAATTATCCAAACATACCTTGAGGGTTGTGGGTGATGAGCGCACAGAAAGAGGGGGGCTCTGGCTAGTGCCAACACCAAAGTTGTGATAGGTTGAGATGTGAGTGGATCCCTCAAAGCTACCATTCATAGCCTAAACACCCATGCACAATGCATCCCTAAATTTCCTATTGATCATTTTTGGTTTAGCCATGGGCAAGTTGAGGCAAGGGTTCGATTGAGGCGTCGCTAGATTCACATGAGAGGGTGATCTCTAGGAGGAATTGGATGGTACAACCCACAGAGACAACATAGAGCCAGTTGTGGCCCCTCTACTAGCGAGCCCAATAGAGTAAGCACCATCAGATAGAGTGAGGTAGGTGTGTGTGGAGAGAGAGAAGGTAGAGTGAGGAATTGTGAATCACAATAGAATGGGATCTTTTGATGCTAAATTCCCTTTATGTATTTGTATTACTGATGAAGATTTTTTCTAGTTATTTTTCAATAATGGGCCATGGAAAATCTACTTCTTCATTGTTGAAGAAAAGAAGAAAAACTCCCCCCATTATTTTATTTTGCATTACATTGATCCATCATTATTATCTCAAGCACCACATTATATGAAAATTCTTCATAAATCTTTGCACTAAATCAATAAATATTATGATAGAACCTTTTGGGTAAGTGTAATAACCATTCAAGAGTTTCCCCCCTAAGATTTTAAGAAATGCCTTAATTAAATATATAACTATAGGAAACCTCTTAACATGCCATATAGAATTATTTTATATGGTCTTATAGATCTCCATTCCTACTATCCTTATTAATTTTGGAAATTTTAGAAAATTGTGGGGGGGGGAGGTATTTGTGGAATTATCATATCAAACGAACAATGATAAAACTCCTCAAACTTGTTTCATTTTTTATGATTTTGGGTTCCTTCTTGTAAGCCTTTCATTTCATTTTTCATGGATTGTCACTCTTGATCAAATAGAGTGTCAGAAGGTGGTAGTGGTTGAACAATAAAATTCAAGTGATATAATTTATAGGTTTGATTATTCAAATTGGCTTTATATTTCTAATAGGTTTACTTATTTGTTTTGGTTTGATGTTGTTCATAGGTTTGATTGTTTGTTTTGGTTTTTTTTTTGGATAGGATAGCCATATAAGTTTGGGTGATGAAGGCCATGTTTCTTTTCAATTTTGAGAGTCAGTTTACAATGGTTTCTTCTTATTTTTTCTTTTGATCATAATTAATTTGGTCAACATTATTATTAGTGGTAGCATAGTCCTATTTTCATGATTCTTGACTGATGATATTATTAAGATTATCAAGGTTGTATTGTAAGGGTAACTTGGCTCTTGATTTATAAGGTTCATGAGTATCTCATTCTTTTTATGATGTATAAATTTGTCTATTAGAGATCTATTCCTTGTTTAGAGTGAAGGAAATCATCAAAACATGGGAATATAGAGTTTTATTTGGAAGGCTATCACTATCACTATCATCTTGGTTTCCATATATTTTGAGAGGACCATCAATATGATAAACATTTTGGGCACATTGGATTTCTTGGAAAGAGTAAGTGCATGGAAATGGGGTCCAAAAAGTGGCCATGTGACTTTTGGTCCCATAAAAGAGAAAATGTGAGTGCATTATAATGATACACACCTATGTTATGGCTTGGTAGTGACCAAGCCTAGGTTTGGTCATTACCCAGCCATAACATGAGCATGTTATAACACGGTAATGTTTATGTGAAGAAAAAATATCCTTCTCTTTTTCTTCCAATCAGAATATATACTTTAAGTTATATTTCATGTATATAGTCTCAAGATGTTTGAGACTGGTTACGGATCTCTAGAAGTTATAATATAGATTCTAGGTTTTGGAAGATCTAATAATTTTGTAGACTTAGTCAAATTTTAGTAATCAAGAAGTTAAATTTCAATAATCAGTAGGCTCTTAGCATATTTCTTTCTCTCTCTATGTGTCAATCTATTTATATCCCTTGCACTCTAGACCTCTCTCTCTCTCTCCCTATCTTTATCCCTTTCTCTACCCCACTCTCACTCACTCACTCACTCACCCTCTCTTTCCCTCTCTAATTCTATCTCATATATATCTCCCTATCTCCCCCTCTATCCCCCTTTCCTCTCTACTTCTCTCTATCTCCCCTCTCCCTCTCCCTCTCCCTCTCCCTCTCCCTCTTCCTCTACCTACCACTCCCTCCCTCTCTCTCTCTAAACCTCTCCATCTCACCTCTTATTCCACACCTACCTCTACCTCCCTCCCTCCTTCCCTCTCTACTTCTCTCTAACTATCTTCTCTCTCTACCTACCTTTCCCTCCCTCTCTCTCTTTCTACCTACCTCTACATCTCCCTCTCTCTCTATCTACCTACCCCCTCTCTCCCTCTCTCTCTCTCTCCCTCCCCCTCTTTTTCTCTTAATCTCTCCTTATCTCTCTATTTCTGTTTATCTCACCATTCTATCTCTCTCTCACTCCCTCCTCTCTCTCTCTAATTATGTATATCTCATATATCCCTCTCTACCTCTCCGTCCCACCCTCCCCTCTCTCTCACTCTTCTTCCCTCTCTACATCACTCTATCTCACCACATTCTCTCCCTCTCTCCTCTCTCTTCCTTTCTCTCTCATTCTCTCTCTCTCTCTCTCTCTCTCTCTCTCTCTCTCTCTCTCTCTCTCTCTCTCTCTCTCTCTCTCTCTCTCTCTCTTCCCCTTCATACTTCCCTCTTTACTTTCTATATCATATATCTCAATGTCTACTTCTCTCTAACTACCCTATCCCTCTCTACCTCTCCCTCTGTCTCTCTCTCCATTCATCCTCATCTTTCTATTTATCTTTCTCTATCTCTTTTTTAGTCTTTATCTCTCTCTCTACTTCTCTCTATATCACCTATCCCTCTCTACCTCTCCCTAACTCCCTCCCCTCTATCTCAATCTCTCTTTCCCTCTATCTTAACACTCTCTCCCTCTCTCTACTTGTGACCTATCTCTATCTCTTTCTCTTTCTCACTCTCATACTCTATCTCTCTCGCCACTCTCTATCTCACCTATCCCTCTCTCTCCTTCCCTCTCTATTTCTCTCCATGTCACCACTCTGTCTCTCTCCATCTATCTCCCTCCATCTCACGTATCAATCTCTTTATCTCTCTCTTTGTCTCTTTTTCTTTCTCCCTCTCTACTTCTCTCTATCTCACCTCTCTCCCTCCTTCCCTAGCTCTACCTCCCTATCTCTCTCCCACCCTCCCTCTCTCCACCTCTCCCCATTTCTACTTATCTATATCTACACTCTCATGTTGCAAGAATGAGTAGTTGATGTTGTCATTAATGTTAATAGACTTATGTTTGTGTTGTCATTGATTCCAACTGGTGATGATTGAGAAGTTTTGATGATGCTTTGGTCAGTTTCATTATGTTTTCACTACTAAGTTCTACTGGTGTCAACCTCTAGTGTTGCTTTCATAATCCTTTGTTTATGGAAGTATAGTTGAGTTGTAGCATGTTGTTGTTGGTTTAGTGGTAATGAGGAAGTATTAAAGATTATTTGTATTTGTTTCTAGTATTTGGTTTCTATGTTCTTTTGAGAAATTTTGAATAAAAGAGGAAATAGTATGTTGCAGAGGTATTCTAGTAAACAGATTGGTGTTCTGGTTTTTCTTTGCATTTCTTCTATCTTGAAGATTTTCTTGTGTGATTCAAATATGTTGATCAAAGGTGTTCATAGATGTGATATCCATAATTTCTTGGTCTATATCATTGTACAAAGAAATTTTTGTTCACCAATGTGTGAACTATGTATTGTAGTGGTGTTTGGGAAAAATGGTTTTTCTCCATGCATTTCTTCATAGTTTGGTTTCTAGTATTGAGGTGTGATTGTAAGGTTCACATCTATCTTCATTTGATTTTTTATATGGTTTGGTGCTCCAAAAGGTGATTTCTTGAGTTGTAGTGTGTGAAAGATTATCTGGGTGAACAAGATGAAATTTTGTTCTTCAAGTGGAAGTTGTTATGAAGGAATTTTTTGGATTTTAGGGTTTTTTTAGAATATTTTAGATTGTGTTCAAGTGTTGTGTGTTGTTCATAATTTTCCTTTGGATTTGAGGAAGCATGCACTTAAAATTTTAATGGTATTTACACAATTTCAATTGACCTTGGTTGTTTACACTAATTGTGTATTTTCTTTGATGATTGTGGAAGCATGGCATGGTGTGTTTTAGTATATTTGGATCCAAGTTAAGGTTTGATGTGGTTCAGATTCATTCCTTTCCACCACAAAAATGTTTTGGTGCTGACCTAATTTGAATTTGCATGGTTGAGGTGCATATCTAACCTTGGAGAATGTTTTAAAGGTTGAAGAAGGTATAAATAAGTCTTGCGTTGATGGAGGATTTGGGTTTGTAGTATGTGATTTGAATTGCAGAGAACTGTGAAGTGTAGTGAAATCTTTAATGAGTTAGACTACTAGAAGTAGTGACTAGAAGGTTGTTGTGCCCTTGGCACACATGCCCCGTTTGGAATGGGGACCCTCTTTTTTTCCCTTGCGGGGTCATTTTTTTGTTGCTGCCTCATTTTGCGTGCCCAATTTTTGGTGTCTTGAGTGGTCAATGTTGCTTCAAAGTATCACCATAAGTTAACCATTCCTTCCCCTTTTAATTTTCTCATGTTTTGGTGCCTTGTGGAGTCTCTCTGGCAGTTTTCCCCTGCCAACAGCCCCAGGCCCTGCCGGACCCAGGCATTCGGGTTTCCCTTGCCAGGTTTCCTTGTTGCACCTACTGTTCCTAATGGCACTCAACTCACATCCTCCCAGACCCCGGGGTCTGGACCCCCATTTTCCATCTGCTAAAATCAGTGAAATCTTGACGGCTGTCTGACCTTCCAGGCCCGGGACTTTGGAGTTCCGCTCTCAGGGTTCTATGAGTGTTTCACCATTCCTCATGGTGAACCTCTGGTGGAGTTCTTCCTTCCAAGCCCTGACCTCCCATTTTCTACTGGTGAATCTCCAAGAAGAACTTATCAAACACCCGCCGTCCTGCTCCCTCCTGGCTGTTGGACCTCAGGTCTCTCGCCGCCATTGCTGAATTCAAAACCACCAACCTTTGTCCCACTGTACCTGCACTCAATGAGGGCATTAATGGCTGTGGGGAGTATAAAAGACCTGCCCAAGCCAGTCATTTTCACTTGATGGTGTTGTAGAGAGTGGTCAGTGCTTGCCAAAGAGGTGTCTGTTGTCTTCAAGACCTTCACACTCATGCCCATTGCCTTCGTTTACCGACCACTGGTGGATCCCACATTTTACCGCATTGGGTGTTCAAGGTAGGTTTTCCGTCCACCCTCCTAAACATTTCTTTCATGATTCCTAGGGCTTAAAATGAACAAAAAATAATCAAAAAGACATGTGAAGGATAAAATACGACATGGGAAACAAAACCCATGTCCTCAAAAATTAAGTAAACCAACACAGCATCCCCATGACCAACTCGGAGCTTTATCTTCACGCGTCCGTTCTTCGCAAGGGCATTCATGACCCTCGGGCTTGGATGCTCCCTTTGCCAGTGAAGACTTAGCAAAACAAGATGTTGAAATGGCTTCTGGCTCTCTTGGGCCTGGGTGCCTTGGATCCTGCCCCTCATTCTCCATCGGTGAGACCTCCCCGATTTGGCAAGACCCTTCGCCGAGCATGTTTTCTTTCACTGAGCCTGGGCCCTATCAGTCGAGGAGACATCATTGGGTCGGCAAGACCTCTCCTCGACTTAGAATCTTACATAGAATACCCCCTAGCTATCGGCAAGACCTTTCCCCAACCCGAAGACTTACTTTGAAGGCTCTATCTATCGTGCATAGCATTGCCCAGTCGGCAAGACATCTCCCCACCTAAAGGTTTTCTTGCTAACATGCTCGGTCAGCAAGACATTCAAATGTCACTGAGACATCTCGCCAAAGATCAACCTCCCACCAATTAACTTTCTTCTTGATGGTCGTCAGGGCCTTTTCCTTTCGGCGTGACTTCTTGGAAAGAGCTCTTTGTTCTCCCAAGCTCTTCCATCGCCATGACTTTGCCTGATCAGCGAGACCTCTCCCCGACTTAGAATCTTATGTCGAGGGCTCCCTCTGCACTACCCTGGGACCCATCATCTTTAGCAAGACATGATGCCTTTGCCAGGACATCATGATGATATTGATTTCTTTTGGTGAGTGCCTAACATCCTTCCACCGCCCGGGTCCCGAGCTTCCTTTTGTCATTTGGAAAATTTTGTTGAACGATGGACAACCTCATATGTGTTAAGCTCTGCCCTCTGGGAGTCCTTCCCTCATCTGCCATTCTGAAAGGGAAAATTTTGTCCACCCCTTTGAACTCTGGGCTCTGCCCTCCTAACCGCCTTAGGTCTCAAAATAAAATCAAGTGGCGAGCGCTCGTGCCAGGTTCAACCTTACTCTTGGTAGTCAAGTCTAGATCTGGTATAGTTAGAGTCGGGTATTATATTATTCAGATGGGGAGTTCAAATAGTCAATTATGAATAATTACTCTTGGTGAGACATCGCGGGTTTGCTGAGATGTCCCCCCGCTGTGAGGACCTTATGCCAACTTTCCTTCCCCTTTGTGCTGGTCGATGAGACCTAAGGTGTTTGCTATGACCCTACATCGATGATTGACCTCTTGCCGACCCTCACGTCGGGCCTTGTCCGCCGAACCACCTCCTCTGGACTTCCACCCCACAATAGTTGTTCTGAATGGCGAGGGATGAATGGCTTCCTAGTGCTTCAGACTTGGGTGCTCAAGTGGAAAATTACAATCTTCTGACTGCCTTGAAGCCCTCTAGACCCTAGACCTCAAAGTTCCATCTCTGAAATTTTGTTTCTGATCTGTCGTTCCCAAACAACTATCTCCTGACAGCTTTCTGACCTTATACCTCTGGATGCCCCTAAACTAATCCAAATGAGCCCAATTTGAAATCTGATCTCGACCCACGTGCTTAATCTTGGTCTTCTTCATATCCAACCTTTTAAATTATCAAATTCGATTAGGGATAATCAACGAGGTCCCTCCTCCCTATTTTCCCTTTCAAAATGGCATTCCTACCAGGGAAGTCTAGACTTCCAGGCCTGGAATGTCCAAATGCCCTTAACCAAAAGATCAATGACATCAAAAGATAAAGTATCATGTTATGCTTGATAGATTATTTGAAATAGATTTCATCTTTAGGATTTCGACTAACATGAGTGCTTTCGTGATCAATTGCACTCACTACATTTTTTGCTTGTAAAATATATGGAATCGGGTGCGAGACCTTCGGGGGCAGCTGTCAAAAAGGACAAAGGAAGAAAGTCAGGAAAGACTCCTTGAGGGAAAGAGCACAAGGACCAGATGAAATACCAATTCTAGGGTGAGCCTCTCCACTCGAAGGTCACCACCGATTGGAAGGAGATCACAGATACCAATATCGGCCATGTCAATATTGATGAATTCACGCAAAGGGTCAGGGTCAATCCAACGACCAAGAATGCAAGACTGATAAGGCAGAGTGGAATAGCAAAGGTAGTTGGCTTCCCTCCATCTCTTGTAGCCTAGAGCTCTTCATGGCATGTCAATAAGCATATCAATCAGATACAATAACAATTATCTACAGGGATGGTAATGTTCTCGTCGACATGTCGGCTGAAGGAATCACATAAACCTTCCATATCCCTACTTTTCAAGAAATGGAAACGCCCACCATTAAAGAATGTCAGGCAGCATGGGATGATAATCTGACAGGGTGTAAAAGGTCAATAAATCAGCATTGGCTTAAGTGAAGCGGTGCTCACGGTTCTCGCGACCCGTGACTCATGAAGATACCATGACTTGAAGTCCACTGATGCTAGCTGATGATGGGCGCCACATGCAGGGTGGATGGTGTGCCCACTTCATCGAGAAAATCCTCAGGAATGATGATCTTCTATAAATGCTTCATTTTACTAGGGAGGAATCATAAGCAACTGCTTCCATGAGTAGTTTGTCAATGTAAAGAAGAGCTCCAAGTTCTATATAACTTCCTATCTCGTCTATTCCTTGGTGGATCAGAGGCAGTACAATGGATTTTTTGTAGCACCCGATCAGGAGCAGGGGCGAAGACTCAAGGTCTATGACGGATACCCCCAGCTCCACTAAAAAAAATTCAAGAGTATTGCAGAGTGAATGATGCCTTCATCGGCCATATTGTTAGAATGATTGCCAGAGACTTCGAGAGGAGGGTTTCCTGCAGTGCTAGGGAATTTTTGAAGTAGTATGCCTTCCTCTTCATTCAATACCCAAAGTTCAGTGGCAAACACATAGTAGGGATCTCTTATCCCATGACTCTCGGCCAGGGCATGTATACACTGCAAACCTCCTAATGCGCTGCTAATTCTGAGAAAGAACTAAAGGATTACCATTTTCACCTACATACTGCTCGCCCATTGATGGACCCATATGGACACATAAGGAAGGAATTGGGGCCAGGGTTCACTCATCTCCACCACATTGAAGACTTTTGGGGGGATTATCAAGATGACAAAGAGGTACATGCAAGGCACTACATGCGGATGACAGTGTATTTCATAAGAAAGGTGCAACCCTTTCCCATCCCAGATCAAGTTCAAGAGGATGAGAGAACCTTAATGGATCTCAGGTACCCTACAGTTTCCAATTTGCTACTACCAACAATAGACTGGAATGAGCAGAAGGTCAATGACTTCGATATCATAACCAAGCCAATATTGGCTTGTACTAAGGAGTGGCTTGATGGACGGATAGCCAAATTGAAACAGTAGGAAGTGATTCTGACTTATGAAGGCCTCAAAAGTGAGCCAAGTGCCATAGAGGATGCCACTACCACCACTTCAACTGGTGGGACATCCAAGTCTCCTCTAATCACCAGATCTAAGAAGAGAAAGGAGAAAGAAATAGAACAGTCTCCTAACCCCAAGGTCTATATAAGGAAGGATTCGAGGGGCTCACCCTCCAAAATACTTAAGCAAACAGGGGGTATGATAGAATAGCTCTTGACACAAGAAGAAAAAGTAGAAGGTACTAATCAAATCAAGCCTGTCTTGGCTCTTCCTGCCTCGATTGTCGCACCACCTACCTCCTTGGCTATGGTCATCATTTTCCCACCGGCGATGGACATCTCTGTCCATCTTGCCTCTTCGCCCCCGACCAAGCCTGTGATTGTAATTGACTCTTCTTCCACCTTGATAATGCCTCCTTCCTCTACTACCATGTCACCCACTACATCACTCCTATTACCTATGGTGGCTACACCAATGCCCGCTCCCACCTTGCCTGAGGCCTTCTCGAAGCATATGAAGAATATCCCTTCCAAGCTCTCCCAGATCCTCATGGATCCTACGCTTTAGGCAAGGTTGGCTTAGGTCCTTACCACTACCCAACCTTCATAGCCTCTGACAAGGCCACCTGCAATGGAAGCCACAATGCTAATTTTAAAGGAGTGGGAAGAGTGAGAACAAGAGGCCTCAAATCCCTTTGAGGAGGAGGCCAATAAATATCACGAGCACCCAAAGTATGAACATCACATTATTGACAAGGTTACCTATGAGGAGGAGG
>VDFB02105785.1:275672840-275793707 GCA_007258455.2 Sequoia sempervirens | reverse complement strand
AAAAAGGAAAGCAAAAGAAAAATAAAATAAAAGACTAGTAAAGAACATGTGAGTCAACCATCCAGTAGATCATCTGCATCCCAGTCTTGTTCAATATATGCAAAATGAAGATCACTAGCAAGAGGGACAACATAAAGTGTTGTACTAAGAGAATCACCAGGTTCAACATGTGGTGCATCAATCGGTTTAGGAGGATCATCAAAGTTGTTATCGTTTAAGCTCATGGAAGAGGAAAATAAAAAAAATCAATTCATTATGCACTTCCTCATCGATTTTAGTTTTTTCCTCATCATCATCCAAGTTAACCACAACAGGAAGATGAATGATAATATCCATAGAATTTTTTGGTCCTTGTTGTGTAGAATTTACCAACTCTGGTAAGAGAGGAGGCTCGTCATTTATTTCTTCTATCAAGTTTAGGCTTTGATTTTCAATGTTGTTATTGTCATTCACATTTTGAGCAATAGCACATTTCCTATGCCTATGCTCTCTAGCATTGTGATTTATTTTATTACAGTTTTCAAGTTGCATTTGTGTAGGAGCAGGTTTTTCAACTATAGGTTCCTTTTCTTCTTGTGAAGGTTGTTCAACCACTTTCTCTTTGGCTTTATAATTTTTCTTAATAGTTGGATTAGGACTTGTTTTTTTTTTCTCTGGGTCTCTTGTACAAAATAGGTAAGAGATTTTGCATGGATGGGTCTTGGTTTATTGGAGGGGATTTAGGTTCAACATTGTTTTCTTTAGGTGGTGAAGGTTCAAGCATGGGTGGAGGTTCGATCATTGGTGGAGGAAATTTTTCAAGGGATAGTTTGGCTATGCATTTTTCTTTGAATTTTTGGTAGGAATGAAAAGGAAGTCCTCATAGGGTCTTATAGGTTCCATGGTCTTAGGCAAAAACTAGTCTAAGGATAAGTTTTCATGGGAAGAAAGGGGTCTAAAGCCACTATGGTTTATTGTGAATATTTCATTGCTAACTGGTAACTTTAAGCACTTATGGACAATGAATGGGACTACATTCATGGAGCGAAGCCATTTGTAGCCTAACTTAACAAAAAATTGGTCTGGATTAGATATGATAGAGACTGATACATTTAATTTCTTTGACCAGTCCTACTTGTAATAATGGGAGTGTGATCGAGCCCATCATAGCATGAGCAAAGCCATCATGCATTTTAATCCATACTTTTGTCTTATCATATCTACCTTGAGTGAGTTCATACATATATAAGAGTTATTTTGTGATCACATTCTCTCCATAGATAGGATCAATTAAAATCCCGGGAGTGTGCTTGTTATTGATTCCATCAGCTATGTAAAGAGGACCATTAGGAGCATGTTTGATTGTTTCTTTTGAAGAGAAAGTAATGTCAATGGTTTGCAGTTTAAGTGGCTCGATGCTAATCACTCCTATCATTGTATCAATAGGACTTTGTTCATTAGTATCCATAGGACTGTATTCATCATCATCTATAGAATTTTGGTCATGACTGCTCATATTTTCATCATCCGTGTCAACATTCATCACATTGGGATTAGTTTCACTAGCCTAACAAATGAAATATTATGGTTGGGCATGGGATTGCTAGAGATTTGTAAGTTTTGATTGGGAGGAGATATAGAATTATTACCTTTGTGATTCACACCTCTAATTAAGATATTATTGGAATCAATGAGGTCTTGCATAAGATGATTAAGACACTTGTAATTGTACCATAGAAACATGGGCATTTCTTGCTTGACATGGGAATACTTCATGATAAATTGGACTTAATGAGGCCTTGATTTAGTGTTGTGAGGTCTTTTTCACATCCACACTAGGTCATGGAACCTTTCAAATGCATTTAATGATGTCTTGTAAAGGTGTTGTAAAAGGATTTCACACTTTTCTAGACCTAATGAACCCATTTTCCCTTAATTCAACATTATAAAATGTGTTTAATTATGGCATCAATCTAGAAGTCTTGTAAAACAAACTTAATGATTTAACCTAGTGTTGTAATGTTTTTTACACATTCACATTGGTTCTTATGCCTTCCTAGGCTCTGTGGACCTCATTTTAGTGTTGTAAAGTGTAGTTAATCACACTTTCACATTGAATTCTATGTCCCAAGCCCTAATTGACCTTTACATCATCAATAATAGGCCCCTATTATTCCATATGGTGCATCCCAAGGCAATATTTGATGAAATAACTGACATAGACATCATATAAACCTTATTTTATTATCTCCTAAGAAATCAGTTGTCAAATGGGCCTCACTATGACTAATTTTCCACCTGTGGTGAATGAGTCCCTACTAGGTGGGACTGATTCCCCCAAGGTGGCAAATGAGTCCCATTTGGGCCAATTTTGACCTTTGAGTGGGAATAACTAAAATTTAAGTTTATTATTTTCACATGTTGGCCTTAGGGATCCAATTAACAAGTAACTAAAGTGAATTTCCTATAAAATCAACTCTATCAACCCTAAATCATAACCATTCTTCATTATTCATCTAGAAATCGGGTATTTGTAGGATCATGATTGGCCAAAAAGTGGCAATATTATGGTATGTGTAGGGTATGTGGCTGGCAACTTTTTTTGTACCCAAAATTGATGAAATGAAAGGGTTTTAAAGGAAGTTGTGATTTTTCTGTACATAAAATTATACTTTACTTTGAATTTAATAAATAATTATTATTGATTTTCTATTTGAATTATGACTAAATTTACGATTGATAGGCTGATTGAAAAACATATAGCTTTCAAATGGTATCACATTTTTTTTTAATCCTAAAGAGCAATGTGTCACATTCTATACTTCGCATACTATAAGCATTAAAGAAAAGAAAAATTAGATTTCATAGAAATTTTATTTGGGAGTTAAGGTGGAGTCAAATATGAGAGTTTTTTATATTTTTTAAAAAGTTGAAATAAAAATTATAATTAATTATTTTACTTGGAAAAAATTACAAAAAATATTCATCACATTTGGACATAAGGTCCTCTGCTTATATCTAAAATCTTATAAAAAAAAAATATTATCATTTTTTAATTGTGGTTAGAATTGGTTAAAGACAGGGGCCACCTACTTATTTTTTTCCTTGAGGGAATTTAAAAGTACTCTTGTATTGAAATTTCAAATTTTCACTAAATAAGATTTAGCCACCCTCTCCCACACTCTCGTGCCCTCTCCAACCCTCTGCCACCCTCTGCCACTCTCTTTAGCCCTCTCCCATAGTCTGCAACCATCTCTCCCACCCTCTCCCACACTCTTTAGAAAATGTGAAAAGCAAGACATAACGCGTGCACGTTATAACATGTGCGCGTTATATATTGCATTGGAAATCCCTGAGCCTTAGCTTTGGTATTTTCCTTGGAATACCAACCCAAAGGCTTGGAGGGCATTCCCAAAGACCAGAGACGTGTTTTTTTCCAAATTCAACAAATTTTCACATAATCGGGTTCGTGCTCACCATCAAGATTGCATCTGGTTCAATATCAAGAAAATCGAAGACATGGGTAATGTTAGGTTCTTTATTAGCTTTCTAACGATGTAATTTTTTTCACTTTCTAACAATGTTAAACCTTTCATCCATAATTTCTTTTGATTGTATGTCCGTTTTTCTTCAAAAAGTAGTGTTTGGTATTTTTTTCGCTATAAATTAACCGTTCATCGAAATTTGAAATAAATTATATTTTTAGAAACTAGACTCCATTCTACAATTTAAAAAAAATAAAATTTTAGAAAAATCTTTTAGTTTCAAAAAATTTGAGTGGGAGCATGGCCAAAATTCTGCTTTTTAGGAAGTGCCCACTTAGAAAATTAATAAAAAATCAAATATTCATTAAAAAATTATCAGAAAATATCCAGTCCTTACTACATACTATTATCTAACTTCTGACCAGAGCGATTTTAAAAATACTACAAAAAAGTCCACCGTGCTCAGGTCACACAAGAGTTGCTATGTTATGTTTTTCTGACAGAAACAATAGCAATTTGTGTGTGTCCCTCTTTGAAGCTCCTTAATCTCAACCATTTCAAAATAAATTAGTAGTTTTAGAAAGAAGTAGACTTCGAACCTTTAGGTCCTTGTTTTGTTCCATCAAATTTTTTTGAGTGTAGCTATCCTCAATTTCACGTCCAAGGTCGATAACACGATTTGAGAAAAAAGTGGCCACTTAAGCCCCTTTTTGGAACCATCTTAATTGCACTTACCCTACTATTATTCAAAGCATAATTTGAGGGTTGGTATAGCAGGGTAGTCTCTACAAATGAGAGTTGGTGCTCCTTGATTGGGTGCTCAAAACAGCCTATAAGGCATTGTGAACAATTGATTAAAAGATTAAGCCTGGAAGGCATTTAGGGAGTGGTTTGTATACCCCATGAGGGTTTTCCACTCGGCAAAATATTGTGCCTCTTTGTTCTTCTGTGTTCTCTCTGGTTTATTATGTTGTTGTTGTTGTTTCAGTTCACTGTTGAGTCATTATTTTTCTTAATTCTGTTTATGAATGATTACATTCAACTCATGAATGCTCTAATCAGAATGATATTGAGATCAAATTTGAGCTGTGTGTTTAAATATTTTAAAATTCAATCAAATAGTTAAGACACTGATTCACCCCCCCCCTCTCAGTGTCATTTTAACTCCAACAATTGGTATCAGAGCATAGGGTCCCCTGATTGGTTTAATTACCTTGGATTGATCCTGGTCGTGGAGTTTGTTTTTAATGGCACATTCTCAAGAAGGTGTGTCTATAACCAGAGCTCCATTATTTGATGGAACAAATTATGTGTCCTGGAGAATAAGAATGGAAGCTTTTCTTGTTTCTTTTGATGTTGATGTTTGGAGCATTGTTTTAGAAGATTACAATGTACCTGCCACTATTCCCACTGATGCTGCTGAGAAAAAGAAGTATGAAACAAATGCCAGAGCTAAGCATTCCATCTTGTGTGGATTAACTAAAGATGTGTTCATTAAAGTCATGCATTACAAATCTGCTCATGGAATTTGGGAAAAACTTGAAACTATATATCAAGGTAATGAGAAAGTCAAACTGTCAAAAATCATTACTCTCAAACATCAGTTTGAAGAGTTGAAGATGAAGTATGATGAAAAAGTGGCTGAATATTTCCTAAGTGTTGATGAAGTTGTCAATGCAATGAAAGGTCTAGGTCAAACTGTTAATGAATTTGATGTTGTCACAAAGGTTGTTAGAACCTTACCTCCTAAATTTGAATCTAAGGTTTCAGCCCTAGAAGAAAAGAAACACTTTGATCAACTTACCTTAGACAGCCTGCAAGGAATACTTACTGCCTGTGAAATGAGAACTAACAAAATCAATTCAACAGGAAAAGAAACTGCTTTTAACACTGAAAAGAAAGAAAAATTTGAATTCAGTGAATCAGAGTTGTCTGATTCTAAAGAATCCCATTTTGTTAGAAAATTTAAAAAGAGATCAGGAAAATATAAGGGAAAACTTCCCTTTAAATGTTTTAACTGTGGCAAAATAGGTCACTTTGCTGCAAAGTGTCCCTATGATGATCAAATCTATGACAATGAGACAACTAAAATACAGCCTAAGAAGAAGGCTTTCAAACCTAAACGAAACTTCAATTTTAAAAAGAAGAAAAGTTTGTTTAGTAAGGATGAATCTGATATTGAGTCTGAAGACTCATTAGTTGATGAAGTTGAAACTTTGTTCATGGCTGAATTTTCTTAGCAAAATGATTCTAACACCATTGACACTGAAGAAGGTGTAGTAGATCTTGAAAGTGAGCTGAAATGTGCTCTTCAAGAGGTCAGAAAACTTAAAAAACAAGTTCTTACTCAAGAACATAAACCAGATCAAGAATTGATCTCTCTGAAAACTCAGCTTGAAGAAGCTAAAAGAGTTGAAGTCTACCTTAGAGAGACTATAAGCTACAAAGATCATGAAATTCAAAAATTGGAACAAGAAGTAGTCCTTCTTAGGAAGGAAATTGAAAAATATGAAAGCACTCTAAAACTGAATGAGATGCTCAGCAAACAAAAGGTGTATAAAGATAAATCTGGTGTTGGTTTTGAAAAGGGTGAATGCTCAACTGACAAAGCAAAACAAAACCCCTCTTCTGAAGTCAAAAATTCGGGTTCAAATCTCTCAGAATCTAATAAGGATCATGTTAAGTTTTTTAAAGGTAATAGACCTTCATACAATGTCAATTCTTTTTTCTATGGTTATTATTTTTTCTACAACAAATTTGGTCATAAGGTGAGCACTTGTAGGCTTATGAATTCTAGAATACCCAAGTTTGGTCTTAGACAACACCATGGTTTTGTTAGACAAATCAGATGTTTTAAATGCAATACTTTAGGACATTCTGTCAAACAGTGCAAAACTGATCTACAATCTAAATAGTAGAAAATTAAAAAGGTTTGGAAACCTAAGACTGTCAACAACATTGAACAAACTATGTTGGTTCAAACTGCTTTTCATTCAAAGAAAAAGGACTTATGGGTCTTGGACAGTGGATGTTCTAACCATATGACTGGCGACAAGGACAAGTTTATAAAACTTGAAGATTATGTAGGTGGATATGCTAAGTTTGGTGATAACTCTGGTATTCAAATTAAAGGTAGAGGTTCACTTCTTCTGAATGAAGACACTCCTATCTATAATGTGTACTATGTGGAAGGTCTCAAGCACAATCTTCTAAGTGTTAGTCAAATATGTGATAGTGGTTATCATGTTCTTTTTAATTCGCAGGGATGTGAGATTAAGAACAAGCTTGGAAAGGCTATTGCAGCTGGAAGGAGGACAAAAGGAAATGTGTACAATCTCCTTGACTCATCTTGCAATGACAATATTCAAGGTATGTGTCTAATGGGCCAAATTGAAGAGAATTGGTTATGGCATAAAAGATTAGGACACATAAACTTTGAAAATCTAGTTAGAATTAGTAAAAATCAGAATGTTAGAGGTCTACCAGTTCTTAGCAAGCCGGAAAACTATGTGTGCAAAGAATGCTTAAGTGGTAAACAAACTAAAATCAGCTTCAAGTCAAAAGAACATTCTTCTTCAAAACCTTTACAGCTTGTGCATACTGATTTATGTGGACCAACCAGAACAAGGTCTATTAATGGTGAAAGGTACTTTATGTTGTTTGTGGATGATTATACTAGAATGATATGGGTCACGTTTCTTAAGCACAAATCAAAAGCCTTTGGAAGGTTCAAAATTTTCTAAAAAATGGTTGAAAAGGAATCTGATCTGAAACTTAAATGCCTTCGATCAGACAAAGGAGGTGAGTTCACCTCTCAAGAGTTTATTGATTACTATGAACAACATGGTATTAAAAGACAATATGCTACAACTAAAACACCTCAACAAAACGGGGTAGTTGAACGTAAGAATAGAACTGTAAAAGAAATGGCTAGAACCATGCTAGATGAAGCTAAATTATTTGATATGTATTGGAAAGAAGCTGTTCATATAGTTGTATACATTTTGAATAGAGTGCAACTTAGGGTGAAATCTAAACACACCCCTTATGAACTATGGTATGGAAAAACTGCCTCTGTCAAATACTTTAAAATTTTTGGAAGTAAGTGTTTTATCAAGAAAGATGATGATAACCTTGGGAGCTTTCAATCAAAGAGTGATGAGGGTATCTTTTTGGGATACTCAACTCACAACAAAGCTTATAAATGCATTAACAAAAGGCTTAACAAGATTGTTGAAGTTGTTAATGTCAAATTTGATGAAAGACCACATTTGATTGTTGAATCTTTGTAGGATTATCAGGAAGAAGAACTTGAATTTGAAATAATTTCAGAAGGAACTGAAATAGCAAAGTCTGTTGCTGAATCAGGAAGCCCTAAAAATGAAAAAGCAAGTCTTGAAAAGGTTGCATCAAAATCTCCTTTGAAAACTCTAGCTATTTATCACCCCAAAGATCATATTATTGGGGATAAATATGCAGGAGTTCAAACTAGAAGAAAAGGTGATGAATCTGATGAAAAGGCACAAGTTGCTTTTTTTTTAATTACTCAATTTGAGCCTAAAAACTTTAATGAAGCTTTCACAGACTCATGTTGGCTTAATGCTATGCAGGAAGAAATTGATCAGATTGAGAAAAATCAGACTTGGGACTTAGTCCCAAGACTAGATGACAAGAATGTCATTGGAGGCAAATGGATATATAGAAATAAGGTGAATGAAAATGGTAATGTTATTTGCAACAAAGCAAGATTTCTCTACAAAGGCTACGCTCAACAAGAAGGTATTGATTTTGGTGAAACCTTTGCACTCGTGGCTAGATTAGAATCCATCAGAATATTATTGGTTTATTATGTTTACAAAACCTTTACTATTTATCAAATGGATGTCAAAATTGCTTTTTTGAATGGCTATTTAGATGAAGAGGTCTATGTTGAATAGCTTGAAGGATTTATATGCAAAGATACTCCTAACCATGTCTACAGGTTGAAAAAGGATCTCTATGGCTTAAAATAAGCACCTAGAGCTTCGTACTCTAGGCTGGACAATCATTTAATTTCTAATGGATTTGTTAGAGGAGGTGTAGATAGTAATCTTTATGTTAAAATTGAAGGTTTTGATATTTTAGTTGTTGAAATTTACATTGATGATACTATCTTTGGCTGCAATAATGTCACTATGAGTAAAAAGTTATCTCAGTTAATGGAATCTGAGTTTGAAATGTCAATGTTAGGAGAATTAAATTTCTTTCTGGGTCTTCAATTCTCTCAATGTGAGAATAGAATATTTCTTTCTCAATCCAAATATGCTAGAGAGATGCTTAAGAAATTTTAGATGGATGAATGCCATCTAGTTAGCACCCCAATGGTTACTGGTTGCAAACTTACTAAAATTGATGATTCTCCTGATTCAAATCAAACTGAATACAAAACAATGATTGGCAGTCTCTTATATTTAACTACCTCTAGACCTGACATTATGCAGGTGGTTTGCACTATTGCACATTTTTAGGCATCACCTAAAGACTCTCATGTTACTGTTGTTGAAACAGATCTTTAGATACATTCAGGGCACTCTTGATTATGGTCTTTGGTATCCTAGGAGCAATGATTTCTCTTTGATTGCTTATATTGATGCTAACTAGGCTGGTTGTTTGGATGATAGGAAAAGCACCAATGGTGCTACATTCTTTCTTGGTGATCATTTAGTGGCATGGCATAGCAAGAAACAAGTATTTTTTTCTCTTTCTACTACTGAAGCATAATACATTGCTGCCACTTCATGATGTACACAAGTTCTTTGGATGAGTCAAACTCTCTCTTATATGGGTATAGATGTTCCTAAACCTATTTCTATTCTTTGTGATAATACTAGTGCAATAAATATATCAAAAAATCTTGTTATGCACTCTCGAACTAAACATATTGCTATTAAGTTTCATTTTTTGCAAGAAAAGGTTTTGGCTAATGAAGTTTGCTTATAGTTTTTTGGATCTCAAGATCAGGTGGCTGACATTTTTACTAAGCCCTTAGCAAAAGAGCTATTTGAAAGGCTAAGAATTCGATTGGTTGTTATCTCTCAATCATTACTTTACTGAATCTCCAAGCTACTACTTAGGGGGAGCAAGTTACATATTTTTTTATTCACTTACAGCTCTCCTACAATCTTGGTTACTGCACTACTATTTATTTTTGGAGTTGTTTCTCATTATGTTTTGGTTGGCTTCTCAATTGTGTTTCATGGCAATGCATGATCTTCTCTTCTACTCTTTGTCATTGAGGAAAAAAGGGGGAGAGTCATTTGTTTTTTTCGATCAAGGACAAAGAGGGAGTTTGTTGGATCTCAGTTGTGTTTATGGTTTGTCCTTGATGACAAAATCTCTGATCCTTATGATTTACAATGGCACTTCCTTGATGTCTCTTGGCTATTACAGAAAGTTATTTTTTCTATTTTAATTTCATGGTGATGAGAATTCTGGTTCAAGCTATGAATGCTATTTCTGTGACTGACAAAGCTTATAAGTTGGTTTCCTTTTCAGGATGGTTCTCTTTGCATTTCACAGGCTTTCACATTTCGGCATGAGTATGGCAGGGTCTCCCTGATCCTCTTTAAAATGTCTAAGTTTCCTATTGGCAAGACATTTCTGATGTCTGAAAGATTTAATTTTTTCTTACAGGCAGGTTTCGGCATGACATTATTCATTGTCTCAATGACAGTAGTTATATCGGCATAAGTTAAATCTATCGGTATGTGGTCTCAACAATATTGGTTTGTCACATCGACCGGCACAGGAAAGAATCATATCGACATGTGTTATCCCATTGGTATGATGTCATAGCGAGATTGCATTATTATACCGACCGATGGTGAATGGATGCATATCGGCAAAATTCAGGGTTCTTGGGATAAGGTCTTAGTGATTCCCTTGTGTCTCCCCGACCTACTTCTAAATGGAAGTCTATCAGCAAAGGTTGTGGCTTCATTGAAATGTCATAGCGATTTAGTTATGTCACACTGACCGGTGGTGGATGGAAGTCTATCGGCAAGAGCTTAAGGTTTCAGCGTGATGTCATAACAAGTGATTAAATTCACACCGACCACCGTTGGAATCTCGGAAGGACTTCTCTTTGGCTTTTGGCAACATAAAAAGTGTTGTAATCGACATATGGTCTCTTTGAAGACATATTGTCTTACTAACCGTGTTCAAAATGGTCTTATTGGAAAAAGATTTTTCTTCGGTATAATGTCATAACGAACCCTGTGGGTCTTGCCGATGGAAAATATTAAGGGCTCTCAGTGAAACTTAATTTATTCTATGAAACATCTTCCCGACAACATTAGGTTACAGTGACAATATTAAACAAGATAGAAGGCTTGTCGATAAGTAAAACCATTGGTCATGGCAACAATGTGTATCAAATGTCTTTCGGAATGACAAAGGTTGTTCTCCAAGAGGTCTCCCCGAAAGTTGTTTGCTACAATGATTGTGAATGAAACAAAAAGGGCATCTCAACAAGAAGCTTCCTCATGTCTCAGTGAAAGAATGTTTTACTAAGGAATACCATCGGTGTAGCATGATGTATTCGCCATGTGTTCTTCCTGACTCTGGTGGTTCTTGGTGAAAGAGACAACCATAAGGTTGTCTTGAAATGTTAGAGTTGCCTACGACATAATGTGTCTTCAATTGAAAAGAAAGTCTCTTAGGGGAAACATTTTGAGCATATTCTTTTTGGCTAGGTATCAAACCCTAACCTGTCCGCCATCATGAATGTTTACGTTTCTGTTGCTACTGACTATAACAGTTTCTACAGAGGTCTATGGAAGGCTTGTTTGATGTTCCTCTTTGGTTGGATGCTCGACTGTGGTTGATGGAGCCATGGGAGTTACAAATTTTTCTGAGAAATAATCTCACAAGCTTTAGAAGCTAGGTGAAATGGCTCTTGTTTTTGGTTGGTTGTTCTGCTGTTACTTCTGAAGTCTGTTACTTTTTTGGCATTTATAAATAGGAGTAGAAAACTAGGTTTTTTGTTTGGTTGTTATTGTAATTCTGAGATTATCATTCTTGGGGTGTATGAAAATGTATGATAAAACTCTGCAATAAAAATCTGAATAAAAATGCAGAGATTGTAAATTTCTTTTCTATGAGGTATTTTAAGGATTCATTTATTGAATCTTTAAGGTATTATGTAGACGAGAAAATAGAGAAATCCTATGAATCATTACTATTGTTCAAAACATAATTTGAGGGGTTGGTACTCCTTGAGATAGATATCTCTAAATGAGGGGTTGATGCTCCTTGAGTGGGTGTTCAAAAATCAGCCTATAAGGCATTGTGAACAGTTGATTAAAAGATTAAGCCTGGAAGGCATTTAGGGAGTGGTTTTTATACCCCAGGAGGGTTTTCCACTCGGAAAAATATTGTGCCTCTTTGTTCTTCTGTGTTCTCTCTGGTTTATTATGTTGTTGTTGTTTCAGTTCACTGTTGAGTCATTATTTTTCTCAATTCTATTTATGAATGATAACATTCAACTCATGAATGCTCTAATCCAAATGATATTGAGATCAAATCTGAGCTGTGTTTAAATATTTTAAAATTTAGTCAAATAGTTAAGACACTGATTCACCCCCCTCTCAGTGTCATTTTAACTCCAATAATAAAATCTTGAGGATACATTGTGGGATTACCCTAATTGGTTTCATAGAGCCCAAAGTGTAGGAGTAGAAGATTTTTAGCTTTAACTCATTCATTTTCCAATCCCTTTAGATTTCTAATTATTGGAAATGGAAAAGTCCATAGGTAATTCTGAAGATCAACTTGGTTCTTAAAAAACAACCAACAAGGAGGAATGACATAATGTTGAGGCCCAACCCCATCCCACCAGGAAGGTTTAATAGAGGAGACCAGATTCCTCATAGCTAGTTGTTTTTAACAATGGGAAGTGTGATGATCCATTGATAAACATCGCCTGTATCCGAAGGAAATTCTCTCACAGTCCATAGGTTTCGACCAACATCTATTTTCCACCTTCAACATGATCTCAGTAGGGAGGTTGTTGGATAAGTCCATTGCAACATATATTCAAGCATGAGTAGAGTTCTAATAATCGATTGTTTCCTTGGAAGTGCAATGATACTTCCCTAACCCATTCCTAATGGCTCACAAACAATCAAGTTCCCAAAATTTTAGAGGAAGATATAGTAGTTGTACCTAAAAATAAGTTTTCGTGAATAAATTTAAATGGATCAAAGGCGAGGAATCATGGTTTCAAACACAAAAATCCCCTTGGAAGATCCAAGTTCCATTCTCTAGCAATAGCTTCATATCCTCCTTAGAGTCAAATTCCAGTATAAAGAACCCCTTAGCACAGGGGTAAATCTAGATTTCACCCTCCATGAATTATTTCCATTTATTTGAAACCCATGTGTGTAGATCACATAATTTTGGCCATGTTTATGTGAATCTACAAATTAGGGAATAATCTTGAAAAAAATCCTCCCGCTCCATGGCCAAATTATCCAAACATACCTTGAGGGTTGTGGGTGATGAGCGCACAGAAAGAGGGGGGCTCTGGCTAGTGCCAACACCAAAGTTGTGATAGGTTGAGATGTGAGTGGATCCCTCAAAGCTACCATTCATAGCCTAAACACCCATGCATAATGCATCCCTAAATTTCCTATTGATCATTTTTGGTTTAGCCATGGGCAAGTTGAGGCAAGGGTTCGATTGAGGCATCGCTAGATTCACATGAGAGGGTGATCTCTAGGAGGAATTGGATGGTACAACCCACAAAGACAACATAGAGCCAGTTGTGGCCCCTCTACTAGCGAGCCCAATAGAGTAAGCACCATCAGATAGAGTGAGGTAGGTGTGTGTGGAGAGAGAGAAGGTAGAGTGAGGAATTGTGAATCACAATAGAATGGGATCTTTTGATGCTAAATTCCCTTTATGTAATTGTATTACTGATGAAGATTTTTTCTAGTTATTTTTCAATAACGGGCCATGGAAAATCTACTTCTTCATTGTTGAAGAAAAGAAGAAAAACTCCCCCCATTATTTTATTTTGCATTACATTGATCCATCATTATTATCTCAAGCACCACATTATATGAAAATTCTTCATAAATCTTTGCACTAAATCAATAAATATTATGATAGAACCTTTTGGGTAAGTGTAATAACCATTCAAGAGTTTCCCCCCTAAGATTTTAAGAAATGCCTTAATTAAATATATAACTATAGGAAACCTCTTAACATGCCATATAGAATTATTTTATATGGTCTTATAGATCTCCATTCCTACTATCCTTATTAATTTTGGAAATTTTAGAAAATTGTGGGGGGGGGAGGTATTTGTGGAATTATCATATCAAACGAACAATGATAAAACTCCTCAAACTTGTTTCATTTTTTATGATTTTGGGTTCCTTCTTGTAAGCCTTTCATTTCATTTTTCTTGGATTGTCACTCTTGATCAAATAGAGTGTCAGAAGGTGGTAGTGGTTGAACAATAAAATTCAAGTGATATAATTTATAGGTTTGATTATTCAAATTGGCTTTATATTTCTAATAGGTTTACTTATTTGTTTTGGTTTGATGTTGTTCATAGGTTTGATTGTTTGTTTTGGTTTGTTTTTTTGGATAGGATAGCCATATAAGTTTGGGTGATGAAGGCCATGTTTCTTTTCAATTTTGAGAGTTAGTTTACAATGGTTTCTTCTTATTTTTTATTTTGATCATAATTAATTTGGTCAACATTATTATTAGTGGTAGCATAGTCCTATTTTCATGATTCTTGACTGATGATATTATTAAGATTATCAAGGTTGTATTGTAAGGGTAAATTGGCTCTTGATTTATAAGGTTCATGAGTATCTCATTCTTTTTATGATGTATAAATTTGTCTATTAGAGATCTATTCCTTGTTTAGAGTGAAGGAAATCATCAAAACATGGGAATATAGAGTTTTATTTGGAAGGCTATCACTATCACTATCATCTTGGTTTCCATATATTTTGAGAGGACCATCAATATGATAAACATTTTGGGCACATTGGATTTCTTGGAAAGAGTAAGTGCATGGAAATGGGGTCCAAAAAGTGGCCATGTGACTTTTGGTCCCATAAAAGAGAAAAAGTGAGTGCATTATAATGATACACACCTATGTTATGGCGTGGTAGTGACCAAGCCTAGGTTTGGTCATTACCCAGCCATAACATGTGCATGTTATAACACAGTAATGTTTATGTGAAGAAAAAATATCCTTCTCTTTTTCTTCCAACCAGAATATATACTTTAGGTTATATTTCATGTATATAGTCTCAAGATGTTTGAGACTGGTTACGGATCTCTAGAAGTTATAATATAGATTCTAGGTTTTGGAAGATCTAATAATTTTGTAGACTTAGTCAAATTTTAGTAATCAAGAAGTTAAATGTCAATAATCAGTAGGCTCAGCATATTTCTCTCTCTCTATGTGTCAATCTATTTATATCCCTTGCACTCTAGACCTCTCTCTCTCTCTCCCTATCTTTATCCCTTTCTCTACCCCACTCTCACTCACTCACTCACTCACCCTCTCTTTCCCTCTCTAATTCTATCTCATATATATCTCCCTATCTCCCCCTCTATCCCCCTTTCCTCTCTACTTCTCTCTATCTCCCCTCTCCCTCTCCCTCTCCCTCTCCCTCTCCCTCTTCCTCTACCTACCACTCCCTCCCTCTCTCTCTCTAAACCTCTCCATCTCACCTCTTATTCCACACCTACCTCTACCTCCCTCCCTCCTTCCCTCTCTACTTCTCTCTAACTATCTTCTCTCTCTACCTACCTTTCCCTCCCTCTCTCTCTTTCTACCTACCTCTACATCTCCCTCTCTCTCTATCTACCTACCCCCTCTCTCCCTCTCTCTCTCTCTCCCTCCCCCTCTTTTTCTCTTAATCTCTCCTTATCTCTCTATTTCTGTTTATCTCACCATTCTATCTCTCTCTCTCTCCCTCCTCTCTCTCTCTAATTATGTATATCTCATATATCCCTCTCTACCTCTCCGTCCCACCCTCCCCTCTCTCTCACTCTTCTTCCCTCTCTACATCACTCTATCTCACCACATTCTCTCCCTCTCTCCTCTCTCTTCCTTTCTCTCTCATTCTCTCTCTCTCTCTCTCTCTCTCTCTCTCTCTCTCTCTCTCTCTCTCTCTCTCTCTCTCTCTCTCTCTCTCTCTCTTCCCCTTCATACTTCCCTCTTTACTTTCTATATCATATATCTCAATGTCTACTTCTCTCTAACTACCCTATCCCTCTCTACCTCTCCCTCTGTCTCTCTCTCCATTCATCCTCATCTTTCTATTTATCTTTCTCTATCTCTTTTTTAGTCTTTATCTCTCTCTCTACTTCTCTCTATATCACCTATCCCTCTCTACCTCTCCCTAACTCCCTCCCCTCTATCTCAATCTCTCTTTCCCTCTATCTTAACACTCTCTCCCTCTCTCTACTTGTGACCTATCTCTATCTCTTTCTCTTTCTCACTCTCATACTCTATCTCTCTCGCCACTCTCTATCTCACCTATCCCTCTCTCTCCTTCCCTCTCTATTTCTCTCCATGTCACCACTCTGTCTCTCTCCATCTATCTCCCTCCATCTCACGTATCAATCTCTTTATCTCTCTCTTTGTCTCTTTTTCTTTCTCCCTCTCTACTTCTCTCTATCTCACCTCTCTCCCTCCTTCCCTAGCTCTACCTCCCTATCTCTCTCCCACCCTCCCTCTCTCCACCTCTCCCCATTTCTACTTATCTATATCTACACTCTCATGTTGCAAGAATGAGTAGTTGATGTTGTCATTAATGTTAATAGACTTATGTTTGTGTTGTCATTGATTCCAACTGGTGATGATTGAGAAGTTTTGATGATGCTTTGGTCAGTTTCATTATGTTTTCACTACTAAGTTCTACTGGTGTCAACCTCTAGTGTTGCTTTCATAATCCTTTGTTTATGGAAGTATAGTTGAGTTGTAGCATGTTGTTGTTGGTTTAGTGGTAATGAGGAAGTATTAAAGATTATTTGTATTTGTTTCTAGTATTTGGTTTCTATGTTCTTTTGAGAAATTTTGAATAAAAGAGGAAATAGTATGTTGCAGAGGTATTCTAGTAAACAGATTGGTGTTCTGGTTTTTCTTTGCATTTCTTCTATCTTGAAGATTTTCTTGTGTGATTCAAATATGTTGATCAAAGGTGTTCATAGATGTGATATCCATAATTTCTTGGTCTATATCATTGTACAAAGAAATTTTTGTTCACCAATGTGTGAACTATGTATTGTAGTGGTGTTTGGGAAAAATGGTTTTTCTCCATGCATTTCTTCATAGTTTGGTTTCTAGTATTGAGGTGTGATTGTAAGGTTCACATCTATCTTCATTTGATTTTTTATATGGTTTGGTGCTCCAAAAGGTGATTTCTTGAGTTGTAGTGTGTGAAAGATTATCTGGGTGAACAAGATGAAATTTTGTTCTTCAAGTGGAAGTTGTTATGAAGGAATTTTTTGGATTTTAGGGTTTTTTTAGAATATTTTAGATTGTGTTCAAGTGTTGTGTGTTGTTCATAATTTTCCTTTGGATTTGAGGAAGCATGCACTTAAAATTTTAATGGTATTTACACAATTTCAATTGACCTTGGTTGTTTACACTAATTGTGTATTTTCTTTGATGATTGTGGAAGCATGGCATGGTGTGTTTTAGTATATTTGGATCCAAGTTAAGGTTTGATGTGGTTCAGATTCATTCCTTTCCACCACAAAAATGTTTTGGTGCTGACCTAATTTGAATTTGCATGGTTGAGGTGCATATCTAACCTTGGAGAATGTTTTAAAGGTTGAAGAAGGTATAAATAAGTCTTGCGTTGATGGAGGATTTGGGTTTGTAGTATGTGATTTGAATTGCAGAGAACTGTGAAGTGTAGTGAAATCTTTAATGAGTTAGACTACTAGAAGTAGTGACTAGAAGGTTGTTGTGCCCTTGGCACACATGCCCCGTTTGGAATGGGGACCCTCTTTTTTTCCCTTGCGGGGTCATTTTTTTGTTGCTGCCTCATTTTGCGTGCCCAATTTTTGGTGTCTTGAGTGGTCAATGTTGCTTCAAAGTATCACCATAAGTTAACCATTCCTTCCCCTTTTAATTTTCTCATGTTTTGGTGCCTTGTGGAGTCTCTCTGGCAGTTTTCCCCTGCCAACAGCCCCAGGCCCTGCCGGACCCAGGCATTCGGGTTTCCCTTGCCAGGTTTCCTTGTTGCACCTACTGTTCCTAATGGCACTCAACTCACATCCTCCCAGACCCCGGGGTCTGGACCCCCATTTTCCATCTGCTAAAATCAGTGAAATCTTGACGGCTGTCTGACCTTCCAGGCCCGGGACTTTGGAGTTCCGCTCTCAGGGTTCTATGAGTGTTTCACCATTCCTCATGGTGAACCTCTGGTGGAGTTCTTCCTTCCAAGCCCTGACCTCCCATTTTCTACTGGTGAATCTCCAAGAAGAACTTATCAAACACCCGCCGTCCTGCTCCCTCCTGGCTGTTGGACCTCAGGTCTCTCGCCGCCATTGCTGAATTCAAAACCACCAACCTTTGTCCCACTGTACCTGCACTCAATGAGGGCATTAATGGCTGTGGGGAGTATAAAAGACCTGCCCAAGCCAGTCATTTTCACTTGATGGTGTTGTAGAGAGTGGTCAGTGCTTGCCAAAGAGGTGTCTGTTGTCTTCAAGACCTTCACACTCATGCCCATTGCCTTCGTTTACCGACCACTGGTGGATCCCACATTTTACCGCATTGGGTGTTCAAGGTAGGTTTTCCGTCCACCCTCCTAAACATTTCTTTCATGATTCCTAGGGCTTAAAATGAACAAAAAATAATCAAAAAGACATGTGAAGGATAAAATACGACATGGGAAACAAAACCCATGTCCTCAAAAATTAAGTAAACCAACACAGCATCCCCATGACCAACTCGGAGCTTTATCTTCACGCGTCCGTTCTTCGCAAGGGCATTCATGACCCTCGGGCTTGGATGCTCCCTTTGCCAGTGAAGACTTAGCAAAACAAGATGTTGAAATGGCTTCTGGCTCTCTTGGGCCTGGGTGCCTTGGATCCTGCCCCTCATTCTCCATCGGTGAGACCTCCCCGATTTGGCAAGACCCTTCGCCGAGCATGTTTTCTTTCACTGAGCCTGGGCCCTATCAGTCGAGGAGACATCATTGGGTCGGCAAGACCTCTCCTCGACTTAGAATCTTACATAGAATACCCCCTAGCTATCGGCAAGACCTTTCCCCAACCCGAAGACTTACTTTGAAGGCTCTATCTATCGTGCATAGCATTGCCCAGTCGGCAAGACATCTCCCCACCTAAAGGTTTTCTTGCTAACATGCTCGGTCAGCAAGACATTCAAATGTCACTGAGACATCTCGCCAAAGATCAACCTCCCACCAATTAACTTTCTTCTTGATGGTCGTCAGGGCCTTTTCCTTTCGGCGTGACTTCTTGGAAAGAGCTCTTTGTTCTCCCAAGCTCTTCCATCGCCATGACTTTGCCTGATCAGCGAGACCTCTCCCCGACTTAGAATCTTATGTCGAGGGCTCCCTCTGCACTACCCTGGGACCCATCATCTTTAGCAAGACATGATGCCTTTGCCAGGACATCATGATGATATTGATTTCTTTTGGTGAGTGCCTAACATCCTTCCACCGCCCGGGTCCCGAGCTTCCTTTTGTCATTTGGAAAATTTTGTTGAACGATGGACAACCTCATATGTGTTAAGCTCTGCCCTCTGGGAGTCCTTCCCTCATCTGCCATTCTGAAAGGGAAAATTTTGTCCACCCCTTTGAACTCTGGGCTCTGCCCTCCTAACCGCCTTAGGTCTCAAAATAAAATCAAGTGGCGAGCGCTCGTGCCAGGTTCAACCTTACTCTTGGTAGTCAAGTCTAGATCTGGTATAGTTAGAGTCGGGTATTATATTATTCAGATGGGGAGTTCAAATAGTCAATTATGAATAATTACTCTTGGTGAGACATCGCGGGTTTGCTGAGATGTCCCCCCGCTGTGAGGACCTTATGCCAACTTTCCTTCCCCTTTGTGCTGGTCGATGAGACCTAAGGTGTTTGCTATGACCCTACATCGATGATTGACCTCTTGCCGACCCTCACGTCGGGCCTTGTCCGCCGAACCACCTCCTCTGGACTTCCACCCCACAATAGTTGTTCTGAATGGCGAGGGATGAATGGCTTCCTAGTGCTTCAGACTTGGGTGCTCAAGTGGAAAATTACAATCTTCTGACTGCCTTGAAGCCCTCTAGACCCTAGACCTCAAAGTTCCATCTCTGAAATTTTGTTTCTGATCTGTCGTTCCCAAACAACTATCTCCTGACAGCTTTCTGACCTTATACCTCTGGATGCCCCTAAACTAATCCAAATGAGCCCAATTTGAAATCTGATCTCGACCCACGTGCTTAATCTTGGTCTTCTTCATATCCAACCTTTTAAATTATCAAATTCGATTAGGGATAATCAACGAGGTCCCTCCTCCCTATTTTCCCTTTCAAAATGGCATTCCTACCAGGGAAGTCTAGACTTCCAGGCCTGGAATGTCCAAATGCCCTTAACCAAAAGATCAATGACATCAAAAGATAAAGTATCATGTTATGCTTGATAGATTATTTGAAATAGATTTCATCTTTAGGATTTCGACTAACATGAGTGCTTTCGTGATCAATTGCACTCACTACATTTTTTGCTTGTAAAATATATGGAATCGGGTGCGAGACCTTCGGGGGCAGCTGTCAAAAAGGACAAAGGAAGAAAGTCAGGAAAGACTCCTTGAGGGAAAGAGCACAAGGACCAGATGAAATACCAATTCTAGGGTGAGCCTCTCCACTCGAAGGTCACCACCGATTGGAAGGAGATCACAGATACCAATATCGGCCATGTCAATATTGATGAATTCACGCAAAGGGTCAGGGTCAATCCAACGACCAAGAATGCAAGACTGATAAGGCAGAGTGGAATAGCAAAGGTAGTTGGCTTCCCTCCATCTCTTGTAGCCTAGAGCTCTTCATGGCATGTCAATAAGCATATCAATCAGATACAATAACAATTATCTACAGGGATGGTAATGTTCTCGTCGACATGTCGGCTGAAGGAATCACATAAACCTTCCATATCCCTACTTTTCAAGAAATGGAAACGCCCACCATTAAAGAATGTCAGGCAGCATGGGATGATAATCTGACAGGGTGTAAAAGGTCAATAAATCAGCATTGGCTTAAGGAAAAGTGGGGCAGTGCTACGAAGGTTCCTCACGAACTCTTCTGTAGTGACTTCCATGAAGATTACCATGACTTGGTCACAATGCTAAGCAGAGTGATGGGCCTCCCTACAACCACCTTCTTTTAGGAGTGGATGGTGTACTTCATCGAGAAAATCCTCCGGGGGAATGATGATGTTACAACAAATACTTCATTTTACTAGGGAGGAATCATAAGCAACTGCTTCCATGAGTAGTTTGTCAATGTAAAGAAGAGCTCCAAGTTCTATATAACTTCCTATCTCGTCTATTCCTTGGTGGATCAGAGGCAGTACAATGGATTTTTTGTAGCACCCGATCAGGAGCAGGGGCGAAGACTCAAGGTCTATGACGGATACCCCCAGCTCCACTAAAAAAAATTCAAGAGTATTGCAGAGTGAATGATGCCTTCATCGGCCATATTGTTAGAATGATTGCCAGAGACTTCGAGAGGAGGGTTTCCTGCAGTGCTAGGGAATTTTTGAAGTAGTATGCCTTCCTCTTCATTCAATACCCAAAGTTCAGTGGCAAACACATAGTAGGGATCTCTTATCCCATGACTCTCGGCCAGGGCATGTATACACTGCAAACCTCCTAATGCGCTGCTAATTCTGAGAAAGAACTAAAGGATTACCATTTTCACCTACATACTGCTCGCCCATTGATGGACCCATATGGACACATAAGGAAGGAATTGGGGCCAGGGTTCACTCATCTCCACCACATTGAAGACTTTTGGGGGGATTATCAAGATGACAAAGAGGTACATGCAAGGCACTACATGCGGATGACAGTGTATTTCATAAGAAAGGTGCAACCCTTTCCCATCCCAGATCAAGTTCAAGAGGATGAGAGAACCTTAATGGATCTCAGGTACCCTACAGTTTCCAATTTGCTACTACCAACAATAGACTGGAATGAGCAGAAGGTCAATGACTTCGATATCATAACCAAGCCAATATTGGCTTGTACTAAGGAGTGGCTTGATGGACGGATAGCCAAATTGAAACAGTAGGAAGTGATTCTGACTTATGAAGGCCTCAAAAGTGAGCCAAGTGCCATAGAGGATGCCACTACCACCACTTCAACTGGTGGGACATCCAAGTCTCCTCTAATCACCAGATCTAAGAAGAGAAAGGAGAAAGAAATAGAACAGTCTCCTAACCCCAAGGTCTATATAAGGAAGGATTCGAGGGGCTCACCCTCCAAAATACTTAAGCAAACAGGGGGTATGATAGAATAGCTCTTGACACAAGAAGAAAAAGTAGAAGGTACTAATCAAATCAAGCCTGTCTTGGCTCTTCCTGCCTCGATTGTCGCACCACCTACCTCCTTGGCTATGGTCATCATTTTCCCACCGGCGATGGACATCTCTGTCCATCTTGCCTCTTCGCCCCCGACCAAGCCTGTGATTGTAATTGACTCTTCTTCCACCTTGATAATGCCTCCTTCCTCTACTACCATGTCACCCACTACATCACTCCTATTACCTATGGTGGCTACACCAATGCCCGCTCCCACCTTGCCTGAGGCCTTCTCGAAGCATATGAAGAATATCCCTTCCAAGCTCTCCCAGATCCTCATGGATCCTACGCTTTAGGCAAGGTTGGCTTAGGTCCTTACCACTACCCAACCTTCATAGCCTCTGACAAGGCCACCTGCAATGGAAGCCACAATGCTAATTTTAAAGGAGTGGGAAGAGTGAGAACAAGAGGCCTCAAATCCCTTTGAGGAGGAGGCCAATAAATATCACGAGCACCCAAAGTATGAACATCACATTATTGACAAGGTTACCTATGAGGAGGAGGGAACCGGTTCCTCAGAGAGCAGGGACGAGGAAGATAGCACTGGTGGAAAGGTAATCATGTAAGCCTTTGATGATGATCTTGAAGAAGAACTGGCCTGACACCCAAAGGACACCAAATCAAAGGTAGAAAGGTTGCTCCTTGAAGAAGAAGAACAACAGAAAGAAGACAAAACTAAGGGAGAAGCCCAAGCTGTTAAGGGCCTCAAGATCGAGCAATTCAAAGAACATGCACACGAGGTTAAACAAGTTAAAGGAAAGAGAGGGGAGGAAGTGGAAAAGAAATAAAGTCCCCTATAGTAGTTGTTGGCCAAGCCTCCTATTAAGTGCATTGTGTTCATCCAAGACTCCGATGAAGAAGAAGGAGATGCTGCCAAGGAAAAAGAAAAGTCCCCAGAAGATAAGAGAGCAGAAACCTTGGCCTTGACCGAGAGGGGCGAGGGTGCCCATGATTCACCTAAGGGAAAATCTATCGTACCAAAATGGTTGGAAAAGTAGCTCGAAAAGAAAACTCCAGTAGTAAAGGACCCGAGAGCGAGACTAGAAGCTATCTTAACCTGAGCTCAAATCACAACAAAGAAGGAAAAGAAGCTTAAGATCCGATCCAAGGTAATGATGGATGCTTCTGGGTCATGAGCTATGCAAGTAGCCATGCCTGTGATAGGTCAGGAAGGGATAACTTACACCATCTCCACCATGGATCTAGGGACTGCCACCAGAGAATAGAAGGTAGGGAATCTTGAGAAGTCAGTGCCCATGGTGGTACATTTGATAAAGCAGGACAAGATTTAAAAAGATGAACTTAAAGCATAGGTCGTTGCTTTAACAGATTACATTTAGCAGTGGTCATCGATGGATGACTTGCCTACCATGTCCATAGTTGTGCCCCAACTGCTGTCCAAAGAGAAAATTGATAAGATGGAGAGAAGAAAGAACTTGGAGAAGACTACAAAGGACTAGTTCTGATGAGTCTTATAAGTTGGAAACATGGGAATTGGTCGGGTTGTTCGGACAGCCAACAAGTTCTTGGACCTGCAACAATACTTGGAGGGTGCCAAGAGGCTATGCACTAACTTCTCTGTAGCATACGACTCCACCTTTCCAAAGATCGAGGCTATCCTTCAATTTCTAGAAGCCGCATGGGAAGAGGAGCTTGCATTTAAGAAGGACGATCACTAGCTGATGGATGTATGCGGCAGGACTTTGGCAATAGGAAGGAAAGGTTGGAGCAAATAATGAGCAAGTTGGATCCAGATATAGAATGGATAAAGGAAATTAGGGTAGAATGCGCTCGTTATCTCAAGATGATGACAACATATAATATGCCCGCAGTACAAATGGATCCAGAAAAGGTGAAGCCCTACTTCCAGAAGAAAATGGAGGACAAGATGTCTAATGAAATAACAATGGAATTTATGAGTTTTTCTACCCATGCATTTGACCAATCAGAGCTATTCAGAGATCAAGGTATAAAATATGATGAGGATTGGAAAAGGCTGGAGGATAACACGAAGGAGTGGAGCTACCAAGTGCTAAGGTATGAGATTATTGAAGTGGACAAGCTCTAGGTGATCATCCTCAAGTTCATAGAATATGCAACATCCAAGAAGCAGGAGGACAACCTTGTTGATGATAAAGAGCTCCCTAAAGAGTAGCTATAGTAAAACAACAATCAGTAAAGGACGAAAATGCTACAAGGCCATCACTAGAGGACAAAATAGGGAAAATGACGAAATGTAATTTTAAATTGTGATATATTGGGGGTAGGTGAAACCCTATTTTGTAATGAATCTTGGACACACAATGAGACTTAATCTTGGCCATTCATTTGACTTTTGGGTCACTATAAATAGGTCTCTCCTCTCATTTGTAAAGAGAGTTGAGTTGTATAGACATGCTGCAGAAATTTATAAGGAAAAGACATTGACTTGGTACAATTTTTGAGTTTCTCACATGTTACTTGATTCAATCTCCATTGTTAGATGTTTAACTTAGGTTTTATTGTTGTTCTAGTTAACTATTTTCTTTCTTTGGTAGATTTTAGGAATGTTGTCCTATGATCATAAAAATTCCTACTGTGTAGATGACTTCTTAGTCCATACTTTTTGTTGTTTGCTGATGGTAGATAGTTGTGTAAAGTTAGTCTGGGCTTGAATTCAAAGCTGCTCCAAGACTTTTATCCTTGTTCATGCATGTACATGGTCAATGAAAGACAAAATATTTGCAGACCTTAGAAGATAGCACAAATTCCCTGAGACTATGAGATCTCTGGTTAAGTGGAATATTGTTTCCAAGAAGCTTTCAATTGCAGGAACTCCATCACTGTTAACAATTAGTTGTAGATCCAGGAACCTCTTCTCTTCCCTACCCTTTTCCATTTTATTTAATGAGTAACCTATGCTAAGGTTCATTGCACATTATAAAGATAAATCCAATGGAAAAATGGAGTTCAAGACTACTGTTTGAACCTACATCAAATGCACAATAACTTCCCATCTTAGGAACTCCATTTCAAGCTCCAACTCCCTATGCTTTGTAACCCATCCATAAATCTGCCTTGTGATTCTAGCAAATCACATCAAACAATTGAGATATTCCAAGCACTGTTAAGACCTGACATTAGAGACCTTGGGATAGTGTTTTGCAATCTGATTGTGGAATATTGTCTTTCAAGAGAGGTAGTGCACCTACGCACTACTTGTGATGAGAAGTGCATAAAAATACATCAACAAAACTAGTGCTAGAAGGAGGGCAACATGTTGGGAATATAAAGTTGAAGGTTAAAGGTGAAGTTGGATCGAATCGGGTCATTCTCCCTAGAAAGATTTCAAAGAGTTCTACGGTCAACACTAAACAAGGGAGAATTTGAGGAATTGTAGCCTCCTACAAGGGAAAAATGCATCAAAGGGAGTAGTGTTGTTTCTTCCTCTCCTTCCATTCTACCCACTTCCATTCCACCTTCATCCTCATTCACCTGGCCTTCATCTTCCATCCGACCATCCATAACTGCATTTTCACCTCCCATCTCCAGTAGCCAGGAGGTTGCTTCTCTTCTGGCCCTTCCAGCCCAAGGCACAGTCCGAACAGCTGCAACTTGGGTGTAGTCCCAAACTGTTGTTCTAGTGCAGACACAACCCCAACTTGCTGCTTTTCAATAGCAAACACTACCCCCACATCCTGCCATGGCTTGTTTAGCGCATAACCCTTCGCCGATTCATTTCGCTACTTCCCATGATATGCCCAAGAATTCGGAGGGCTTTTGTTCAAAGTTCCATCCTTGTAACCTATAGAGAACAACTGAAAAACATATCAAGATATTTGATATAGCCATCACTGAAATGCAAGTCAACCATGAGGATGTTGCATGTCGCCTTTTTCCTCATTCGCTAGGAGAAGCCTTTTATTGGTACATCAACCTACCGAGGGGATCCATTACCTCATGGAACCTAATGAAGGACATCTTCCTGTAGAAATACAAGATCCCTATCAGTCCTTCAGAACTCTATTAGCAGTTTATGTTCATCCAGAGAGAAATAAATGAGCCTATTGGATCCTTCAATGACCGCTTTCATTGTGCCTTTACAAGGCTTCAGGACCCGTACCTCCATAATGATGCTATGGCTCTCCCAGTCTATTATGCAATGTTGGACAACCTTACATCAGCATTGGTGAGAAGGATGTGCCCACCACTCACCACCTTGGTGACCACCTATACCGAGGCTGTTATTGCCAGTGCAGATTTGGGGTAGAATATCTCCGGCCCGCTGCCTTTCTTGGGTCCCGTAGCTCACCCGATGCAGATTCAAGGACTGAATTAGGAATTCTCTCATCAGACCCCTCTTATGAACTAGATACCCCAACTACCAATCATCCCACATCTGGGGCAGCCACTAAATTATGCGCCTCCCGTGCCTTCATATATGTAGCCTCAGCCATAGCACAGCCATGCTCAAGCTGCCCAACAACAATAGGTGTATTCCCAGCAGCCCCAGGTGCCATTATATCTATCGAGGCCAAAATTTCCTCCAGCATATCAGAATCAGCTGATATCCCCACCCACTTTTCTCCAAAATCTAGCTCCGCCGCCTGGGAACACAACTAAAAAACATGAGTTAGAGGAACTGACGGAGATGATAAGGAAAATGTCCATAGAAATGATACACCTAAAAAATTAGAATAATTAGTTACAGGCTTCCCAGCGTAATTTTTAGGCCAATCTCAACTGAGATAACCGAGACAATAGGGATAGTAGGGATAATCAAGAATCAAGCACTTCCTCTGGGCAGAATTATGATAAAGGACTAAACGTTAATCAAAATTCAAAAAGGAGACCTTCTTAGAGGTAGAATCACATGTGAAATACTAGGCCTAATAATGGAGGTGTTCCTACCCCTTTTGACCAACCGGCCAACAATGAAAAGACAACTAGTGGAGTATACCTTGCTGAGATAGCCTTGTCTAGATAGTGTCAGATCCACAAAACCAGCAGACACTCCAAATTTGATTGCCCCAAATTCTAGACAGCTGCTAAAATATTCCAAGTGGAAGTGCAAAATGCAGTCGATAATGCCGGCTGCAGGGACCTCATCCCTTCTGAGCCGTATGATTCCTCCTGTCTCAAGGTTAACCAAGTGCCATTTATGTGGGGTGACCGCAACATGCCCAAAGTCGAGCCAGCTCTCGTTGGGAGTGAAGAAGTGCAAGAGGTAAGTAACGAACAAACTTTAGCTCAGCTCTTTGATTTAGTAGATAATGTTCCAATAGATGAAGAAGAACCTTTCACAAATGAAGTCCATATGTTCCATCAAAGGTCAAATCCCTACTTCCTTAGGAATAGACAGGCGAGTGGACCCTTTATGACTTCTACCCCACCAAACAATTTCACCACCCCGCCTGATCCTGATGTTGATAACAATCCTAGACTTCCCTATATACCTACCCAATACCTCAACAAGAATGGGTCTCAAAACTAGTCACAAAATCAGACTCAAGGGAAATCCTAAAATTAGCCTAGTCAAATAAAAGTCCAACTCCTTAACTTTGCAATGGGTCAGGATTTTAGTTCGGAGATTGAACAAATGGGTGAAAATCAACTTATCTGCCTTTGAGTTACTCAGAGTCCCTGCCATAAGGCATGCCTTCTTTAGGGTCCTTAATGGGACCCCATCCTCGGGTACACCACAAGAAACACTAGCTAAGAAGGTTACCTTCGAAGAGCCTAGGCAAGAACCGGAGATGCATGATAATATCGGGAAAAGGAAGGATGTTCCCGTAAATTAGTCTACAAGTAAACAAATGGTAAAAGAACCAGAGCAGAGTAATAGACAATTTTCCAAGGACCAACCATTTAGGTAGACCAGGGATAAAAGCAGTGATAAGAACAAGGGTCAAGTAGCTCACGTGGATACGCCTATGGGCATCTTCCAAGGGAGATTGGAAACTCCCCCTTTCCTGACCACCATTAGGATCTTTAGGAAGAACATGCATAACTACTTGCTCGACTCAGGAGCGTCTGCCAATGTCATGCCCTTGGCAGTATGCAAGGCTCTTGGCATCACTCCCACGCCTTCAAGAAGAAAAGTGACTCAGCTAGACAAAACAGAGATTAACATCGTGGGAGAAATAAATCGGATCCCAATGCAAATTGCCATAGACCCAAGGATACAACAAGTCATTGATATTCAAGTGGCGGACATTCCTGATGCATATGGAATCATCTTGGGAAGGGAATTCACCAAGGCACTAAATAGATATACCACCACAGACCTTTCTCACATGTAGCTACCATAGAAGGGTCTGCCAAATCAAATCTGTATCGACCGTGAACCACATATGAAATACATGATCACAGAGTATAATAATATTAATGAAGTGTTGTT
This sequence comes from Sequoia sempervirens, assembly GCA_007258455.2. NCBI lineage: Eukaryota > Viridiplantae > Streptophyta > Pinopsida > Cupressales > Cupressaceae > Sequoia > Sequoia sempervirens. The sequence goes on along the minus strand of VDFB02105785.1, from coordinate 275,765,253 downwards.
TGCTGAGACCAACCTGGGGAATTACTGTCTTTTCACCTACCAAAACAAGGTTGAGCTCCAGGAAGAATGTACTGACAAAGTACTCCTAGTGTTGTGCACTCCTTCAACTAATTTCACTCAAATATCTCCGAGTACAAAAGAGCTGGTAGAACCAGATGATAGGCCTAATGAAGATGACAACTGGGGATTACTCAGTGATTTCCAGGGGTTCATGGAAAAGTGTGTTAGTGACCAACTCAGCTTGGGCACCCGAATGAATTTCTAGGATCTCTTATTGCAAAATTGGTGCAGGATTCACAATGTTCCCTATTCTAGAATCAGCTACTCCTCAAATTGAAACGCCAAAGGAGGAACCAACAAAACCACCCGCTAATTAGTACACTGAGCTAGAAAACTCCCCTAAGATCATAGAGCTAGTCCTCTAGTTGAAAGAGAGCAAAAACTTAGTCAGACCTGAAGTCAAAGAACTTTCCACATGCTGGACGCTCTGATTTGATGGATCCAAGTCCAAGCAAGGAGTTGGAGCTGGGTTCGAACTCATTAGTCCAATGGGTAAGACCTTTCTTGTTGCCCACAGATTTATTTTTATTGCACCAATAATGTAGCAGAATATGAGGCTTTGGTCCACGGCCTTCTCATGGCCTTGAAGAAAAATGTCAAAATGCTGCAAGTTTTTGGGGATTCGGAACTCATAGTTAAACAAGTTAGGAAATTATATTCCTGCCATGATAGAAGGCTTGCCAACTATAGGCATAGGGTTTGGGATCTCTTGGAAGGCTTAGATGCATTCAATATACAATTGATTCCCCGGGCTCAGAATCGTATAGCTAATGCCTTGGCTCAAGCGGCTAGAACTTTGCAACCCCTCTCTTTATCTAGGCTAAAGAAATTCACAGTTGAGCTAACATCTACGACATCGGTCCCATATAATGTTACTCACTTGTAGGTCGTTAATGATGACAAACATATCCTCAAATTCATCACAAGTTCTGATGTCTTCGCAACCCAAATAATTGATGAAGCTGATCCGCAAGAAGCTGAACTAGACATAGAGGGAGTTATTAATCTCAAAACCAATATGATCTCTAGAGGCATGGTTTAGTTAGAACGTATATTTGATCTGGATCGGATCAGAGATCAGAATCGACAAACAAAGGAGGTGATAAGCAACTAGTGTGATGCCTACAACCTCGGGATAGCTAAGGAAATCAAGAATGTTTTCATTGGCAAGGTGTGCATGCCAGAGGAAAAGAATAGAATTATGGATGTGTTGCGGAAGTACCATGACATGGTGGCATGGAGCTATGAAGATCTAAAGACATATGACACTTCTATCATTACGCACACCATCCCTCTCAAGACAGAAGTGAGGCCATTTCGCCAGTGGCAACATCCAATCAATTCCTTGTTTGAACCCATTATTTACAAAGAAGTACAGAAGTTGCTCTCGACAAGGATTATTTTCCTATTTAGACACTCTACGTGGGTGGCTAACTTGGTCCTGATTAGAAAAAAGAATGGGGAGATTAGATTGTGTGTGAACTTCCACAATTTGAATTGAGCTTCGGAGAAAGATAATTATCCAGTGCCTTCATTAGATGAGGTGTTGCAGATCGTCAACGACTCCCAGATGATGTCTTTCCTTGATGGATACTTTGGGTATAACTAGGTGATGGTACTATATGAAGATCCTCATAAAATGACGTTCACCACTAAGTGGGGGACATTCGCGTATAGGAGAATGCCCTCATCAACGCCGGTGCCACCTTCCAACATGCCATGGATATCGCCTTCAAGGACCTGATCGGCAAGTGCATAATCATTTACATGGATGATTTGACTGTGTTTTCTAAAAAGCGGGGTGATCACGTCTCTGATTTATGTAAAGTGTTTCGAAGGTGTAGGGAGTTTGGGGTTTCCCTTAACCCCAAGAAGTGCATTTTCAGAGTGACTGAAGGTAGATTGCTCAGACACATCATTTTAGAATAGGGCATCTCCATAGACCCTGAATGCATCCAATCATTACTGAAAATCCCACTACCAGGTAGCAAGAAAGAATTAAAATCCTTCTTTGGAAAGATCAACTTCATCAAGAAATTCATCACGGGTTTCACGGAGATTGTTAAACCTCTCAATGCTATGTTGAAACAAGATGCCAAAATTGAGTGGACTCTTGATGCCAAACAAGCTTTCGAAGAAATCAAATGGGCCATTGTCGAGGCACATGTGTTAGTCAGCCTAGATTATTTGAATCCTTTCTACATCTACTCGTTCACTTCAGAGCATTCCTATGCTAGCATGTTGACCCAGAAAGACGATGAAGGAAATGAGCATCTAATCACCTTCATGAGTGCTCCCCTGAAGGATGATGAATTATGATATCACAACGTTGAAAAATAGGCATATGCTCTCGTCAGAGGGGTGAAGAAATTTAGACACTACATCCTGCACAAAAATGTGTTTTCCATTGTCCCTGACCTAGCAGTAAAAATGTTGCTCATGCAAAATGAATTGGGTGAACGAAGAGCTAAATAGATCACCCTACTCAAAGAATATGACATGGAGATCCAACCGATGAAGCTGGTGAGAGGGTAGGCACTCACCCACACGATTGCTGAAGCAGCAGCAAAGGTTGGACCTGAACTCACTGTGCAGTAGTACTAGCTTGAGGATGTCTCCTTGGGAGAGTAGTACAAAAATGTTGTTTATTATCTACTGAACCGCAAGTGTCTGCCACACATGCAGAGAGTCCAAAAACATGCCCTTAGATTGAAAATCAATGGTTACATGCTACAAGGGTCCATTCTCTACAAGAAGAATCATGAAGGCATTTACTTAAAATGCTTTGGTAAGGTGGAAGCAGACTGAGTCTTAAAAGAGTTCCATGACAAATTTGGCATGGGCCATGGTTCTGGTTCTTTCACAACACACCAGATATTGAGAGCAAGGTATTATTGGCCAACTATCTTCAAGGATTCCCATTTCCATTTTCGCTCATGTCACACGTGCCAAACCGCTGCCACCAGGGAAAAGAATGATGCTGTCCCATTGCAGCCCATACTAGAGGTAAGGCCGTTCACACAATGGGGTCTCTATTTTATCTATTTGATAAGCCCTCCATCATCCATGCGACACAGGTACATTCTTACTGCTACTGATTACTGCATTAGAGGGACAAAAGTAATTGTATGTAAGCAATGCACAACTGAAGTAGTCACTAACTTTTTAGAAAGTTTCATTTTAAATCACTTTGGTTGTCCTTATGCTTTGGTGTGTGACAACGGACCTGCTTTCACTTCATTGAAATTATCGAGCTGGGCATTTGACTATGGGATCGCCCTTAATTTTTCATCCAATTACTACCCTCAAGGCAATGGCCTTGCCGAATCTACGAATAAGAACCTGATTACCGTGATCAAGAAACTACTAGATAGGAATCCTAAGGACTGGCATACCCAACTCCATTTCACCCTTTGGGCTGATTTCACTCACCATAAGGCTGCCCTTGGTGACTCCCCATTCCACCTCGTTTATGGCCTAGAACCTATATTTCCTATCCATCTGAAGATTCCTACTCTTCAGTTTATCAACGATTTTTATGAGGGAGGGGATCATAGGGAAGCTCAGTTAGCTAAGCTCTTACATTTAGAGGAAATCTGAGATCATACAATAGAAAATTTTGCCAAACATCAGGGCGTAGTTAAGAGATGGTTCGACCATCGAGCCAAAATAAAATCCTTTAGAATTGCAAATTTGGTCTTGTATTGGGACAAGGCCCACGAAAAGAAATGGGGACACAACAAATTCGACAAGCTCTGGCTTGGCCCCTTTCAAATAGCTGAGATTTTTGGAGATAATGCCTTCTACCTAAAGACCTTAACTAGTGAGAATGTCCCATTGCGAGTTAACGGGTAGCACCTAAAGCATTACTTCTAGGCTTGAGTTCATTCCAGCTCTTCTTTGTAAATATTTGCACATAGGTTAGGGTAGATTGCTTTTCTGTTTTGCTTGTGTCTTTCTGTTTTGTGTTGCTCTTTTTGCTTTGTTCCCTACCCCTTAGCGGTGGTTGTGCTCACTCAACGAATGGTTTACTTTGATGTTCATCCTTGGTGTGCTTCGGCTAAACATTCACTCTTGACCATCGGTCTCTGAAAGCTACCCACGAATGATTCCCTTATTTGAACTTTGCTCAGAACTTGACCTTGGATTGGATCCCCTTACACACATCTCATATCTCGCACAAGGCACATAATAATCATTTCTAAAGGATAGTACCATGGTTGCTATGTCACCCTAGTGAGTGAAAAATCTTAAGTCTGCTCCAGTGACCACTGTGGTCCCAAACCCATTGTAGGCTTCGGTGCTTACCCGGTCGAGCAAGAAAATGATCTCAAACTGAACATTGAAAGAAATATCAAAATGAAGGAAAAAAGAATTCAAGAAAAATAAATGACTGTATGGGTGTGCCGATAACTCTACCCGGGCTATGGACGCCCGGCCGGTAGTAGAGCAATATCCATGGAATTGCAGTGACAACTCCGTCGGGGCTATGGACGCTTGACTCGCAGCGGAGCAATGTCTAGATTACTTTTGGTGCTAAACAATTTATGTAACTTGCTCGGCTGGATTAGCAGCCCCTGGTCACCATCCTAAGGAAAGGAAGGAATTCACTACACACACTTCTGAGATGTCCTGTAAACTAACCCAATTAAGGATCTTGTTCTCCCAGATTCACCTTTGGGAGCCACTCCTGGTCTGCGAAACCGAAGATTCTAGGTCCTAAATGAATATTTATCCTTAGAATGCTTAGGAGTGTTTCTAAGTGGAGTTTCCATTTGTTGTGCCCTTGGCACACATGCCCTGTTCAGAATGGGGACCCTCTTTTCTTTCCCATCCTGGGTCATTTTTTTATCGCTGCCTCATTTTGTGTGCCCCATTTTTGGTGTCCCAAATGGTCAATGTTGCTTCAAAGTCTCACCATAAGTTGATCGTTCCTTCCCCTTTTAATTTTCTCATGTTTTGGTGTCTTGTGGAGTCTCTCTAGCAGTTTTCCCCTGCCAACAGCCCCAGGCCATGCTAGACCTGGGCATTCGGGTTTCCCTTGTCGGGTTTCCCCATTGCACCTACCATTCCTAACGACACTCAGCTCATGTCCTCTCGGACCATGGGGTCCAGACCCCTATTTGCCATCTGCTAAAATCAGTGAAATCTTGACAGCTGTCCGACCTTTTGGGCTTAGGACTCTAGAGTTCCGCTCCTGGGGTTCCATGAGTGAACCTCTAGCAAAGTTCTGCCTTCCAGGCCCTGACCTCCCATTTGCCGCCAGTTAATCTCGAAGAGGAACTTATCAAATGCCTTTCGTCCTGTGCGCTCCCGGCTGTTGGACCCCGGGTCTCCCATTGCCATTGCTAAATTCAAAACCACCAACATTTGTCCCATCGTACCTGCATTCAATGAGGGCATTAATGGCAGTCGGGAGTATAAAATACCCGCCCAAGCTAGTCATTTTCACTTGACGGTGTTGCAGAGAGTGGTTAGTGCTTGCCAGAGAGGTGTCCGTTGTCTTTGAGACCTTCACGCTCACACCCATTGCCTTCGTTTGCTAACCATTGGTGGATCCCATGTTTTACCACATCGGGTGTTCGAGGTAGGTTTTTTGTCCACCCTCCCGAACATTGCTTTCATGATTCCTAAGGCTTAAAATGAACAAAAATCATCAAGAAGACATGGGAAGGATAAAATACGGCATGGCGAACAAAACCCATGTCTTCAAAAATTAAGCAAACCAACATAGCATCCCCATGACGAACTCAAAGCTTTATCTTCACGCGGCCGTTCTTCGTAAGGGCATTCATAACCCTCAGGCCTGGACACTCCCTTTGTCGGTGAAGACTTAGAAAAACAAGATGTCAAAATGGCTTCTGGCTCTCTTGGGCCTAGGTGTCTGGGATTCTGCCCCTCATTCTCTGTTGGCAAGACCTCCCCAATTCAGCAAGACCCTTCACTGAGCATGTTCACTTTCACCGAGCCTGGGCCCTATCAGTCACGGAGACATCATCAGGTCGATGGGACCTCTCCCCGACTTAGAATCTTACGTCGAAGACCCCCTAGCTGTCGCCAAGACCTTTCCCTGACCCAAAGACTTATGCCGAAGGCTCCCTCTATCATCATAACATTGCCCAGTCGGCAAGACATCTCCCCGCCTAAAGGTTTTCTTGTCGACATGCTCGGTCAGCAAGACATTCAAATGTCGGCGAGACATCTCGCTGAAGATCAACCTTCTGCCAATGAACTTTCTTCCTGACGGTCGCCAGGGCCTTTTCCTTTCAGCATGACTTCTTGGCAAGAGAATTTTGTTCTCCCAAGCTCTTCCATCGCCATGACTTCGCCCGATCGGTGAGACCTCTCCCCGACTTAGAATCTTATGCCGAGGGATCCCTCTGCACTGCCCTGGGACCCATCATCCTTGGCAAGACATGACGCCTTCGCCAGGACATCACAACAATATCAATTTCTTTGGGCGAGTGCCTGACATCCTTCTGCTACTTAGGTCTTGGGCTTCCTTTCATCGTTTAGAAAATTCTGTTGAACGATGGACAACCTCATCCGTGTCAGGCTTCGCCCTCTGGGAGTCCTTCCCTCATCTACCGTTCCGAAAGGGAAAATCTTGCCCACCCCTCCGGACTCCAAGCTCCGCCCTCCCAACTGCTGTAGGCCTCAAATTAAAATCAAGCAGTAGGCACTCGTGCTGGGTCTGGTCTTACTCTTGGTAGTTGGCGAGACATCGTGGGTTCGCTGAAACGTCCCCACACTACGGGGACCTTATGCTGACTTTCCTTCCCCTTTGCATTGGTCGATGAGACTCGAGGAATTCGCTATGACCTTACATCAATGATTGACCTCTTGCCGAACCTCACGTTGGGCCCTATCCACCGGACCACCTCCTCCAGACTTCTGCTCTGCAATAGCCGTTGTGAACAACGAGGGATGAACAGCTTCCCAGTGCCTCAGGCCCAGGTGCTCAAGTGGAAAATTACAATCTTTTGACTGCCCTACAGCCCTCCAGACCCTGGACCCCGGAGTTTCATCTCCAAAATTTTGTTTCTAATCTACCATTCCCAAACAGCCATCTCCTAATAGCTTTCCGACCTTATACCTCTAGATGCCCCTAAACTAATCCAAATGAGCCCAATTCGAAATCTGATCTCAACCCACGTGCTTAATCTTGGTCTTCTTCATTACCAACCTTTTAAATTATCAAATTTGATTAGGGAGAATCAACAAGGGCCCTCTGCCCTATTTTCCCTTTGAAAATGACATTCTTGCTAGGGAAGTCTGGCCTTTCGGGCCCAGACTCTCCAAATGCCCTTAAGCAAAAGACCGATGACATCGAAAGATAAAGTATCATGTTATGCTTGATAGATTATTTGAAATAGATTTCATCTTTAGGATTTCAGCTAACATGAGTGTTTTTGTGATCAATTGCACTCACTACACTTTTTGCTTGCAGAATATATGGAATCAGGTGCGGGACCTTTGGGGGCAGCCATCGAAAAGGACAAAGGAAGAAAGTCAGGCAAGACTCCTCGAGGGAAAGAGGACAAGGACCAAATAAGGCAGAGCAATTGATCACGAATTAAAGACTGATAAGGTCACTACAGATTGGAAGGAGATCACAGATACCAATATCGGCCATGTCGATATTGATGAATTCACACAAAGGGTCAGGGTCAATCCAATGACCAAGAATTAAAGACTGATAAGGCAGAGCGAAATAGCAAAGATAGCTAGCTTCCCTCCATCTCTTGTAGCCCTAGAGCTTGTCATGGCCTGTCGGTAGGCATATCAATCAGATACAAGAACAATTGTCAACAGGGATGGTAATGTTCTCGCTGACATGTTGGCTGAAGGAATCACATAAACCTTCCATATCCCTACTTTTCAAGAAATGGAAACACCCACCATTAAAGAATGTTAGGCAGCATGGGATTATAATCTGGTGGGGTGTAAAAGGTCAATAAATCAACATTGTCTTAAGGAAAAGCGGGGCAGTCCTGCGAAGGTTCCTCATGAACTCTTCTGTAGTGACTTCCACGAAGATTACCACAACTTGGTCATGATGCTAAGCAGAGTGATGGGCCTACCTATGGCCACTTTCTTTTAGGAGTGGATGGTATACTTCGTCGAGCAGATCCTCTAGGGGAATGATGATGTTACAACAAAAACTTTGTTTTACTGGGGAGGAATCATAAGCAATTGCTTCCATGAGCATTTCATCAATGTAAAGAAGAGCTTCAAGTTCTATATGACTTCCTATCTCGTCTATTCCTTAGCAGATTGGAGGCAGTACAATGGATTGTTTGTAGCACCCGATTAGGAGCAAGGGTGAAGACTCAAGGTCTATGACAAATACCCCCAGCTCTAGTACAAAAACTTCAAGAGGGAGTATTGTAGAGTGAATGACGCCTTCATTGGCTATATTGTCAGAATGATTGTTGGAGACTTCGAGAGGAGGGTTTCCCACAGTGCCAAGGCATTTTTGAAGTAGTATGCCTTCCTCTTCATTCAATACCCAAAGTTCACATACGTCCATGCTTAGGGCTTCACTGAAAGGCCAAACAAGTTGCCTCGATACGCCAATGACCGAGTCATCCTATTGGAGCTTCCTCAATAGCTCCAACACATACATGCAGTCTTCAGTGGCAAACACATAGCAGGGATCTCTTATCCCATGACTCTCGACCAGGGCATGTATAGACTGCAAACCTCCTAATGTGCTTCTAATTCTGAGAAAGAACTGAAGGATTACCATTTTCACCTACATACTACTCTCCCACGGATGGACCCCTATGGACATGTAAGGAAGGAATTGGGGCTAGGGTTCGGTCATCTCCACCACATTAAAGACTTTTGGGGGATTTTCAAGATGACAAAGAGGTACGTGCAAGGCACTACATGTGGATGATAGCGTATTTCATAAGAAAGGTGCAGCCCTTTCCCATCCCGGATCAAGTTCAAGAAAATGAGAGCACCTTAATGGACCCGTTGTACCTTGTAGTTGCCAATTTTCCACTACCAACAATAGAGTGGGATGAGCAGGAGGTCGATGACCTCGATATCATAACCAAGCCAATCTTGGCTCATACTAAGGAGTGGCTTGATGGATAGATAGCCCAATTGAAACAACAGGAAGTGATTCTGACTTATGAAGGACTAAAAAGTGAGCCAAGTGCCATAGAGGATGCTGCTACCACCACTTCAACTGGTAGGACATCCAAGTCTCCTTTGGTCACCAGATCTAAGAAGAGAAAGGAGACAGAAATAGAACAGTCTCCTAACCCCAAGGTCTATACAAGGAAGGATTCAGGGGGCTCACGCTCCAAAATACTTAAGCAAAAAGGAGGTATGATGGAGTAGCTCTTGACACAAGAAGAAGAAGTAGAAGGTACTAATCAAATCAAGCTTGTCTTGGCTCTTCCTGCCCCAACTGTCACACCACCTACCTCCTGGCTATCGTCACCACTTCCCCACCGACGATGGACATCTCTATCCATCTTGCCTCTTCGCCCCCGATCGATCCTGTGATTGTAATTGACTCTTCTTCCACCTTGACAATGCCTCCTTCCTTTGCTGCCATTTCATCCACTACATCACTCCCATTACCTATGATGGCTGCACTAATGCCTGCTCCCACCTTTCCTGAGGCCTTCTCGAAGCATATGCAGAATATCACTTCTGATCTCTCCCAGATCCTCATGGATCCTATGCTTCAGGCAGCCTTGGCTCTGGTCCTCACCATTGCCCAACTTTCACAGCCTCTGATAGGGCCACCTGCCATGGAAGCCACCATGCTAATTTCCAAGGAGTGGGAAGAGTGAGAACAAGAGGCCTCAAAGCCCTTTGAGGAGGAGGCTGATGAATATCACAAGCACCTGGAGTATGAACATCACATTATTGACAGGGTTGCCTAAGAGGAGGAGGGAAGTGGTTCCTCAGAGAGCGGGGACGAGGAAGATAGCACTAGTGGCAAGGTAATCATGCAAGCCTTTGATGATGATCTTGAAGAAGAACTAGCCTGGCAGCCAAAGGACACCAAATCAGAGATAGAAAGGCCGCTCCTTGAAGAAGAAGAATAGCAGCAAGAAGACAAAACTGAGGGAGAAGCACAAGTTGTCAAGGGCCTCAAGATCAAGCAATTCAAAGAACATATGCACGAGGTTAAACAAGTTAAAGAAAAGAGATAGGAGGAAGTGGAAAAGAAATAAAGTCCCCTATGGTAGTCGTTGGCCAAGCCTCCTATTAAGCGTATTGTGCTCATCCAAGACTCCAATGAAGAAGAAGGAGATGCTGCCAAGGAAAAAGAAAAGTCCCCAAAAGATAAGAGAACGAAAACCTTGGCCTTGACTGAGAAGGGCGAGGGTGGCCATGATTCACCTAAGGGAAAATCTGTCATAGTAGAATGGTTGGAAAAGTAGCTCAAAAAGAAAACTCCCGTACTAAAGGACCCGAGAGTGAGACTAGAATCTATCTTAGCCTGAGCTCAAATCACAATGAAGAAGGAAAAGAAGCTTAGGATTTGATCCAAGGTAACGATGGACACTTTTTGGTCTCGAGCTATGCAAGTAGCCATGCCTGTGATAGGTCAGGAAGGGATAACTTACAATGTCTCCACCATGGATTTAGGGACCGCCACTAGAGAATAGAAGGTAGGGAATATTGAGGAGTTAGTGGCCACGGTGGTACATTTGATAAAGCAAGAAAAGATTTCAAAAGAAGAACTTAAAACACAGGTGGCTGCTTTAACAAATTACATTCAACAGTGGTCATCAATGGATGACCTACCTACCATGTCCACAACTGCGCCCCAACTACTTTCCAAAGAGAAAATTGATAAGATGGAGAGAAGAAAGAACTTGGAGAAGACTATAGAGGATTGGTTCCGATGAGTCTTATATGTTGGAAACATGGGAATTGGCCGGGCTGTTCAGATAGCCAACAAGTTATTGAACCTGTAGCAATCCTTGGAGGGTACCAAGAGGCTATGCACTGACTTCCCTATAGTATACGACTCCACCTTTCCAAAGATTGAGGCTATCTTTCAATTTCCAGAAGCCACGTGGGAAGAGGAGCTTGCGTTTAAGAAGGATGATCACTAGCTGATGGATGTATGGCGGCAGGACTTTGGCAATAGGAAGTAAAGGTTGGACCAAATAATGAGCAAGCTGGATCCGGATATAGAATGGATAAAGGAAATCAGGATATAATGCGCTCGTTATCTCAAGATAATGACAGAATATGATATGCCCCCAGTACGGATGGATCCAAAAAAAGTGAAGACCTACTTCCAAAAGAAAATGGAGGATGGGATGTCTAACGAAATAACAATGGAATTTATTAGTTTTTTTGCCCATGCATTTGACCAATCAGATCTATTCAAAGATCAAGGTATAAAATACAATGAGGATTGGAAAATGCTAGAGGATAATGCAAAGGAGTGGAGCTACCAAGTGCTAAGGTATGAGATTATTGAAGTGGACAAGCTCTAGGCGGTCATCCTCAAGTTCATAGAATATGCAGCATCCAAGAAGTAGGAGGACAGCCCTATTGATGATAAAGAGATCCCTAAAGAGTAGCTATAGTAAAACAACAATCAGTAAAGGACGAAAATGCTACAGTGTCGTCACTAGAGGACAAAATAGGGAAAATGACGAAATGTAATTTTAAATTGTGATATATTGGGGGTAGGTGAAACTCTATTTTGTAATGAATCTTGGCCACATAATGAGACTTAATCTTGGCCATTCATTTGACTTTTTGGTCACTATAAATAGGGCTCTCCTCTCATTTGCAAAGAGAGTTGAGTTGTTGTACAGACATGCTGCAAAAATTTATAAGGAAAAGACATTGACTTGGTGCATTTTCTGAGTTTCTCACATGTTACTTGATTCAATCTCCATTGTTAGATGTTTAACTTAGGTTTTAGTTCTATTCTAGTTAACTTTTTTCTTGCTTTGGTAGATTTTAGGAATATTTTCTTGTGATCATGAAAATTTCTGCTGTGTAGATGACTTCTTAGTCCATACTTTTTGTTGTTTGCTAATGGTAGATAGTTGTGTAAAGTTAGTCTGGGCTTGAATTCAAAGCTGCTCCAAAACTTTTATCTTTGTTCATGCATGTACATGGTGAATGAAAGATGAAACATTTACAGACCTTAGAAATAGCACAAATTCCATGAGACTGTGAGATCTCTAGTTAAGTGGAATATTGTTTCCAAGAAGCTGTCCATTGTAGGAACTCCATCATCACTGTTCACAATTAGTTGTAGATCTAGGAACCTCCTCTCTTCCCTGCCCTTTTCCATTTTATTTAAAGAGTAACCTATGCTAAGGTTCATTGCACATTGTAAAGCTAAATCTAATGGAAAAATGAAGTTCAAGACTACTATTTGAACCTATAGCAAATGCACAATAACTTCCCATCTTAGGAACTCCATTTCAAGATCCAACTCCCCATGCTTTGTAACCCATCCATAAGTCTTCCTTGTGATACCAGCAAATCACATCAAACAATTGAGATATTCCAAGCACTGTCAAGACCTGACATTAGAGACCTGGGGATAGTGTTCTACAATCTGATTGTGGAAGATTGTATTTCAAGAGAGGTAGTGCACCTACGCACTGCCTGTTTTGAGAAGTGTATAAAAAACACGTCAACAAAGGTGTCTATGATATTTAGAAAGACTATGAATGTGTTTGCTATGAGATCGATTTATCACTATAAAATTCTTCTTTTCTTCTTTTCTATAATCTAGAAGTGAGTCATTGGCAGTGAGCCCTTCGACAGTGAGCCTATTATATTTATTGTTGCGATTACTTTATATTGTGAACTAATCCTCACCATTGTTTTTCCTTTCTTGGATTTTCCATGTAAATCTAGTGTTTTATTGTGTACGGTGTTGATATGTTTCAGTTTATGTTATTTTCTTTCATGCTAAATCAATTTAATAGATTAAGGATTAATTAAGTTGATGTGGATTTAAATGTTTTAGAGGGTCTTAAATTTTTAATGTACAGTTGATTCACCTAGGCCCTCTCAGTTGTCTTGTGCATTCAACAATTGGTATCAAAGAAAGGTTCCTTTGGAAGAAAGCTTAATTGCTTGAGGTAGATCTAGGATGGCACACAAGAGGGATGCTCCTTTTTTATGGTTCATTCTATGGATTTTGGAAAACAAGGATGGAAGATTTCCTAGTATCTCTTGGATATGGAGTTTGGAAGTCTATTGAGACTAGATATACTATGCCTACTAGTTTTCTAAGTACTGATGATGAGATCAAGGCCTATGAGAACAATGGTAAAGCAAGGTATGATCTTTTAAGTGGTCCTTCTAACATTGAACTTGTGAAAGTTATGAATTTGAAATCTACTAGAGATATTTGGACAATGTTGGAAAGTATTTATGAAGGAGATGATAAGGAAAGAAAGATTAGATGCAAAACATAAAGATCACATTTGAGAACCTACCAATTTTTGAAGATGAAAATATTACAGGCTACAAGTAGAAGGTGGACTTAGTTGTCAATTCCATCAGAGGTCTTGGTGGAAAACTTGAAGAAGAAGAATTTGTAAAGAAGGTATTGAGAACTCTTCCTAAATCTTATAGTCATAAACTTTATGATATTCAGGAAGTTCAAGATTTAAGAAAATATTCTAGAGATTAGTTGTATGGTGCTTTATCTACTTTTGAAATGAGAGAATTTGGTCCAAGTAATGCAAAAGTTGAGACTGCTTTTAAGGCTAGGAAAACAGAAAAAAATAAATAATCAAATCAAGAGCATCTTGACGATGTAGAAGCAAACTTTGTAAGGATGAAAAAGGGTATTGGTAAATAAAGAGGTAAGTTATCTTTCAAAAATAATTAGTTGTGGTAGGATAGGTCATTATGATTCAAAATTTCAAAACAAAGCTTTGAATGGCAAGAATAAAGAAAATAAAGGTAAAGAAATTAATAAAATCTATTATGTTAGAGAAGATACCAGAATGTCTAATGATGAATATGACTATGTAGATGATGAGGATAGTGAATGCTTGTTAATGGATATGAAAGTTGAATCTAATTCTACTAACTCTAAGAGATGTGTGAAGAAAAGTGCTTTAGAAGCATGTCATAATGCTATGGTGACTGCTCTTCATGCTAGAAAGGAGAAGCACTACTGGATCATAGATAGTGGATGCTCAAATCATATGACTGGTGACAAAATTAAGTTTTTTTAACTTGAGAAATATCAAGGAGGTCTACTAAAATTTGGGGATGATGCATTTTATAAGATATGTGGAAAAGGTTCAATTAGTTTTTATGGAATGCATAATAAATATGATGTTCTTTATGATAAGGGTTTGAGACATAACCTCTTGAGTGTTGGAAAAATGCGTAGCAAAGGCTATAATATTATGTTTCAAGATGATTGATGTGAGATCAAAGAAGGCTCCAAAACTATGGTTGCTACTCGAAGAAGGATAGATGGAAATGTTTATCAACTTAAAGGTGTTGATGGTATTTGATTTATCACTCAAGTTAATGAAAGTTGGTTGTGGCATAGAAGTATGTGCCACATCAATTTTGATAGCCTAGTGAGAATGGTTTAGTTCAAGTTGTGGGGTGGGTGCAAAAAGTTGAGGGGCCAAAAAGTGGCTAAATTTTTTTAAATTTTTTCAAAGGCTATAACATGAGTGCGTTATAATGTTCTCATGTTATGGCTTAGTGTGATTGAGCCTAAGGCTTAGTCACATCGAACCTATAATGTGCTCACATTATAACTCGAGTGTGTTATAGCTTATTAAAACAAAAAATCAAACCATTTCATTTCATTTTCACTGTGTGTTTTCTTGCACGCAGCCAACAAACCTTGCTATTGCACGTTCACATTTTGGAAGCATCAAAATTTGCAATTTCTTTATCGAATCCTTGCAATTTCTTTGCCAAGATGCTTCCACGTCAATGGGGAAGTGGAATAAGTAACCATTGTTTTTTTTTGTGAATTTGTTGTTAAATAGGTAAATTTAAGTTGTTTTGTATGTTCATTTCTTTAATTTGTAGGAGATGATAATAAACTTCAAAATCCTCCTCAAAATCCTTCTCCTTCTCATGAACAAGCACATGAACAAAATCCTCAAAAATCACAACAAAAAACTCTCCCAACAGTTCCTCAACATCCTCCTGGTACTCAACAAAATTTAATGGGGAAAATAGAAAAAAACAAAAAATAGATTGAGGAGTTAATCATGAGGTTGAACAATCTTGTAATTTGAACCTTGGAAAGAAGCACACTTGCAAATTCACTTCAAGCCATGTTAACACATATAGATGCAATTAGAAAACATTTAAATTTTTGGGCGGATAAGAGGAAGGAGTGTAGGAATTTTTATGCAGAGGGCAATCCCGCAAAACTAGTTTACAATTCTGTTAAGGAAGGAAAATTGCAAAAATCACCCCGATGAAGAAAATTTTGGGTTTTTGGGGGTTTGAATGAACTTAGGATTTGTGTGAACCCAAAGGGGGCTCACTTGAACCCCCCTTCGAGCAAACCCTCTTAGATGATGGGTCCCACATTTTGCATGTTGCCCAAATTGAAAAAAAAAGAAAATTTTGAAAAAAGGGGGTTTGCTTGAACCCCCATTTGAGAAAACCCCCCTTCATTTGAAAGGTCAAGGGGGGTTCACTCAAAGGGGGGTTCGAGCAAACCCCCTTTTTCCCACTCATCCCCCTCTGGAACCAAATTTCTGCAAAGTTTTTCCCTTCAAAGATCGAGTTGAGGATGAAAATGGAGGAGACTTCACATACCCAACTGGATGATGGTAGTCCTTAGAACAAGCTATCCATCAAATATACTTTTAATATGTTTTGGTTTTATTATGTATTTTATTTTTTATTTTGATTAAACATAGGTTTTTCATCCAAAATCAAGCTCTCTATTCTACACATGTGGAAAAATAGTAAATTATTAGAATAAAATTTTGAAAAATATGTTCAGGCTAGGTATTGATGTCCTTGATCTGGTAAAAAAAAAAAATTGAATTTCGATACATACAAAAAAAGTTATGTTGTATACGGTCTACCTATGTCTGAATTGTAATTGGTTTGACTTCAAAACTTGATTAAGGAAAATATTTAATAAAACACTATGAAACCAAATGAACTTGTTAGATATCGTAGTTACAAATCTAAATTAAATAAAAAAAAAGAATTTTATCCTTCATAGAAAAAAGGTTATGTTCTATATAGTGAGCATCACTCCTTAAAAATGGTGCTTACTAATAAAAACTAGTTTTCAAAGGAGATGGAAAAAGAAATGCAATATGATTCAAAAAAAAGTAAAAAAAATATATTTAGAATCTACAGAAAAAACATCACAAATCACTAGTTTGCATCATCTTCAAATTCTTCAAGGTTTAGCAGTGCTATAGGTGCCTAAAAGTGAATATTTAGTTTAAAAAATTTAGTTCATTTTCCATTTGGCCAAAAATTGTAAACTAGTATTGTAGGATCACCCCAAATAAATTATCATATAAAGAAGTAAAAGATGGAAAAATTACAAAATATGATTTTTTATCATTATTCGCTGACCCATGCACAAATCAAACTCTTGACCTTAATAGCAATAGGTTTCCTATTCATTGGTGCCACCACCAAGGGATTAGGAACAAATTTTGGGATAGGTGGTGACCATCCACCATGCAACAATAACGAGGTCCCCAAATATTTCTTGAGGAAACTCTATTATGAGCTCATCCTCAACAAAATCCCCAAATATTTTGATATGAGGGACTTTAAAGGGAGAGGTGGAGGGTCGGAATAGGATAGACCAAGTGCATGTCTTGATCCTCAACAGTATGGGAGATGAACAATTTCTAGGTTAGTGCATGAGAACATTGCTATCCCTTCCATCATGAAGGAGAGTGTTGAGGTGGACACTCTGTAGTCTATTAGCTCTCTGGTCTAGAGTATCATCCAATGTATCAGTCTTGCAATACAACACCATCTAGTGAAGAGTTCGAAGGGTAGGATTCCACCCCATTCTTGCTAGGTTTGTGGGTCATCCTGTACATATGACCCCACAATTAGTCAGGAGGATGGTGTGCAGGATAGTCTATAGTTGTGAAGATGATGATGGCAGATGACATTTTGAATGATGCTTTTAGCGTCAATACTCAGGTAAATGTTAGCATGTTCATTGAATTTAATTTATTAAATTTCATTTTTGAAATGCAAGATTAACTAATTTAGTTTAATGATTGTAATATAATTTCTAGCTCATAGTGTTGATACTGGATACATCGGCCCTCCACCTATTTTTTACTCCACTGCATCTACTGTTGAGGTATGTAACTAGTAAATAATTATAAATATTACATGTGAATAGCATTATTATATGAGTGGTATTATAATATTTGATTTTGGATGTTGAATAAGCCAATATTGGAGGTTTCGTGGGAACACCTCCCAGTGCAAGTGGAGTAAAAACCTTCACGTAGGTAATAGAATGAAGAGTTTAAATAATGAATTGTACTTAATAGATTTGTGTAGTTTATTTTTATATCATTAATTACATTGCATTGCACATCTTTCAAACTCAAAGCATTACTTCACATTGCATAGCTAATAACTAGATGTTGATAGATGACAAAATTTCAATTACAATATATTTTTTTAGAAAGTCAACATAAGTAGTGATGCAATTACTTCACATAGCATAAGTAATAACTAAGAGTAGCTGCGAATTGCATTTTCTTGTTATGGAATTCCATAAGACCACTTTTTATTGAGGCAATTTTTCAAACAATTCACTGCCTTGTCTATGCTATGGATGCTTGGAAATAATATATGAAAGAATAATAGTAAGAAATAGCATAGATAAGGCAATGAGTTGTTTGGAAAAATGCCTCAAAGAAATGTGGTCTCATGGTGATGTCCTTCACCATAAGACCTAATTTCTTTGAGGCATTTTTTTTCAAATAGCTCACCACATTTTCCATGCTACCATAATTTCCATACATATATACCAAAGTATTTTATCAAACAGTTCAATTCCTTGTTGTTGTGGCTAAAAGCCTAAAATAGGTGCTTTCCAACAAACTATGGATGCTTGGAGAAAATCTATCAAAGCATAGCAGTAAGCAATAGCATAGACAAGGCAGTGAGTAGTTTGAAAAAGTTCCTTGAAGAAATGTGGTCTCATGGTGATGGAATTGCATTCCATCACCACAAGACCACTTTTTTTTGAGGCTTTTTTTCAAACTACTCACTATGTTAACAATAGAAACCAATCCTTTAGCCAAAATTACCCTCCAAATCCTTTTCAAGGTTCTCATCCTCACCCTCAATTTACCAATCCATGGAAGCTTCCACCTCTTATTCCACTAGTTCATATCCCCACCCCTCCATCTTCATGTCATGATTTCCCTCCATCTCATAATCAAGACCACGCTATACCATCCACCCCATCCCAACATAATAACATAGAGAAGGCAATGAATTTTTTGAAAAATTACCTCAAATAAATGAAATCTCATGGTGATGGAATGCCATGACACATTTGTTTGTCGTGGAATTCCATCACCATGAGACTACATTTCTTTGAGGAATTTTTTCAAATAGTTCACTGCTTTCTCTATGCTACCACATTTTTCATACATGTCTTTCAAAGCATTTTATCAAACAGTTCACCACCTTGATGCTATGGATAAAATCCTAAAATAGGTTCTTTCAAACAAGCTATGGATAGGGAAATTAGTAAGCATGATAGTAAGAAATATATATTTCAATAAGTACTCAAATTTTTGCTCATTATATCATATATTATAAGCCATGACATGCATCACTATTGTAGTTTTCATGATTGAATAATTTATTATTTTATTTTTAGATGTTGCAAGAAAAAACACCTCCAGATGTTCATAGGGCAATGGAGCTTGGTGTTTCTTTTGCTATAGAATCCTTAATGCCTCTCATGGGGGTATCAAGCAAATTAATAAATTTCAATTTACATTATTTGTTATAGCTATTAGTTAGTGAAAATCAAATGATTATTGATTCATAGTTTATTTTCTCTTTAGATGGTTTCTATAGGGCTTTAGCACCCTATAGCATGGACATGCAAATATTTCCCTCGAGGAGAGTGATCAGCTAGTGGCAGTAAGTGATTATTTTGTTAAATATATTATTTTTTATAATGTAATTTCTATATATTAATGTCTTTACTTGTTATTGTAATAGATAAGGCTTGATCAAGAACTAAATCCTTGGAGGAGAACTAGAAGCACTCCTTGACCTTAGAGTAAACAAGTGACATACTTATCACCATCCAATCAACAAACAAAGGGAAAGAGTTTGTTTCAAGAGCCTGAAGGGAAATGAATTTTGATTCTAGGGCCCTTTGTTGTATGCCTATATGGCATTTTTGGACATATTTTGTATTGCATATATTTTGTATTGTATGCCTATATGGAATTCTTGTAAGCCTATATGGATATTTTGTATATATTTTATACTTATATCAAAATTACATGGCTATTTGGTTAATAAAAATCCTTTTTATTGATGGTGTCCATATTTGGATTATAAATCCATGGTTCAATAGATATGAGTTACATGTATTCAAGTGTATACTTTACAACTTATGTGTATACTTTGTGACTTACGTGTATTCCAATGTATACTTTGTGACTTACGTGCTTTCATGTGTATTCCTTGTATTCATACATATACATTGTATTAATGTGTATACTATGTATTCATGTGTATACTTCAAGGCTTATGTGTATTTGAATACTTGTACTTCACTCATTCACATGGATGCTTCACTTATTCATGTGTATACTTATTAATTGGTTATCCCTAACATTGCTCATTGTTTTCCTTCATTGTTTTTCTTGAATATTTATTTATTAATGAAAAAACTATATTAGTTGATACTAAACAACTTCAATATTTCCAAAATTGATTCACCAATGATTTATCATTTACTTATGTGCTAATTCAATATGGAATCCAAGGAAAAATTTAAAAGGGATAAAGCTAGGAGGAGAGGAAATATAGATATTTATAGTATAACCTATTGTACCTTATCTATACAAAGCTCTAATGGATCTTATATGCTTTGCTATTCTGTTTTCCTTTTCATATCCCATTTTCATAGGTGGATCATCACTTCTCACATTTTTTTTCCTTCTCCTATTCTAGGTTCTCACTTCCGCTTGTGGTATTCTACAATAAGCTCTAGTTTGTGGTGGGAACCTACTAATATTCAAAGGAGTCATTAATTTTCCTCTTAGTTGTGTTGGGTTATTTTATTATTTCTTGGCTAGTTACAATGTATTTGATAGTTAATTTTGTGGAGATGGAACCTCTCATTCTTTGCAGTAGGACATTTTAGGTAGACTCATCTTCAATAAGAACTAGAGTAAATTGTTTCTTTTGTTTTCTTTGAAATACGAGCATTGTAGTGGGGATAGGATAGTTTTAAATGAAATATATGGTTGACTAGATGCATAGGTTGCAAATTTTTCTAGCACCAAATCTACCTATGTAATTAGCTACTTGGTTTGGAAACTTGGAGGTTCTGATTTTTACTCCTTTTTATTACCAAATGTTATTATTGTTATTCCACTTGCTTGGATTTGAGGATTTTTTGGAGTGAAGGAAGAGGTAGGATTGAAATGATTCTTCTCATATATGTCATCCCATTTATTACCCAAGGAAAAGTGACTTGGTTTGTCCACCATGTTTCCAACTTCTTGCACATATTTTCACCAAATACTTATTCTATATTCATGCCAACCTAGCTTCTTTAAAGAATGCATTTTTTAATTATAGGTGATATGCAAAAAATTTCTTCTACAACATTTGATATGATTGTGAAGGAGTAGGAATAGGGGTTATAATATCTCATGTATCAACATATACTTATACCTCTTCTTTGGGCTATTTTTAGTTTCTACTTATGGTCAAGGCTATAGTGCGAACTTATTAACGTCATTGTTCATGATTCTCTCTAGCTAGGTCATAAGCCACCATGTGGGCTCATATTTCAATTAAACTGTGATTAGGTTTAGCTATAAATATTTCAATTTTTTTCTAGAATCTTGAAAATTTCTCTTTACAACAACCATATTGTTCTAAGGGAAAGGAGGATAATTGAAAAATGTATTTCCCTTGCTAGACTTGAGGAGGATCATACAATATTTTAAGAGTCATGTAGCCTTCTCATTTGTGATTAGAGCCATAATAGGAATAAAAAAGTTACCTAAATACTAATATTAATAATAATCAATTCAATGTACAAGTATGAGATCCACATAGTAATTGGATCATAACCCGCTCAAGAAGGAAAAGGTTTAGGCTTTCCTCAACTATTTTGACACCCAAATGTTTAACCTCTTTCATGCAATCATAGGATTTTGGTGTGGAAAACTCGGAATTGTCAACTGTCATGTGATTTTTTCTCTTTTGCTTTGTTTTGCTTACCAACATAAGGGATCGAGTTGGTTGAACATAGCTCGTAGTGATTGAGCATGTTTAGGTTTAAAAGAGGACCATGCATAGCATAAAAATACCCATCTAGATGTGTTCAAAGAGTCTATTTGGTCATATGAGTTGTAGAACAAAAGTTGCAACACTTTACAACTTTACATTACTTACATTTGACAACTTTTTCCTCAACTAAAAAGTCACCACCATGAGAAAACGCCTCTGAAATAGAAAAAACCAAGAGAGGTTATTGTAGAGGGGCCCAACATTATCCCATAGCCTTAGACAAAGAGTTTCTAAACATTATGATTTTCAAATAATAGTCTATCAAAGGTTGCATCCATTTTGCACTTTGGAATCTTAAAGGATCGAGCTGGTTGAATGTAGCTCAGAGTGATTGGGTGTGTTTGGATGCGATAGAGGACCATGTGGCATAAAAGTACCCATCTAAATATGTTGGAACAATCCATTTGGTCGTATGAGTTGCAAAATAAAAGTTGTACCACTTTGCAACTTTACACTGCTTGTATTTGATAAATTTTTCCTCAACTAAAAAGTCATCACCATGGGAAAACACCTCCAAGATAGAAAAAATTAAGATAGATTATTTTAGAAGGTCTCAATGCAATTTCATAGCCTCATATAGAGAGTTTGTAAGCATCACGGTTTCTAAGTAATAGTCAGTCAAAGATTGCAACCATTTTGAACTTTGGACTCTTAAAAAATTGAGTTGATTGAGCATAGCTCAAAGTGATTGGGCATGTTTGGGTGCAAAAGAGGACCATGCCTAGCATAAACGAACCATATGGACATGTTGGAATAGTCTTTTTAGTCATACGAGTTGCAGAATGACAGCTGCACCACTTTGCAATATTACACTGCTTGCATTTTGATAACTTTTTTCTCAACTAAAAATTCATCACCATAGGAAAATGCCTCAAATATAGGAAAAACCAAGAGAGGTTATTGTAGAGGTACCCAATGTGATCTTGAGGCCTCAGATGAAGATGTTGTAAGTGTCACGGTTTTTGAGTAATAGCTCAATGAAGATTGTAGTCATTTTGTACTTTGGACTCTTAAAGAATCAAGTTGGTTGAACATAGAGCTCTCTCAATGTTATTCAATGTGTTTGGGTGTGAAAGTGGAACATTCTTAGCATAAATATACCCATCCAAATATGTTGGAATAGCCCATTTGGTCACACAAGTTGCAAAATAAAAATTGTACCACTTTGCAACTTTACATTGCTTGCATTTGACAACTTTTTCCTCAACTGAAAATTCATCACCACAAGAAAACACCTTCAAGAGAGAAAAATTTGAGATATTTTATTGTAGAGGGGCCTAACGTAATCCTATGGCCTTAGATAGAGAGTTTGTCTACGTCATGGTTTATGAGTAATAGCTCATCGAAGATTGCAGTCATTTTGCACTTTGGACTCTTAAGGGATTGAGTCGGTTGAACATAGCTCAAAGTGATTCAGCATATTTGGGTACAAAAGAGGACCATTCTTGGCATAGACATACTCATTCGGATGTGTTGGAACATTCCATTTGATGATACGAGTTGCAGAACAAAAATTGCACTACTTTGCAACTTTACACTGCTTGTACATTTGACACTTTGTCCATCAATTGAAAACTGGACACCACAGGAAAATGAATTTGAGATAACAAAAACTAAGAGAGATAATGTAGAGGGGCCCTATGTGATCTTGATGCCTTATACAGAATTCCTATATGTGACACGATCTCTGAGTAACAAATTGTGAAAGATTGCTTCCCTTTTCTAATTTGGACTCTTAAGGGATTATGCCTCATGAATGTAGTTTAGACTAATTTGGCATGTTTTAGTGCAAAAGAGGACCATGCCTAGCATAAACGTATCCATACGGATGTGTTGGAACTGTTGGTTTGATCATACAAGTTGTAGAATGAAAGTTGCACCCCTTTGCAACTTTGCACTGCATGCATGTGACACTTTTTCCATCAAGTGAATATTACTGTTAGAGGAATATGAAAATATTTGATGATTCATCTGCAAACTTAGATATATATATGTGGAATAGAGAAGGGAAGAATCAAATGGTTTTACAATTCAAAATGCTAAATCTCAGGATCATGACTAGAATAAGGGATGTTGAAGATCAAGTGTTAGAACAAAGAACTAAAGATAATTGCATTATTTTTTCATCTCCTTCATTGGTGTTGGAACCTTTAAATTTGAAGTGCCCATATTGAAAAAAATTCCTTTGCACACTCAGAAGTACCCCTAAAAAATCTGCCTAAGTGACCTATTTTGGAGGGTCACAATTCAAAGCCAGTTGATTTTCATGCCAAAAGGATTGTTACTCTCCATTTTCCTTGCATTTATGTACTCCCCTATCTAATTTCAGAGTCTCATGATCATATTTTTTATTTCTTTGAGATCAAAAGCAAATGCAGTTTGTTTAGTTTTACACATGCATTTCTGGCAATGTTTCAAAGTGGTCATCTTTGACCCCTAATATCACGTGAAGAATGATGGCTGAAGAAAATCTCTTTTGTACACATACTCAGTGTACCTAGATGATATTATGTTTCCAATGGTAGCCACTAGAAGTTGTTTTAATATTTTTCAAAGTGGTGACTTTGAGAGTTTTGATTGGTTCTGAACAATTGAAATTGTAGAAAAGCCTGAGTGAGCCACTTTGGCATTTAATATCTTACACCTTAGGAAAAAAAAAGTCATGCCATTTGTTGCATTGGATTTTTGGGTCAAATGGTAACATGTGTACTCAGTTTCAGGCTCTCAGGATAAGTTCTGATGGGTTAATTAATCATTTTTTAACTACAACATGGCCAAAATGGGTGTTCTGAAAAGTTTCAAATTTTAAAAATATAAGGACAACCCATTTCATTTTTCTGTCTAAAACCCCTATAGATCCATTTTTATCAATATTGGAGGTCATTTGATACATTATTTTAATGTACTTTAGTTGCGGCGAACATGTCCTAAGGGCCAATTTACAAAGGAGGTACCTGATTTTTGATGGATGGAAAAATTTTGAGGAAATGAGTTTCCTCTAAATAATTTATTATGGCCGCATACAAAAAATCTCGGCTCCAGGGGTCACCGTTTGTGCGCAGTGAAATTTTTCCGTTTGGGCCGCAAGCGTAATTAAAATTTGCATTTTTTCTAAAGTTTTAAATGCTTATGTTTAAATTTTTTTTGAATATTTTAAACATTATGTAAATATGAAAAATGCATTTAGGGAAAATTTGAAATGTATTTCAAATGTTTATAAGGAAAAGCAAGTTTAATTCTTGCTTGTGATTGGCTGAAAGGCTTCACGAAGAACTCATCGCCCATTGCTGGTTTCAAGTCTCTTTTCCATTTCAAATTAGCGATTAGCAATGGTGGTGGATTCTCATCGCCCATCGCGGATTGAAGTGTCTTCTTCCTCATCAAATTGGCGATGAGCAATCTCACCTTTATTTCATCGCACATTTCTGTTTCACGAGAGATTTTGAGTTTAAACTAGCGATGAACAATGGTTGTTGTGTCCATAGCCCATCACCAATTGGTGGCTCTTTTTTCCAAAGCCATGAGCGATGGTCTCTCCCGAGCGAGGGTCTCTCAATGGTTTCTATTTAATACATGTGAACAGTAAAAATTGTATTTTCAAATATTTTTGTGCAAAAGAAAGTTTAATTTTTGTTTCTTATTGGCTAAAGCAAATTCTCACGAATGCACGACAAAAGTAATTTCATCTCCATCACTCATCACCAGTTCTAAATAAAAATGGAGGAGGCAATTAGCGATGGTCAAGTTTGAGCAATGGTTGTGGTGAACATAAAAGGGAAAATATTAAACATTTTCAAATGTTAATATAAAAAGTAAGATTAATTCTTGCTCCCTATTGGCTGGGAAAACTTTTGAAAGATCATGAAAAATCTCCAACTCTCATGGCAGCATCGCTCATCTCCATTTTGGGATGGAGGAATGAGATCAAATCAAAGATGGCTCAAAGTTCCATTGCCCATCTCTATTGTGAGATTTATTTATCTCTTGTAATCAGAGATGGCTTATTTTGAGTGATGGTTGTGGGTAAACTATTGAAAATTTATTTATTTTTAACATCGCTCATCTCCATTTTGGATGGGAGGAGCAAATAGAAAATAGTGATGCCTTGGTGTGAGCAATGAGAAATATGTAGGGCATATTTTAATGTTCCTCAATATATCAAAAGGAATCTTCAACTATTCTCTTGGGGGAAATTAAACCAAAAAATATAATCACGTTTTTTGGCTTCCGGCTGATTTTTAAACATATGTACAGGCTACAAAGTGCTCTTTTATGCTCTAGAAAGTTACCTGAACTATTTCTATTTCCTGGGAAGCAATTTGAGCGAATTTTTATACATTTTATGGCTCCCAGTAAGGTAAAAAATGCCTGAAAACTATTTTTTCATGACACAAAAATTATATTCAGCATATAAGTAAAATTTTTACCTACAGTGAAGGTTAAAATGTAACTTTTAAATGCATTTTTAAAAATTGGGTAAATGGGTTTTTACTCAGAAGTTAATACTTTTCACTTCTAAGTGAAAATAAAGCCAATAAGTGAGTCTTTACATACAGGTAATTTTGTGCATGGAATTTTCAAGTGAAGACAAATTGAAAATAGTCATCTTGGGGAATATTTTTCTATTGCAAGGCAGTGGAGTGAGGAGCAAGAAAACAAAGAGCAGGTTGAAGATTCTTCAGCAAGTAAAGGCGGTTGAAGATCATTGAACCTAAAATGTGCCAAGTGTCTTCTTCAAATGAACATTTAGGGTTTTTGTGTTTCCTTAAATTTTATCTTTTAGTCTCATTCTAAGAGAGGTTGTTTTATAATTTAACACAGAGAACATTGTAGTGTCAATATAGAGAATTTTAGAGTTAAGTTTTAGGATTTGAGTCTATCAATATTTATGTAATTTTGATTACAATACTGACAAAATTGCTGAATGTTTCAAGTTTGAGACTATTTTACTCTCATATGTACTGGTTTTACAGATTATGAATGATACAATCAAGGTTGTCTTATTTGTCTCTATCATTTTTAGATAGATGTGTGGCTCTATTTTTATTTAGTAATTCAAAGAATTAATGCAGGTGCTTGAATATGGCTGTAAGTTTATATTGAATTGAGTGCTAGGATGCTAGTAAGAAGTAAATATTAAGACATAATGCTAAAATGTTGTAATGCAATATTTCAGGGCTTCATATACTACCAGGTGAAAATTGTTATTAGAGTATATATGTGTTTGAGTTGACTCTGTTCCAAGGATGAGGCACTAATCTAAGTGTGCTATTCATGTTACATGTGTTAGTTAATACAAGAGCTCAACATCTTTTAAATCAAATATCAATCTCAGTTTGTTTGTGTGAGGAGTTTAATGAGTTACATCTCTCATATTTAAATTAGGCATTACTGTAGAGGTCAAACAAGCCTTTATAGTATTGTGTCTATTAAGCATCTAAAGGAGATTCATTTGTTCACTGCATGTTTGATACTTTGGCACACAAGTATCTGAAAGCACACTGTTGGGATTACCCTCCCAAGTTTAACAAAGCCTAAAATGTAGGGGAGAAGAGTATTTTATTCACTCTCCCATTCATTGGCCATATCAACTCATTGAGTCTAAATATGAGAGAGTGGCTACTCTTTAGGACTCATTGCATCTATTGATTTGGGAACCAACAATTGGCTAGAGCTAAAATTCCTTAAAATGTTTTCATGCCTCTAATGAAGGATGATCTATACATAGATTCCAAAATAAGAGGGGTAGTTTATACAAATATTTAAAGAGACAATAGGGTATTTGTAGATGAAATATTGTAAAGTAGATATTAGAAGGGAAATGAACTATAGAAACAAGTATATGATAGTCAAACTTGGAAGTGGTATTCATTTCTTTTCTATGTAACTATGCAATTCAACATTCTTCATCAATCATTATAGATACACTCATGTCTATTCTATTTGTTCCTACTAAATGCATTTCTACTACTTTTTCATTAGAACTATGTTTTTGGTTTCAAAATTTTAGTAAATATCATTACAAATGTTTGAGGCAGCAATAAATCCTTACTAGGGAACTAGATCCCAAACTCAATTACAAAGTTTTGAGGGAAGCCATGAATTTTTAGTTGCAAGAGGATAGATTGTAGATCTGAAAGGTAAATCCACAAAACATGGATAGCAAGGAATATGATATGTGGGGTAGAAAGGAATATGATAGGTGGCAGCAAGGAACATGATAGGTGGTAGGGAGAATACATTAATATCGAAATTCTGATACTCTAACTATAGGACAACAATATAAGTAGATCATATGGTCATACACTCTAACTATCAACTAGAATACATTAACATCAAAATAAACATTGAAAACATAGAGATAGAAATAGGACAACAATTATTGTGATCAAGTCACTTAATTCTTCAAAAAACTCACTCCAATGGAGTATCTTTTGTATTTTGGATATTTTAAACTTCCCTTTCTTTCACCAACCCTTATTAAGTCAATGTGGAAGTGAATGAAAGTGAATGTGGTTTTATCTTAGTCATTAAATCTTAGGCATGTGCACAGGTATGAGGTAATTCTGGTATTGTTTAAAGTATCTTAAGAGAATGATCTATGACTCCATAACAAAACTTGATGGGTGTCATAAAATGGAGTAACATGTAGTTGAAATTTAAACATATGGAACCACATCTCAACTAATCAACCATGCTAGGGTTTTTGGTTTTTCTTCTTCTAGTCATAGTTCAATCATATCAATTGCTTCAAGGGTTTCATTAGAGGAAAAGATCATGATCAATCTATAGGGAAGATATTAAAAAGATAGTCTCTTGGAGATTTAGGACAACCACATTTCACCAAAGATATGACAACTATGAAACACTAATCAAGAAGATAAATTGCATAGGAGGTGGTAGGGATAAAAGAGTCACAACCATTTCAAAAAGAGATATATCAAACCAAGATAAGGCATGATTTATGACACTGTTCATCAATAAATGATACTAGTCTATTGGAAAATGAAAATATAGAGGAAACAGACTCTAAGATTAAAGGGATAGATTAATGAATGAAAAAGAATAAACAATCAGCTGAGGACTCCCAAGAAACAAAGGTAAAATGTGAAGAGCCCACAATCAAATAGTGTTAAATTCATAGAAGAAGGGAGTATTCCTTCGATTCTATGTCTTTCAAAAGATCATGATATTCATGGATAGTATAACAAGGATGGTAGCAATAACCCTTTATGACTATGAAAGCTTGAAGAGGGTAACAAGACAAGGAGGGAAAATATGGGAACATAGGTGATTGATAAGATGATAGTAAAAAGAACAATAATAGTGCCACACAAATAGCAGCAATAGTGTCGTTGAAGTTCAGAAATAATACTTGTAAAAGGGACAAAAAATAGTGCCCAAATAATGATTTCATATAATGCAACATTTATTGATAAAAGTGCAGCAAATTAATGTCCAAATGATGACAGAAAATAGGTAATAAAAGAGCAGAAAATTTCATAGTCAAAGCACAATTTATGACTGAACAAATGAACAACAAATAATGATAAGTTCATGAGAAAAATAATGACAAATAAGTGCTATAAAGATGGTAGTTAAAATGCAGCATTTAATGACAATGAAAGGAGTATCAATAGTACCAAAAAGTGCAGAAATAATAAGAGTAAAAAGTGTAGCAAATGATGCCCATGAGAGAGCAGCAAAGAATTGATGAGAAAGAGCAACAAACTCATGAGAGTTGAAGAGTAGCAAACTCATAAAGTTGAAAGTTGCAGTTGGTGGGGAAGATAAAGTACAGGTTTGAAGTGTTAAAAGGACTTCTTTAGGAATGTATGACAGAGGCAAGTTACCATAATCAAATGCAAGGATAGTCTTTTGAGTGAAACCATCATAAAGTTTAAATGACAATAATTTATGCAAATCAAAAAAGACATCTCATATAAATAAAGGATAGTTGTAAAGTCAATAAGGGGGAAAATTGTACACAGAAATGGACACTAAAAGAATAAAGGCCATGAAGTCACAAAAGGGAAGGAGTATCCAACTGCATGATATTATGTTTTGACTATGAAAATCTAAAATCTTCCAAGTTCCAAGTTTCAAATTGTTGACAAAAGTGATTTATAACATAAACTTTACATCACTTGGTATGGTTCCATGCTTTTAATGGAAAATGACAAATTAATAGTTGAGGTTAGTCATAAGTGGGTGACATGATTAGACACATACAAATGGAAATGAATACATAAGAAATCACAATTTTGAAGATAAAAAATCATGACAAAAATTCATACAATATTTCCTATCTATAATGTTTGCATCTCTCCACTTCTTCAACACGATAGAATGGAAGAATAAGTAAATATCATAATAAAGACTTCAAGTTAAAAATAATAATAAGTAGAGCATTGAAATAAGTAAACTGTACATGTGAAAGGCACATAGCTAGGTCAACACTATAAGCAATTTGATACATCACCATGAAATTGGCAAGGTAGTGGGTTGTTTGAAAAAATGGGTCCAAAAAATGGGGTCTCACAATACATCATCGTGAGACCCCATTTCGTGGACCCATTTTTTCAAACAACCCATTACCTTTCCAATTTCACTTAATTGGAAAGCTAGTTGGCCCGCTAGCTTTTCTATGCTACGCATTGAACCAAAACATATAATCTTCCCAATATTCATATGTAAACTTGGAACCAAAACATATGTAAACTTGAAATATAGAAACAAAAGGTTTGGCTATCAACTAATCTTGATTTGCATACTCTAAATTTTAATACAAATTAAAGTTCATACTTACAAATTAAAAAGAACCAATGTGCATACTTACAAATTAATCCAATAAACCATCTTGGTCTGCTCTACTCTTTATTGTTTCAAGTATTGACTCATGGTCATACTCACGCACCTTCCACAAGGTCTTGTTCAAAGTTCTACCCCCATATTTAATCAAATGAGCATTGGATGCCACAACAAGGTTCGAGTAATGAAAAATATTTCAATGCATGTCAAAGTTCATAAACAACCAAAAATTAATACTCTTATGTGGGTATCTTCTAAGCCACGTTCCGGTAACAACCACTAAGCTTGTAGGGTATTTGATATTTTCTCCATCTATAACTGGGGCCTCCAATTTATTTTTGGTCTCAACACAATGACACAAGTAATAATTTGTTCCCTCTTTGTTGTCTTCATCTGCAATAATTGCATAAAAATTCCCTACATGATTGCTATGTGCAACAAATTAGATGAAATTAGTCAACATTTAAAATACACTACAAAGAAAGATGAATATAGGAATTTCAAAAACTATGCAACTAGATATATTACCTGGTTGAACTAAATCTGATATGTGGTCAAATTCAATGGATGATTCCATTTGTGTCAATTTCAATGTCGTCAAAGGTCGATAGTGTGAAGTGGGATAAGATAAATTAACCTTCATTCATCAACCCACTCCTTTGACTCACACTCATTCCAGGCTTGAATTGTACATGAAGAACAAAAGCATGCCATCTTTTGTGTATGGATACTCCATGAACCTGCATTTGAGCTAAGGAAAGAGTGTAGCTCACTTGATCTTGTCAGTGTACAACAATCCTCATATGGTGCAATGTTAGTATCATCTATCAACCAAAAAAAATTACCAACTGAAGACTTACCTTCATTACCAAGACCCATTGAAGCATTACACCACTCGAAGATTTATTTTGCATATGTCAACTTTGCATTATTTTTTTACTTTGACTCTTCTCATTCTAATGCTATTTTGACATATGCTCCCCTTTTCCATTCCCAACTTCAAAAAAGTTCCACATATGTTGAACACCTATAATAACATGCATCCTTCTCAACCAATAGAACATCAACAAGTTCTTGAACTGTGTTGCACAGTTATCTGACCATATTATATATTGATTGTATTCTATGTGGCCCCTCATAGCCAAATCATTGTAGAATAAATGAAAGCAACCTTGCAAAAAAATTGGAGAATGTGTGCAATCATCACTAATGTAAAATTGGTACTCCCTCAATACCTTCTTGTTATCCTCTATACTATCAGCTGCATGAATGAATGTTATGTGCACAAATATAGAAACCTATGTGGAGTTGTAATATTGTGACTGCACCTTACGTTGTGGATGTAGAGTGTAGTTTTCTACAAAGTTGACCATTAAAAATATGCTACCAACTAGAAAGGTTTCTTTGCATAACTTGAATTTCAAGTCTAACCATCGAACTCTATGGGTATGCCTTGCATACTCATACATTGTATTGTCATGAAATGTAGACATAAATTGATACGCTGAAATATTTTGAATAACCAAATCACACATTTTTTATTTGATTACCATCTTTTGTATTGTATGCCACTATTTTATACTTGTTGAATTCTACTAGTTTCTTTCCAACCGCATGTGTGCTTTCTATATGTTCACATATTGGCATATGTTGCAAGTCATCGCAATGCTGACATGTCTCATCCAAGCATTGTTTCCTATAGAATATTTGGCCTTCCTCTCTTTCACATAAAATTTCTGATAAGAAGTCTCTTGAAGATGTTGGTGGGGCATGTATGCCACAATCCTGCAAAACATTGTTATTTTGAAAATCTAAACATATAGAATGATAAACATTATAATGGTTAGAAAATTCAATATTTAATCTACAACAACAAGTAGTGCATGTGTAATTTATCTTGACATAATAAGGTTTAAGCATTTTAAAATATCGTTAAAATTTTTGAATTTTAGGATAATCCTTTAGAAATTTATGAAAAAACTGTGTTTGAGCCATATACAAAAATACTTTGGATGTGGCTCACAGTTTCAACTACTGATTCTCCTTCTTACCACATCCCTTTGATTTGGAGATGGGGTATGTGCAAGATCATGATGGGCCAAAAAGTGGCAATATTATGGGTATGTGTATGGTATGTGGCTGACAACTTTTTTTTTTACCCAAAATTGATGAAATGAAAAGGGTTTTTAAAAGAGATTCTCATCTTTCCACCAATATAAATTATTTTTTACTTTGAATTTAATAAATAATTATTATTAATTTTCTATTTAAATTATGACTAAAGTCCTCATTGATAGGTTGATTGAAAATATCTATAGCTTTCAAACAAGATCACATTTTTGAATTTGAAACATGCATCACATTCTATGCTTCACATACTATAGATTAAAAAAGAAAAATGAATTTCATGAAGTGGGTATGTGCAGATCATCATGGAAAGAATAGGCCCTTAAGTGGCAAAAAATTCAGAAAAATTAAAGTTAGCAACTTGACCTTAAAAATTTGAATAATTTATCTATATTATTTCAAAAATATGTAAGAATAAAATATGTAGCAAATAGAATCTAGTTTCTAAACTACTAGTTTTTTCTAAATCTATTTGGTGAAAATTTGAAATTTCAATGTAGTAGTACTTAAATTTCAGAAAAAAATAAGTAGGTGTCTATCCGACCGCCTCTAACCACAATAAAATGATAATATTTTTATAATATTTTAGATATAAGTAAAAGTACTCATGTCCCGATGTGATGCATATTTTTTGGTAATTTTTTCCAAGTAAATAATTAATTATGATTTTTTATTATAACTTTTAAAAAATATAAAACTTGTATGTTTGACCACCTTAACTTGGTCAAAACTTCATGAAATTCAATTTTTCTTTTTTAATACTATAGTATGTAAAGCATAGAATGTAACGCATGTTTCAAATTCAAAAAATGTTATACCATTTGAAATCTTTTTTTTTTCAATCAACCTATCAATCAAGACTTTAGTCATAATTCAAATAGAAAATGAATAATAATTATTTATTAAATTCAAAGTAAAGCATAATTTACATTGGTGGAAAGCTAAGAATCACCTTAAAACCACTTTTTGGTTCATCAATTTTGGTTAAAAAAAAAGTCACAGCCATATATCCTACACATACCCATCATATCGCCCCTTTTTGGCTCATCATGATCCTGCACATACCCAAGTTTTGACCAAGTTAAGGTGGTCAAACATATGAGTTTTTAAATTTTTAAAATATTGTGATAAAAGAATCATAATTAATTACTTAAAAAAATTACAAAAAAATATGCATCACATCTGGACATGAGTCCTCTACTTATATCTAAAATATTATCATTTTATTGTGGTTAGGGTGGTCAAACAGACACCTACTTATTTTTTCCTTGAAATTTAAGTACTACTGCATTAAAATTTTAAATTTTCACCAAATAATTTCTTATTTTTTTAAAATAAACCGAGTAGTTTAGAAACTAAATTCAATTTTCTATCAATTCTATTCTTACATATTTTTGAAATAATATAGATAACTTATTCAAATTTTTACATCAAATTGCCTAACTCTGTTTTTTCTAAATTTTTTGCCACTAAGGGCTTGTTTTTTCCATGATGATCCTGCATATACCTGATAGTTTTGTGTTATTATTCCAATAGTCTTCAATTAGTGATCTCAATGCTTCAACAACTGGTTTATCTTTTCATGGGAGTCTCCCCAAAAATGCCCATAATTTAGTGGAATCAATGTCCTCAATTCTTTGGCACCTTTTAATAACTCTTGATAAATTTTTTATGTTAATTCTCAATTGTTGACGTGTCTTTCTAATGAGATGATATTTCCTTGTTTGATTAATTACCAAAGTTGATGTAATGACATGATGGTTGACATTACTATCTTTTGAGTGTGAGGTATTTGTTGGAGTGAAAATGACACTGAGAGGGGGGGTGAATTAGTGTCTTAACATATTTTGCCATTTTTCAAAAAATAAATCATAGCACACATTTGTTCTCAATGTTTCAATGATAAGTACATTCATGAGTTGAATGCAATCATTCATAAACCGAAATGTGAAATGTAATAGAAAAACAATAAACAATACAACATTATCTCAGTAAAGCAGTGAAACCACAAATGACCAATGAGACACAATATTTGGGTATGTGCAGGATCATCATGGAAAAAAGGACCCTTAAGTGGCAAAAAAATTAGAAAAATTAGAGTTAGGAAACTTGACGTAAAAATTTGAATAAGTTATCTATATTATTTCAAAAATATGTAAAAATAGAATCTATAGCAAATTGAATGTAGTTTCTAAACTACCAAGTTTGTTTAAAAAACAATAAAATCTATTTGGTGAAAATTTGAAATTTCAATGCAATAGTACTTAAATTTTAGGGAAAAAATAAGAAGTAGGTGTATGTTTGACCACCCTAACCACAATAAAATGATAATATTTTTTTATAAGATTTTAGATATAAGTAGAGGACCCATGTCCCAATGTGATGCATATTTTTTTGTATTTTTTTTCCAAGTAAATAATTAACTATGATTTTTTATTACAACTTTTAAAAAATATAAAAACTTGTATGTCTTGACCACCTTAACTTGGTCAAAACTTCAATGAAATTCAAATTTTCTTTTTTTAATCCTATATTATGTGAAGCATAGAATGTGTCACATGTTTTGTATTCAAAAAATGTGATACCGTTTGAAAGCTATAGATGTTTTTCAATCAGTCTATCAATTAGGACTTTATTCATAATTTGAATAGAAAATGAATAATAATTACTTATTAAATTCAAAGTAAAGCATAATTTATATTGGTGGAAAGCTGAAATCTCCTTTAAAAACCCTTTTCATTTCATCAATTTTGGGTAAGAAAAAAGTCATCAGCCACATACCCATCATATTGCCACTTTTTGGCCCATCATTATCATGCATATACCCATTTGTCGAGTGGAAAACCCTCCTAGGGTAGAAAAACCACTCCTAAAAATGTTGCCTTCTAGGCTCTTATTTGAAAACCACTATAAACAATGCCTTACAGGCTCATTTCTGAGCACCAACTCAAGGAGCACCAACCCCTCATTTTGAAACACCAATTTCAAGGAGCACCAACCCCTTTTTAGATTAGAGAATAATAAGAACATAGAGGATCTCTTTGTTTTCTAGGTAAGCTCATATAACCCCACACCCTTAATCTATCTAATACCCTAAAGATTCAAAACAATGAATCCCTAAAATATTAAATAAATTAAGTATACATCTTTGCTTCACATCATATTTTCTATTTTGTATTATAGAGCTTTTTCAACTTTTTCTTTTGATACAACAAGAAGTTACAATATCACAAATCACATCAATAATCTCACAGTGATGAAAACACTGTATTTATATGTTTTCAAAAATATAGATCCACTGAAAACATGAGTCTCCAAAATGTCATTTTCAAAAAAAAATAAAATTCCCAACTGGTTGTTGGAACCATTTTGTTTCAAGAACCATGTATTCAATGATAGGTGGAAACAACATTTTACCAAAGTAACTTTTTCTTCACAACACAATTTATCCATAATGATAAAACAAAACCACTATCACTATAAAAGCCTATCAAAAATTGTAACCAAACCTATATCTTTACCAAATACCAAAATAAACAATACTTTCAGAATACCCATGACGGGAAAAGTATAACCAGACTCAAATCATGCTTTTTTGACAGAGATAATTAAGTAACCATTTATATTTTCTAGATTTGAGCAAAACCAGTAACACTCTTTTGTGAAACAAAAAACAAATGATGAAGGAGATACCTGACCAAGTATGAAGCTAAAGGAATGCAAGAAAACTTGTAATGAAGTATTTACCAACCTAGAGTAACGCTATCGAATCTCCTTCTAGATTCAAGCTAAACTTGTAACTACCTTCATACTCATGTCCTCACCCAAAAAGAAATGACATACCAGAACCTAACCCTGACATAGCTCTTCCAGTGAGCTTCACCAATTGTCAATAATGTTGTAGCAAGCATAATCATCAATGAAACAATAGTTACTTTATTTCCATGGTGGCGGGTAGGGTTTCAAACCCCAAGGATGAAAATACAAAAGACTTCACCCTAATCAATACTTCCACCATTTATTCAATGAATTTTCCAAGATGGATAAAACTTTGAAGTCTAAAATGAAAGACAATACAAGTATTAACAACCAATCATAGTGCTAAAAAATTCACAGTCAAAGTCATTCAAAATTCCAATAGCATAATCATAGCCACATCAACTCAAATCAAA
The DNA here is from genome assembly GCA_007258455.2 of Sequoia sempervirens. Lineage (NCBI taxonomy): Eukaryota > Viridiplantae > Streptophyta > Pinopsida > Cupressales > Cupressaceae > Sequoia > Sequoia sempervirens. The sequence goes on along the minus strand of VDFB02105785.1, from coordinate 275,728,552 downwards.
AATCGATATCTCATAATATGGTCATCAAAAGTCAACTGTTGCTGCCATGCGACAAACAAAAAAAATGTGAGAAATACCCATCAAAATAAAGTGGCCAATGAAACCCAATAAGGTTTGATGAATATGCCACTCAAAAAAAAAAACATTAATGCCATGTGACTTTAACAAAGATAGCTCTGTTATCACATTTTTAATGTGATCAAACAAAAATGAAAACAATATAAACCTTCCCATTCCTTTTATAATAAAGGCTTATTTTATATGCCTCCTTTGATGCCCAATCACTTTACAAGGTGACTATTAGTAAACAAATCATGTAGTAGGCCAAATAGATATCATTAGAACCATCAAACAAGTGACATTGCCAAAGCCCAGTATGAATTCAATGCTTCTAGGTAATGTGAGTTCAAGATGGCTTTAGAGACTTTAGAAAGACATGAGTGCAATGATGTCAATAAGCCAAGATTCGTAGAAAAAAGTGAATCAATAACCAAATTTCTTGAGTCCTTAGACAGTGTAATATGCTTGTTTAAGCAATATAAATAAACAATGAACCAGAATTCATGTGCCATATTTATCAATCAACAAGTCATAACCATTGATACCATGAAGATAGAAAGATGCCAAGACAATATAGATGCCAAACCAAGATCAATCTGATAATATCAACTGAAACAATATACCTAAACATGTCAAGGTGACAATGTCATAAATTTGAAGCTGATGAATGCCCTATGGAATACAATAAAGAAGTTCCAACTTGTCAAACTAAATATCTTGAACCTATTACATGATCATCTTGAATGACCTATAATAATGCTTTATCACACTGTCAGTAACCATAACCATTTGAAAATATATTTCATTCATAAATCTGAACTAGAAGCCACATGAGCAATATCATACTGAATATCAACATGATATACTTGAATCATCATGAAAACCCTGAATCACCATAAACATGAATACCAAAAACAAAGCCTTTGAATGATTATCTGAGATACCAAAGAGAATTCCAACTGATTTTTTCATCAAGGACAACCAAAGACAACTGAGAAGTGAACAGTATTACCCACACTCTCATAAGCATCCATTAGATTCTTCACAATAGTATTTTCACTCGAAGCTTTCAATGTTCTCAACCTAAGAATCTTCATGATGGACCTATACTTTATACCTCACATCATTTCAAAAAATAGTTGACATATTTTGGTATCATTTAACTTTTCAAAGAACAATCTCCAAATCTTATCAACATATCAAGTCTACAAGTGCATTGTGGAATCTTACCTTCCATTGGCTGCAAAATATTCTCATCAATATTAATCAAAAACTTTGGATTTCTATGCAATATTCTAGGTGGTTTTCTCATAGGTACATTCATCTCAACATTAGGAATTTCATCAATATTTAAGTGAGATCAGCTAGATTGCGTACCTTCGATCAAGGATGGAATAGATGACATACCTTGAGGTTGAGATGGGAATGATGGTGTAACTCCTTCCTCAATTGCAAGTGATGTTGTACTCTAAACTTGAGATGTGGTAGATGGTGTCCCTCCATATTCACTTGTAGTAGATGGTGTCCCTCCATATTCACTTGTGGTAGATGTTCCTCTATATTCACTTGCGGTAGAGGGTGTCTCCAGCTATGGTATTCAAATCTATCTTAGCACAATTCCTTCACATTCATTCCCTTTTTTCCACCAATTCCTTTTCTCTTTTTGATGGTTGAGGTTCCTCTTCAATTGGCATGTCTTCGTCAATCGTATTCAATTTTTTCTTCTCACAATGTTCCCTCATCCATGCTCCTTTCTTTTCTTTCTTAGTTTTGGACTCTTCCTGTGTTGGTCTAATCCTTGTTTGTTTCCTCAACATGATTGATAATTTTATTTTTAGCATGATAAAGAGACAAATATTAGTTCCTAAAAAATGAATCCATATGTTAATAAATCAAATATATGTCATTCAACCCTTCATACAAAATACTTACAATCATCCTGTAGAAGAGTATTTCTAACATAGACAAAGCTGACATGAATTTTTGGATGGAATTCTTAAAGAAAAGTAGTTTGGTGGAATGCCATGATTTCAATAAAGGCACAAAATGGAAGCATTCATGAGGCATGTGAATTGTTTGACAATTTTTTTTTTGTAGACATGTATGAAAAATATGTTACCATAGGAAAGCTAGTGAGGTCACTAGCTTGTCAATGTAGTAGGATTGACAAGGTAGTGGGATATTTGAAAAAATACCTCATAGAAATGGGGTTTCACAATGATGTATCAAGGTAGTGGGTTGTTTGAAAAAATTCCTCATAGAAATGGGGTCTCACGGTGATGTACATCACCGCACTTGAGACCCCATTTCTATGACAAGATAGTGACCTCACTAGCTTTTCAAAGGTCACATGAAATTTTGGATTGAATGCTTTAAAGAAATGTGGTCTTGTGGCATGCCATGATTGCAAGATAGGCACAAAATGGAAGCATGGACAAGGCATGTGAATTTTTTGACAAAAATGTTTTGGTAGACAAGTATGCAAAATGTGGTACCATAGGAAACCTAGTGAGGTCACTATCTTGTCAATGTAGTAGGGTTGACATGGTAGTGGGATATTTGAAAAAATGTTGCATTGACAAGCTAGTGACCTCACTAGCTTGTCAAAGGTCTCATGAATTTTTGGATGGAATGCCTTAAATAAATGTGGTCTCATAGCATTCCATGATTGCAAGATAGGAACAAAATGGAAGAATGGACAAGGCATGTGAATTGTTTGAAAAAAATGTTTTGGTAGACATGTATGCAAAATGTGGTATCATAGGAACAAAATGGAAGAATTGACAAGGTAGTGGGTTGTTTGGAAGAATGCATCATAAAAATATTATCTCACAGTGATGTCCAAGGAATATAGGAAAGTTCTACATCCCATGTACAACATAGAAAGGATATTTAATCACCCTATAGAGGAAGTGGATTGGTCAAATCCAAAGGATTTTTATATTGACAATAGAGCTATAAACATGGTGGTTGGATCAATCAGATGGTTAGAAGCACCATACCCAATGTTGGAGCTACACCATAAGGATCAAGAAAAAAAGAAGCTATACTTGAGAGAATGAAAAAGGATGAGAACACAAAGGAATAATTAAAAAATCAAGTAGGGCAATTAACTTCATACTTACATCACCTAGTTGGCCCTATTGACTTATCTACACCTTTCCCCATGTTGCTAACTTAGCCTCAAATAAAGAGTCTTCAAACAGTGGAGAAAGGGTTACAATCCCTTATAGGTAGAGTAATCAAGGAAACATTAAAAATATATCACAACATTAGTGATGAGGTAAGTTTAAAAATACAGATGAAAACCAAAAGAGATTCAAAGATCTTTTAATGTGGGAGTAGTATATTCTAATTTTGTAGAGACATGTATGGAAAATTTGGTAGCATAGAAAAGGAAATCAACTGTTTGAAAAAATGCATATCACTATGAAACCACATTTCTTTTAGGAATTTATTCAAATAGTTGATTGCATTGTCTATGAACATTGTTTGATAAAATGCTTTGGTAGACATGTATAGAAAATTTGGTAGCATAAACAAGGTAATCAACTGCTTGGTAGAACTATTTGACAAAATTCCTCAATGAGGTATTTCCTCATGGACTAGAATGATTGTAGGATATGCACAAAATGGATTTGTTGAAAAGGCTTTAGAAAATTTCAAGCATATGCAATTTCTAGGTGTAAAACCAAATTCCACTACATTTTCCAACATCCCCCATGCCTACACCAAAATGAAAGCTTTGGAAAGGGGTATGTACATCCATAGAAAATGATTGAGAAATGATGTATTATATTACATACTTATAACTATTCTCATATATATGTGTATAGAAAATGTGGAAGCATACACAAGGTAGGTCAATTGTTTAACAAAATTCCTCAAAGAGATGTGGTTTAAAAATGTAATTGGAAAGTGTAATGAATTGTGTAGTATAAAATGTGCCAAGAGGGCCTAAGGTTATAATAACAAACAAACAATGATGAACATTGAATATGCAAAATAACAAAATCAAAGCAAGCCAAAATATAATTAAGGAAAATATAAGGAAAATGTGTAAAGACTTCACGTACCTAAAAAATGGAGATTCAAATGGATTTTTACCCAATTATGTATCCTTTGCTTCTTCTTGCATAAAAATCCTCAAAAATTTGAGTTTTCAAAAATCTTGTTAGCTTTTCAATGTTCAATTGTATATCACTCTTGAATGGAATTGAGACTTGAAATGATATACATCAAATTGAATGTGAAAAGTATGTTATTTCATGCAAAGGTGATGGAAAGTTAATAAAAAGGTGGTGGAATGTGAAAAATTTTCTTGCACACTTCAAAAAAGTATCAAAAAGATTATTTTTATCGAAACATGTATATAACGAGGAGAATATATAGAATGTGGGCTGGGAGTTCATAGGTATATTGAACTTTTTACCATTTTTAGAGAAAGACAAAACACACTCGCATTATAATGCAAGCATGTTTTGTCTTGCTATACAAATGGCTACATCTCAACTTCTTCAAAACACACTCACGTTATGAAAATGTTATTTTCTATAGGTTTCTTTTCTCTCTCACACTCTATCCTTAGCCATCCATCCCCCCTTAGCCATCTAGGTCTCTCACTTATCCCTAAACCCTCAACCCTGGACACTATGCCTTAAACCCTAATCCCTCAACCCTATACTATAAAAACCTTTGATACGTCTACCCTTAAACCTTAAACCCTAATCTCTCTCTCCCTCTCCCTCTCCCTCTCCCTCTCTCTCCCTCTCTCTCAGGTTTCTCCCTCCCACCCCCTCTCCCTCTCTCTCTCTCTCAAACCTCTTCCTCCTACCCCCCTCTCTCTCTCTCTCTCTCCCCACTCTCCCTCTCTCTCAGGTCTCTCCCTCCCTCTCTCTCTCAAGTCTCTCCCTCCTACCCCCCTCTCCATCTCTCAAGTCTCTCTCTCTCTCACTCACTCACTCCTATCTCTCTTCCACTCCCTCTCTCTCTCTCTCTCACTCCTATCTATGTCTCCCTCTCTCTCAAGTCTACCCCCCCCACTCCCTCTCCCCATCTCTCTCTCTCTCTATCCTTAGCCATCCATCCCCCCTTAGCCATCTAGTTCTCTCACTTATCCCCAAACCCTCAACCCTGGACACTATTCCTTAAACTATAATCCATCAACCCTATAATACAAAAACCCTTGATACATCTACCATTAAACTATAAACCATAATCTCTCTATCTCTCTATCTCTATCTCTCTCCCACTCCCTCTATCTCTCTCACCCCCTCTATCTCTCTCCCACTCTCTCTCTCTTCCCCTATCTCTCAAGTCTCTCCCTCCCATCCCTCTCCCTCTCTCTCTCATCTCTCTTTCCTACCTCCTCTCCCTCTCTCAAGTCTCTCTCTCTCACTCATTCCCTTTATCTCTCTCCCACTCCCTCTCTCTCACTCCACCCATCTCTCTCTCACTCACTCTCACTCTCCCTCTCTCATGTATCTCCCTATGACCCCCCCTCTCTCTCTCAAGTCTCTCCCTCCTACCCCCTCTCCCTCTCTCAAGTCTCTCTCTCACTCCCTCTATCTCTCTCCCATCCCTCTACCCTTAACCCAATATTCTCTACCCTCAACCCTATACTCTCTACCCTTAAACCCTTAAATCCTTAAAATCTATACCATCAACCCTATACCATCAACCCTCAACCCTTAAAAACTAAACCCTTAAACCCTCTACCCTCTACCCTCAACCCAATACCCTCAACCCTCAACCCTAACCCCTCATCCCTCAACCCTTAAACCCTAAAACCTCAGCCCATGTAACCTCTACCCTATACATTGAAACCTAAACCATAATCCCTCAACCCTATACCCTCAACCCTCTACCCTATACATTTGACCCTAAACCATAATCCCTCAACCCTATACCCTCAACCCTCTACCTTCTACCCGCTACCCTTAACCCAATACCATCTACCCTCAACCCTCAACCCTATACCATCTACCCTTAAAACCTTCAACCATTAAGTTCTCTACCCTCAACCTTAAACCATCTACCATAAAACCTTAAACCTTAAAACCAAAACCCTTAAACCCTCTACCCTCTCTCCTCAACCCAATACCCTCAACCCTCAACCCTAATCCCTCAACCCCTATACCCTCTACCCTATGCATTCGACCCTCAACCCTATACCCTCAACCTTAAACCTTAAAACCTAAACCCTTAAACCCTAAACACTTAAACCCTCTACCCTTAACCCAATACCCTCTACCCTAAACCCTAAACCCTCAACCCTATACCATCTACCCTTAAAATCTCTACCCTTTACCTTAAACCCTCTACCCTCAACCCTCAAACATTAAAACTAAATACTTAAACCCTCTACCCTCTACCCTCTACCCTCTACCCTCTACCCTAATCCCTCAACCCTCAATCTTCAACCCTTAAACCCTCAACCCTCAAACCTTAAACCTCAAACCCTTAAACCCTCTACCCTCTACCCTCTACCCTTAACCCAATACCCTCTACCCTCAACCCTATACCCTTTACCTATTACCCATTTTTTACTTACAACTCAATTAGGTAGAACTGAGTTAGTTATTTTCTTAAAAGTGAAGGGGGATTAACAAATTTTTGTTATGATTAGCCATTGCAAAAAGGGATGTTTTCTAAAGAGATTCAGTTTTATAATGCAAGGTTTTATAATAGAAATAAATTATACAGAGTGCATGATATTGTTGTCTTTCATTCATTTTTTCAAAAGAAATGTACAAAAGTTTGCATAAATGTAGTTGTTTTATACATTGAGAGAAAAGTGCTCAAGTAACTCACACAAGCTATGGGCATGACTAAAGTTAAAACAACATACATATAAGTGTGTCACCAAAAAATGTATAGTTGGAAATTTTTACACTCACTTGAGTCTCTCATGGACTTTGGCTTGATTTTTCCTAGATTTAATGTTGTAATGTGGTCAACACATTCACATTAGGTCTTGGACCCTTCTGAATCATTAAGAATTCTAGGATGTCCTGTAAAAGTGTTGTAACCCACTTTCACACTTTTCTAGGACCCTTTCATTATAATCCACTTAAATAACCCGTTTTCATCACTTATCAAGTCTTATTTCAAAATTTTGTAACAAGTTGTAAAAAAAATTCACGCTTTTCTAGGCTTTTCATCACTAATTTGACCCTTTCTTATGATTAAATGACCCCTTAATGCACTTTATGTCCCTACTTAAGTGTATGTTTGAGAAAATTCTCGTTAAACAACATTAAATGCACTTTAATTTTTGACACCTAGTAAAATTGCCCTGGTGGGACCAAGTCACCACCTAGGGTGGCTTAGTCCCACTGAGCACAAAATCAAAATTATTTTAATTTTTTGGTAGGATTTTATTCTCTTAACCTTAAGGACGGCCTATGATGTATTATTTTTTAGAAATATTGTAAAATAAAGTATAAATACACTAACTCATTTCACTGCAAAATTCGACGAAACTATCCAACGAAATATGTATAATTTGATGTATCGTGGTGTGCTTGTAAAATTTGATGTGTAATTTTCAATTTTTTGAAAGTTTATCCTCGACGTTCATCGAAATTTCAATGAACTTGGGGTTCGTCGAAATGTCAGCTATCATTTTTGTCAAATTTTTGACAAAAATGAAAAATAGAAAAAAATCAAATTGTGGTCGACATAAAGAAAAGTGAGTTTGTGCCTGATTTATTGCGACAGTGTTTTGCTCTACTTGAGACAGTTTGTGGAGAACTAAGGACGATTTTCTTGGGAAAAATTAGAAAAAATTCAAGAAGATATCGCTAGGTTGAGGGTAGTCATTTACTTTTTGTAGAATTTAGTTGTGAAGTCAGATTTGTAGTTCTAGGTTGAAAAATCATATTTTAAAGCAACATCTCATCAGATTTCATTTTTAGAGGTTTAGGGTTTCGAGAATTTCATGTCTAGATTTTGTTGTGTGGAATCACCATAAGATCACAACCAAGGAACAGATTCTTGTGACTATAATTATGTGATCCATAACTCTATTGGTCATGTTGCATAGTTGTGCTATAACAAATATAGGATGCATTCATGTGTGACCCAAGCTTAATGTGGCTATGTTGTGATAGAAATGGAGGCACTCATATAATGTAGTTAATTCAGGTTGTATAATGTATATGCCAATCATCATTGGGTGCATTCAGGTTGTCTCAAGTTTAACAGGTTAGGATGTAATTATAGCATGATCAAAGAGTGATTACCTCTTGCTACAATAAAGAGTCTATATCTTTGGTTGATATGTAGAGTGTTTGTGTTATATCAATTATGTAATGCATTCAAGCACAACCCATGTTTAATGGGCTATTCTAGAGAGTGATCAAGATTTTCTAAACCTTATGAATGTTACTTGACATATATTTGCATAATCTCAAATTCCTTCATAGGCTTTTGAAGTATCAATGTATCCTATATAGGGTTTAGAATGATTTCTTTTAATTAAAAAAATAAATAAATGATGTATTTCCCTATAATTAGATAATGTGGAGATCTCTTAAATCCACCCCAGCACACTATCCTCTTTGGCACTATATTCATTACTCTAGCTACTAGGGTTTTGCATGTGACATCTTTAATATCTTCATGACCGTGGATTTTAAATAGGTCTCTATCTTTGCTTTAATCCTTTTCATGGTAACCCTTGAGTTCCATAATCCACCTTCAATCTCTTCTAAGAACAATGTCTTAAGCTAGACTGCAGAGTTTGCATATAAAGAAATTCCTTCATACCTGCCATTGTTCCAAACCACCACTCACTACCTTTCTTAAAATATTTCCTCCATAAGCACAATAGCATGTTTTAAAATCATGGTTACCAGTGATTGACCATTAAGGTCACCTCTTTCATCATGAAGATACAATGATATTTTTGCTTTGAAACTCAAGACATTATGCAAGATAACATTGTGAATTGTTTGATGTGTACAATTTGATTTTCTTGCACATTTATTGCTTTGCTAACTTCCTTTAAGACTGGGTATTGCACCCTCAACGACAATCTCAAATAGCTCACTCACTATCACTTGAAGATTCCTTTCATGAGCATCCTTCTATAAAATCAAACTATGCCCTATAGACTGCCTACTTACTACAGGGGACTCATTATTTCATGGTATTGTAGTTCTTAAGATCCTTCAACCTTATTGACACTACTTATAGTCCACAAGGTATTATTCACTATTCTCCCATCTTTGATGAGTCTCAAAACACTACTCAAACATGCAATCCACTACCTCCATTATACATTAATGGCTAAGAAGAAACATTGAACCTATGATTACCACTGTTACTTCATTTGGACAGTCATTCCCCGATTTCATTTTCCTTGTCTAACAATACCAAAAGCATTTGAAAAACCCTTAAGGTCAGCAAGGGGGTAAGGAAACTCACTGTTAAAATATCCACTTTACTATGCAAGGTTAGAGCTTTATTATCTTGTCACTACCCAGCCTCTTTTTGACTGTCACATCTCAAGTGACTGTCATTCTTCTTACCGTAGATTGCATTTACAAATATCACTAAGCTACATAGTGTTCTTGTTATTGGCTACAATCTTTAGATTGCAAGATTTTGTTATTACCTACAATGTCTCAATCTTTCTGGTATTGCAACCTCACTAATCTGCTATAGTTATTGTTTATGTTGCTACAGAGGCCTAGGGTTTGTACCCTAATCGTGCTCTTACCAATGCTTATGTTTTTTTTATTAGGGATCTCTCAATGTTGAGGGCCCTAGGGATAAGCTCATCATAAGAAGTGACACATTGCATCTTTAAATAAAAGGATAAATCCATATTCACATTATCAATGATGATTCTGACTTGTTGCTCCTTAGGAATGGGTCACTTGCTCTTACTAGCTCTCTACCTCCATCATTGTAGGAAGTTTGCAATCAAGTTCAATATTCTGATTTTAGGAGTCTTAACGGTTGGAAATCTGGTGCAGGAGCACCTACACCTTGTGAATTATAAGTTGATAACTAGGTGGTGTCTTTTGTTATTTTATGCTTAATAAGGTCTAAAGGACCAGTCATAATGTAATTTGAAAGGGTTTTGAATCATTTAGTTGAATTTGTCAGTTTGATTCATAATGCAAAATCCATGTGAAAGCATGAGTCTTAAGGGATATGGGGAGTAGGGTCTTATTCCATGTTAAATAAGGTCTCAATGACCATTTTAGATGTATTGAAGGGCTTAATAGGTCAGTTAGGTGGTATTTGCAAAATCAAGTTGATCAAGTTGTAATAGGATAGTGATTAAGAGAAAAATTGGAAAAATTGTCATCTTAGAATCTAATTAAAGGGTGGTTATGGTATTTGAACGCCCCAAGGGGTATTTTGAAGGTGGTATCATGATATATTGTTGTAATATCTTGAAAGGGAGGCTGTTAAAGAAGTTTGGAATGAGTTTCTAATAAGAAGTTTGTTGTTTTTTGTGTTTTCCATTAAGAAATTGTTGATCCCGTGCATTGTACGACTTGTAAATATTGTTCCACACTCCAAGCCTATAATGGATGGATAGATAATTGAATAAAATTTCTTTTTGAATTGGAATGGTGTTATTTCATTGAGAATTGAGTGAGATATCTGCATTTTACTACTAGGTGGTCTCAAACCCCATGTTTTCCCTATTTTTCTGAACTATGCAAGCATTGTATAGATCTGTACCACCACCATATGCTCTGAGACTTATATCATCTTGTAGGGGCATGAAATAGATTTCATTTTAATCCAATTAGAGGTACTAATATTGAGTTTTGAGGGAGTTAACTTTATTTTTCTAGGACTGCCTATTTCTAACTAACTTGAGGGTTTGATTGGTGTAAAAGTGATGTTATAGCCATTCCACCTATTTTCCAGCCCTGTAGCTCAGTGGAATGACTAGTTTCATGGTATTGTATATGTACCAATGGTTTGGGAGGTAGTAAATGCAATTTTTATGGTTTTAGGGTGATGCCCTAGGGTGTTTTCATTAGTTTCCATGATAAATTGAGGAACTAAAGTAAGGTTTTGGAAAAATATGATTGGAACTATATATGTGATAGTGTTTTGAGTTTTCTAAGGTTATTTTATGAAGTTTTGAGGCACTGTAATGTTATGATGAGTATTAGAACCCATATTTTCATTAAACCCTCCTCAAATTGGCTTAAAATGAGCTTTTGTGGTTTGGCTAGTTGGAGTAAGTTTCCCTTGAGGAAAATTGTGTTCTTGGGAGTTTGAATACATTTTAATTTTCTGCACCTCTGCATCATAGTGGTATCAAAGCAGGGAGTAGGTTTTGGTTTGCATTTTGTAGGTTGAAGAAAAGGCAAGGTTGACAAGATACCTCCAAAGAGCAAAGATATGGCTAAAGAGATGAGGGAGATGAAGGAAAGGCATGCAAGAGAACTCAAACAGTTGGAAGAGAGAGTCATAACCTTGGAGAAAAACAAGAGAAGAGATGCTGAAGAGAGTGAGATAGAAGAAGAGGAAGATGAGGATTTTGAAGACATGGAAGAAGAACTTGATCTAGAAGACCAAAGAATGGCAAAGTTGTTGAAGGTAGTGAAAAGTGACAAGCCTAAGGTAAAACTTGATGTTTGTAAATATGGTGGTAGTCTAAATGATGAAGAACTACTTGATTGGATTGCTGCATTAGATAACCATTTTTAATGTGAAGAAGTTCCTGAGGAGAAAAGAGTAAGGATTGCAAAGACTAAGTTGCAGGGTCATGCTTTGGTATGGTGGGATTACTTTCAGTCTGAGAGGAGGAAACAAGGAAAGTCTAAGATCACATCATGGGACAAGATGATATCAAAATTGAAAGGTAAATTCTTACCCAAAGACCACCAAGTTCAATTTTTTAAGAGATTACAAAACTTAAGACAAAGGGAAATGGATATTAAGTCTTACACTGAGGAGTTTTATAAACTAAGTTTAAGATCTGGTCATCATGAGAATGAAGATGAAAAGATTGTGAGGTATGTTGGTGGTTTAAGGCTTAATGTACAAGATGAATTGGTTTTGGCTAACCCTAGGAGTGTAGAGGATTTTTATCAAATGGCTATTAGGGTGGAGGAGAAATTGAAGAGAAGGAAAGACAAAGCAGTAAGAGGTAGAGGTGGTGCATCAAGAGGAAGAGTATTCATGTCTAGTTCAAAGCCAACCAATGATAATCAAGAGGATGCCATGAAAGGCCAAGAGCAATCTGATTCTAGAGGTGGCTGGAGAGGTTCAAGAGGTAGATCTAATGGAGGAAGAGGTTACTACCACTTCTTAGGGAGATGCTATACTTGTAACCAACCTAGACATCCAGCCTTTAAATGCCCTGAAAAGCAAGGCTCAAGCTCTTATGGTGGAGAAAGGAGGAATCAACTAGTGCATGAAGATGAAGAGAGTGGGACGTCACCTATAGTCAACCTTACATCAGAAGAAGGAGAGGCACTCATGATAAGGAGAATTGTGTTGCAAGCATCCAAGGAGGAAGATTCGAGTAAAAGAAGGAGCCTATTTAGAACTACATGCAAAAGAAAAGGTAAAGTGTGTCAAGTTGTCATTGATTCTAGTTCTCAAGATAATCTAGTGTCTAGGGAGATGGTGGATAAGTTGAGTTTGGAAAATTTACCTCATGAATCACCTTATAGAGTTTCTTGGGTCAATGATAATCAAACTTTGGTGGTAAAAGAGCAAGCATATGTTGATTTTCATATTGGAGAGTATAAGGATAGGGTTCTATGTGATATTTTTCCAATGGATTGTTGTCATGAGCTCTTAGGGAGGCCTTGAAAATTTGATAGGAGGTCTATATATGATGGATGGGAGAACACATACACCATCAAGAAGGAGGACAAAAATTTTAAGTTGCTTCCCTTGAAAATAAGTGTAAGGGATAAGGGTAAGTCTAAGGTAGTGTTGTTTGGAAGGAAGGAGCCTTTAAGGCCTGAGGATAGTAAGTCTAATATGGTTGCAAGTTTAGAATAGATTGGTGGTGGTGTAACAGCGGGGAAGGCACCTACAAATCATGTTAAGGTAGTAGGGAGCTTGTTTTTGCAAGGGGCGGAGAGAGAACTCAAGCCTAAGTCTAATTTGATCAAGGTAAGTGCTAAGTGTGCGAAGGAGTATGAAGGATAGGGTGAAATTGTTGTTGGGACCATGGTGTGTCCCATTACTATGAAGGTTGTTGCAAGAAAAGTGAAATTTGGTAATGAAAAAGAGGATAAAGTTGTTAGTGAAGGGGTACAAGAGGATGGTGACATGGCAGGTCTAGGGGCATTACAAAAAGAACAAATTAAGGAGAGGCATGCAGGTTTGATCATAGAGCTAGTAAGGCAGAATGTACAAGGAATGGTGAGGATCTATCCATGTATGGGTGGAGCAAGGAAGAGAGAAAGTTTATATGATTATAATGTTTGTTTTTTTGTAGGTCTAAGGCCTAGAACAACACCAAATTTTGATCCAAGACTAAAGAGATCAGTACCAAGTCTGAAGATGCTTGAAGCAGCAATGAGAAGGCCAAGAACAAGTTTCCACTCTTAGGGCAAGAGTCCTTTTTATGGGGGGGTGTATGGTGCAGGAGCACCTACACTTTGTGATGTCTAAGTTGATACCTAGGTGTGTCTTTTGTTATTTTATGCTTAATAAGGTCTAAAGGACCAGTCATAATGTAATTTGAAAGGGTTTTGAATCATTTAGTTGAATTTGTCAGTTTGATTCATAATGCAAAAGCCATGTGAAAGCATGAGTTTTAAGGGATATGGGGAGTAGGGTCTTATTCCATGTTAAATAAGGTCTCAATGACCATTTTCAATGTATTGGAGGGCTTAATAGGTCAGTTAGGTGGTATTTGCAAAATCAAGTTGATCAAGTTGTAATGGGATAGTCATTAAAAGCAAAATTAGAAAAATTGTCATCTTAGAATCTAATTAAAGGGTGGTTATGGTAGTTGAATGCCCCAAGAGGTATTTTGAAGGTGGTATCATGATATATTATTGTAATCTCTCGAAGGGGAGGCTATTGAAGAAGTTTGGAATGAGTTTCTAATAAGAAGTTTGCTATTTTTTGTGTTTTCCATTAAGAAATTGATGATCCCATGCATTGTATGACTTGTACGTATTGTTCCACACTCCAATCCTATAATGGATGGATAGATAATTCAATAAAATTTATTTTGGAATTGGAATGGTGTTATTTCATTGAGAATCGAGTGAGATATCTGTATTTTACTACCGGGTGGTCTCAAACCCCATGTTTTTCTTGTTTTTTTGAAGTTTGCAAGCATTGTATGGATCTGTACCACCACCATATGCTATGATACTTATATCATCTTGTACGGGCATGAAATAGCTTTCATTTTAATCCAATTAGAGGTTCTAATATTGAGTTTTGAGGGAGTTCTCTTCATTTTTCTAGGACTGCCTGTTTCTAACTAATTTGAGGGTTTGATTGGTGTAAAAGTGATGCTATAGTAATTCCACCTACTGTCCAGCCCTGTAGCTCAGTGGAATGACTTGTTTCATGGTATTTTATATGTACCAATGGTTTGGGAGGTAGGAAATGCATTTTTTATGGTTTTAGGGTGATGCCCTAGGGTGTTTTCATTAGTTTCCATGATAAATTGAGGAACTAAAGTAAGGTTTTGGAAAAATATGATTGGAACTATATATGTGATAGTGTTTTGAGTTTTCTAAGGTTATTTTATGAAGGTCTGAGTCACTATAATGTGATGATAAGTCTTCGAACCCATATTTTCATTAAACCCTCCTCAAATTGACTTAAAATGAGCTTTTGTGGTTTGGCTAGTTGGAGTAAGTTTTCCTTGAGGAAAATTGTGTTCTTGGGAGTTTGAATACATTTTAATTTGCTGCCACCTCTGCATCAAAATCATAGTAAAATCAGAATTTAATAAGTTTTGGAATTAGCATTTTAAAGTGTTTTTTGGGGTCATTAACTTCAGACTATCTTCTCTTTTGTAGGGGTGGTTGCATGCCAAATGTTTTTGGTGTAAAATATCAAAATTATTAGATTTTGTTACTTGTCTATGAATAAAAATTATTGGAGTGTGAGTTTGATATTTTTTGAAGATCTAAATAGTCAAGCTTGGTAAAGAAAAATTATGTCAGATAATATTAGTGGAGAACAAAATGAAGAGACAATTGATAGATTGTGGGCTAGATTGAAAAGAAAGGGTGATGTGAAATGTTATTGTCCTTGCAATAATTGCAAGGGCTTAAAGACGAGATGAATTTTAATCACAATAGCTAAGAAATATTTTAGGCAACATGGTCACATTGAAGGGGGCATGATTATCGTCCATTGGTAAGTTGTTCATTATATGTGTTTATATTTATTGAATTTGTAAATGTTTATATCATTTTAACATTTTATATATATATATATATAATCACTTGATCATAATCATGGTTTATTTGTCTCTATCATTATTATGAAGGTGGGGCACCCTAGGGTAGATGATATGGATTATCACAGCCCAGAGAATGTGGTTTTGCAAGAAGACGAACATGGAGCTATGAATATCAAAGATGAAGTTAATGATCCTATGGAAGAAGATGATCATGCACCAGAGAACATAGTTGAAGATGAACGTACAAATACATTGATCCATGACACATTTAGTGGCAGAGCTGATCATGATGATCAAGATGACTTTGATGATGTTCATGATTTTCCTATACTTGAGAAGGCATACAAGCCCCTTTATGAAGGCTCCCAAAAAACTCTTCTCTCTGTTGTATTGTTGTTGTTGAACTTGAAGGTTATGAATGGTTTATCAAACATAGCAATCTCACAAATGTTAAGGTATGCCATATATGTCATCTTTTTTCATCTATTTTAATTATTGTTAGTTCATCACTAGTAAATAAATGATGAAATATGTACCATTAATATTCTTTATATGAAAAAATTATTTTTTGTTGTAGATTGATTGGTGAATTTGTGTTACCACCATCAAATATTTTACCTCGCTCATACCGAGATTTATGTGCCATTATGAAAGATATCAAAATGGAGTATCAAGCAATAGATGCATGTCCCAATGATCATATTATATATCATAAACAATAAGAATTTGCAACAGAATGCCCAGAATGTCATATCAGTAGATATCGAACAGATCAACTAACAAAAAAGGTGCCTCACAAGGTTCTACATTATATTCCCATTATTCCACATATGCAATGATTATTTAGGTGCAAAAGCTTAGCGCAATTTATGGATTACCATGCACAGAATAGAAGTGGAGATGACATTCTTCGAATGCCTATGGATGGTTCTACATTTAGGGACATGGAGGAAAAATGGCCACACTTTAAAGAACAACCTTGTAATCTTAATCTTTCATTGGGAGCAGACGATGTCAATCCATTTAGAGAGTTGAGATCTATTTACTTAGTGTGGCCTATTTTTGTATCAACAATAACATTCCTCCATGGATGTCAATAAAGAGGGAGCACATAATGTTGTCAATTATTGTTCTAGGTATTTGTTTACATCAATTTTATTTAACGTAGTAGCATCTTATTTGTCTTATTTGTTGCATAATGACATATTGTTTTCATTCAATAGTCATGTACATTAACTTATATATATTGCAGTAAAATGGTTATAATAATTATGTAATGTTTAAGTTCATTCAACTAGGTAAGTACCAAGTTAAAGACATGAATGTATATATCAAGCCTCTTTTTGACGAGTTACTAAAGTTATGGAATGGCGTCACTATGTATGACATCTCTAGACCAATAGGACAAAGACAATTTCAATTCCATGTAATGCTTGTATGGACAATTCATGATGCCCTAGAGCTAACACATTTTTGTGGTATGTTATAATGTTTGACTACACTTTAACAATATTTAATTTGATGAAGTAGATATCATGCATGTTTTTTAAATAATCTATTCATTATATATAATTAAAAAAATTGACATATTTAATCCAATTATATATGATTTTGTAGGTCTTCGAACAAAGAGAAAATTTGCATGTCCAATTTGTGGTCCAAAGATAAAATTTCATCATTCAACAAGTTTAGGAAAGCAGGTGTTTGATGAGTATAGGCACTTCCTCCATACAATCATAAGTATCGAACTACTGAAAAACATCTTTTCAATGGGAAAGAGGAGACTACATCACAACCACGAAGAATGACACCTCGCCTATGGAAGTTGGAATATAATAGAATTAATCGTCAAGGTTATACATCAGATCAAATTGTTTATCTATCATATATGATATGTTTTGAATTTATATTTTTAATTATATTGTATTGTGTTTACTCATGTTGTAATTGACAATGATTGTCGTTGTTAATTTGTTTAACTTATATGCTTCATGAAGGTCATCAAGGCATTAATAGCCGGCTTCCATAGGGATTGAAAAGTTATCCCAGACAATTTAGTAGGTTTCCCTACTATGAGCAGCTACAAATTTTGCATTTGTTTGATACAATGCATATCGAAAAGAATATAATAGAAACATTATGGAAAATATTGGATGGAAAGCATGACAAAGAAAAAATTGTCAAAATTTGTAGTGACATTCAGGAAGCCAATCATGCAATGAAAAATGTCATTGAATTAAATAGCGATGGAGACCAAATTAATATAAGTTCCCTTCCTTGGTTATTAACAGAGCAGCAAATAAATGCTATAAAATAAGTCATACAAAAAATTCAATTTCCCACAGGATTTGCTGCGAACATAAACAATATAATAACAAAGAAAGGTGAATTTGGGTCAGGGATGAAAATGCATGATTGGCATACCTTCATTAAGGTAAGTATTCTGGTATATTATATAAACTTGTATAATGCATGTACTTTTTAGTGTATTGTGTTTACTACTTTTGGAAAAATAATGAAAAGATCATTTTATAATTGTTGTAGTACGTTCTACCTCTATCTCTCCCAGACAACTTTGACAACAATGTCAACCAAGTTATATATGATCTTGGAAAATACATGAGGTAAGTGGTGAGATTTGTTCAATTCATTGTATACATCTTATAATTGCCATTTTTTTACTTGTTATGTAATATACTATATGGGTATGTGCAGGATCATCATGCAAAAAATAGGCCCTTAAGTGGCAAAAAATTCAGAAAAATTAGTATTAGGCAACTTGACATAAATATTTGAATAAGTTATCTATATTATTTCAAAAATATGTAACAATAGAATTTGTAGAAAATTGAATGTAGTTTCTAAAATACTAGGTTTATTTAAAAATAAATAAAATCTATTTGGTGAAAAATTTCAATGCAAAAGAGTACTTAAATTTCGTGTGAAAAAAAATAAGAAGTAGGTGTCCTCAATCGACCACCCTAACCATAATAAAATGATAATATTTTTGTAATATTTTATATATAAGTATGTTCCATGTCCTGATGATGCATTTTTTTGTAATTTTTTCCCAAGTAAATAATTAATTATGAATTTTTTATTACAACTTTTAGAAAATATAAAAAATCCTCACTGTCTGACCACCTTAAATTTGGTCAAAACTTCATGAAATTTAAATTTTATTTTTTTTAATCCTATATTATGTGAAGCATAAAATGTGACGATGTTTCGATTCAAAAATATCATATATACCGCTTTGAAAGTTATAATGTTTTTCAATCACCATCGTATCAGACTTGGGTCAATTCTAATAGAAATGAATAATAATTATTTATTAAATTCAAATTAAACGTACTTATATTTTTGGAAAGCTAAGAATCTCCTCTAAAACTTTCATTTCCTAATACTGTGAAAAAAAAGTCGTCAGCCACATACCCTACAAATACCCATAATATTGCCACTTTTTGGCGCACCATGATCCTGCACATACCCATATATTTTTGTTAAATCTCATTAATATATTTGCACCTTGAATCACTTGTAGATGGTTGTCATCTAAAAAAATCTATAAATAAGATATAAATTATTGGAAGAGAAAAATTCCTTGTCTAATGTGTGAACTGCAAAAGTGTCTACCTTCAACATTTTTCAATGCACAAGAACACTACCTGATACACCAAGTTGAGGAGATTGAATTGTGTGGACCTGTAAACACAAGGTCAATGTGGATGGTTGAGAGGCACTTGAAATTTTTGAAGGATTTGGTTAGACAAAGAGCACATCTTGAGGGTTCTATGGTGGAGGGATATATGGTATACTAGATCATGGTGTACATTAGTGAATATCTTCCTAAGTTTGCAACAAAGATCCATGTAGATCGCATTTGGGATCCCAACTCCATTAAAAAATTTGAAGGGGAGTACCTAATGGGGAAAGGTAGATTGAGGAAACTGAGAGGTAATTATAAGATGGTCATGGAGATTAATTGGAATAAATTTTACATATGGTTTTTATGTATATTGTACTTATTTAATTTTTAATCTTCAATATACATCAATTATAAATTAAGGTCGTATGCTGTGGTATTTAACTAATTATACGTCATTTGTGAATTTTTATTTTTTTTTGATACAGCTGGTCAAGAGTGGGATGCACTAAATTTGTACGTCACCAAAAATCTTGATTGGATGATGGTATAAATTGAATGATGACAACAATTTGGTCGCGCATTAACATGGGAAGGTGTGGCTTCATTGGTTAAAGAAGCTCATCATAATGGGGATTCCAATATTACACAAAGGGAAATTGATTTAGCATATGGTTTAAGAGATAAACAGGTATACATAAATATATTAGTCACCCATATTATTTAATTATTTTCAAGTATATTGATGTATATATATATGTTGAGATTGTTTTCTTTGCATACATTCAACCAAGAATAAATATGTTTATCAAATAATGATATTGCAATAATTTTTACATGTTTGACATATTGTAGGTGAAACACCACAAGGCTATGTGGTGCAATGGTCATAAATTTTGAATCAAAATGTTGGATGACAAGAAGAAAACTTGTGATTTTGGTATAAATGCAGTCTTTCAGGTGACTGATGTTTCATCTAGAAGTGACATACATCTAGAAGTCTTAGAAAATCGATACTATGGGATTTTGGATGATATACTTGAGTGTGACTTTAAGTCCTTCAGATTAATTCTATTCGTCGTCCTATGGTATAGGCTACAATTGAATGAAAACGATCCTGAGAGAACTGTTATTGAACATGATAATGGATTTACCCTGTTAATACAAGGTTGATCGAGCGAGCTAGAAATGAGCCCTATGTTCTTCCAAGCCAATGCAAGCATGTATTTTACTCAGAGGTTCTAGGTAAACTGGGTTGGTCATTTGTTGTTAGACATGATCCAAGATGAAGGCCAATAAAGTATAATGTGGTGGAAGAAGAAGATACTGAAGAACTAGAAGATGATGTAGATGATGATCAGGATCAACAGTTAGTTTATGATGTCCCTAATGAAGATGTTGAAGAGGAGGAACTAGATCATGATGATGTAGGAGTTAATATTTGTGAAGATGATATCCATGTGGATGATGACATTATCGAAACTAATATCGATGATGATGATGATATGACCAATCCTTACAATGTCGAATCTAGATCGGATGATACAGACCAAGAGTTGGATGAAGAAGAAGATCAATGACATTGAAATGTATAATTATGCGATTATATTATCTATTTGATATTAATTTCTTGATAGAATTATATTTGACTTATGTGGTTACATAATTAATTCATGATGTTTTTAATTTTTATGCCATTACATAATTAATTTAATGGTGTACTTTTTAATGTTTGAAAGGTCAAAAAATTAAAACATTTCAATAGTGATGTTAACAACCTTGAAATTAGTGTATTTTATGTTTCATGTGATCATAAAAGATTAAAAATTTAGTTGTAGAGGTGGTTGTTTAGTGGTTGTTTAGTGGTTGACGTGTATGTTGGTTCTTTTTACAATGTAACCAGGTTTGTCTTCTAATCTACCTATGGAATTTCCAATTCCAATTGAAGGCAGCTCCAAGGACCTGGACCAATTGATGAGGAATTTAAAAGCCTCCTACACTTCGGGCTCTGCAAGACCCGGGTGGGTGATCCCTTAATGTGTTTACAACCTCTGCACCATTATTATAAACAACATTAACAATAGTAGATGATCTCACTTAATAGCTCAACATGATAAGATAATATCAATTAGAATTGTCTATTCATAGACAATATCAACTATCTGGAGTGTGAGACAACTAAACATAGTTCATTGTATAGGATAGTCAATGATTTGCAATTTGTAGCAAGCTCTAGGAAAAAACAAACAAATATTGAACTACACTAATAATTACAACTTGGATCAGTGCCATATATCCATTGTAAGAGTCAAATTCATAAGAATCTAGAGGTTTATAACAGATTTAATACATCACATATAATATCTCTGACAATATTGCATTACAATTTTATTAGTATGCATTCTAACCGAGGACTAATTATCAAATCCTTATACAACACATATCCGCCTATAATCCCATTCAAGCATTTTGATTAATTCCTTGAATTAAAGCTAAAATAGAATCATACACACCTCAAAGTGAGATGGATAAAACAACCCTTAGTTATTTCATTCAAAGTTTAGATATGCATGTACAATCGAGAGACATGAGCTCAAATTTTTATTTCAACTCAAATGCTAGTACTATTATACAACATTAAATCTCTATGAACTCAAAACCTGTTACAAAATGACTCAAAACCTAAATTACATTTCTCTAAAACCATTGGACTTTACAATTCGCTCTGTAACTTCACCTAGACTCGACAAAAATTATCTAACTTGCTAACCCATACTTCTGGCCTTGAAATCCTTCTTATAGAAAATGAAGGAGCAAACAAGCACCGGGCCAGAAAGTACACCTATCACCAGTCAATTGGAGCACCTGGTGATATTCCAAAATTTGTTACAACAACCACCACCTTGAAAAATATTCTTGTTCATCATATCAGCTGAGGAACGTTGATGCAAAAAACCACGGGAAAATCGCACCAAGAAAGTCGTCAACACAAAACTAGAACCATTGCAACTGCAACATCTAATCTGCCACCTGTTAGTAGTTCACTCATTTTACTCCTCCTCATTCAAATATTTAGTTACCCAATTCTGGTACTCATCATTACTCATCCAGTCAAAATTAATTACCTCATCCACCTTGGTATTATAAGGTGTGTATTTTACTGCTACCTAATTCACATCCCTTTCAAAAGATTCTAAAAATAAGTTGGTACTAATGATTTTGTCCATACAGCTCACCAACAAATCATCATTTGAGTGATCACAAATTGAATTTATTTGATCATTGATAGCCTCACTTGCTTGATCCTGCCATTGTTGAAATGACCTGCTTTTCCCCTACTCATCAATTATATCAGGTAACAATGTGTTACCCCAATCATTGAAATTCTTCACCAACTCCCTAATCTTCCTACTCAAGTCATCTGGTAAGGTCTGAAAACCTTGCAATGATTTTACTAACACATGAGTAGGCTTTAATGATTGGGGCCTATTATTTATATCAAACCTTGAGGCCTTATACATGATATCTAGATCATTGGTCCTAGGGATCCAATTTTCAATTATTGGTATCGCTACTTCCTGATCCCTATCAATATTCTTTATTGTTGCTAACAACAAAGAATATAAAGAATGTATAGATAGCAATTTTCTATCAACCTTTTCATTTAAATGCCTCAAAATAGTAGTAACAATTTCCTTTTGTTTTAAGAGAGATCCTTTATCACTTTTCTTTAATGATGCCTACAATTCATTAATTTTTTGCAAGAGCTGCTTCTTTGTAGGATCGAAAGAGAACTCTGTTTCTTCTTCAACTTCGTCTAAAGAAAGGGTGAGAACAGGATTCTAACTGGGAGATCCTAGTGTGGAAACAATTGGAGAAGCATGAGGCACTGACCTTGCTATGGAAGGTAATGTACTAGTTCCTGGAGCACTTGATGTCTTCCCAATCTGCTTATACCTAAACCTCTCCACTTCAACTTGCAACTCAACATTTTTCTACTGCATCTTGTTGTATGTACTTAATCAAAAGGTTATATTTTTCCATTAAGCTCTTCCTTTCAGCTTCCTCCCTTTCAGTAGTCTTTTGGGCCAATTTGGCCACATTCATAGTCAAATTAGTGGCCTCAGTGGTTGAGGTCTCTAAAGCTCTCTTTATTATCAATCCTCCCTTGAAATTTGGATTAATATCAGAAACATTTGGTTTTCTCCCTTGTGGGGCCAATGCCCAAATTTATAGAGTTTCATATTCCTCACTGAAAGCAGAGCTTTGCAATCCTACCTTGACCTCTTCTTCAGAGTCTTGAAAGGGATTCTTAGACTTCATAATAGCATTAAAGGATACTGCATTTGCAATGTCCCATTCAGGTAGAATTAATACACCAGCCTAACTCACCAATTTTATTCCTTCTTCAAGAGTGATTTTCTTGAATTCTTCCATTAATTCAACTTTTACCTCCTCATCATTCTCCTGGTCTAACCTGCCAGAGCTTAATTCTCTTCTCTACCTACATTTATCTTGATACTCTTCAAACTTCATCCTCCATACCAATTGCAAGAATATGAGAGTTTTTGCAAATGTGTTGTCATCTAGAAACTCCTTGCATGCCTCCATTCTTGCATTTTGTACACTTTTACCTTTCATATCTAAATCAAATAAAACTAATTCAGCTGGCCTAGGAGGGGAAGGCATACCAACTTCCATGTCTTGATCAGTAACAATAATCTCATCCATTAGATCCTCCTATGGTTAATTAATTCTTTGTCTCTTAGGGCTTGGATCAGATGGTGGTGATGAGGGATTTTCTTTCGGTGATGATTCTAAATCAATAATTTTGATTTCCCTAGGCACTTTGAATTTTGGACTTGTTGTGGAGGCACTTTCATAATTTGTTTTCCTTTTCTGTCCACTTATTCTTCATCACTGCTACTATCCTTTTTCTCCTATAAATGGGCCACCTTTCCGTAGGCTGGTATGTTGGCCTTGTTTCAATTGGTCTGGCACCTTGCTCTTGTACACCCAAACTCAATTTTAAATTTACCTTTTTTGTCCTCAATGTGCCCATAATTTCCTTGAAGTTTCCCATTATAAAATCAATTTTCTTATGGTGGGGACTGAACTCCAATAGTGGATCATATTTCGGATCCATTTTGTGTAGAACATCTAGTAGCTTACCATAAGCTATCCATTCCTCCTTGTTCAACTCCTATCTATTCAAATCAAATTCATTTTTAATCAAGTCTTCAGGGAAATTGAACTCATGCACAAATTTTCCAAATTTTATTCTTTGTCTGAAAAGAGCAAAGAAACCCTTAGGATCATGTTGCCACTTTGGTCCACACCTCAAATGGTAATCATTAAAGAAATTATCAAAATGTGTCCAGCCTCCCTTTGAGAATATAAAATCAGACACCACTGTATAATTTGGGAAAAATGTTCCCTTACCCCTTCTAGTGAGGTTGTCCTCATGAATACAACCTATTTGCCACATAACTTCTGCAAATCCCACTCTTGGTGGCACATTGTATGGCAGTATATGAGGGGCTCCTTGAAAACTATATACTCTCAAGACAATGTTGATTGGGTATGGGATAATGTCACCCCAGTTATGGTAAACCTTCAATTTTGGCTTCCTCTCCTTTAGCATGAGGAAATCGTGTAATTCCTTAGGGATCCTAGGTATATTCACCATTAATCTAGCCCTTAATCTGGAAGCAAAACAATTATCAAATTGTACATAACTAGTGCTTTCCTTATTACAAGATAAATCTGCAGCCCATATTTGTACTGGCAATCTTTCTCCATCAACTGATTGCCTTAATTTCATCCTCTCAAAGAAAAAGTCAGCATTGTTAAACAAAAACATATGCATTGGCATAGAATACCAAAATAATTGAGTGTCAGTATCATTTTTTTGTAGCTTTGACAACTCTTCATGCATCCTCTCAGCCAAGAAAGAAGTGAAGTCATAAGTCACAGAGAAGTTAGGGTGTTGTATTTACACCCCCATGAACATATAAGAAATGGGAATTACCTTACCAGGATTGAAACCCAAAATTTGACATAAAGAATAGAAAGTGGCTAGGAAATGGTTCACAAAACAATTTAATTTGAAAGGTTCCTAGTCACTGGGGCTGATATGAAATATTGAACCTCTTGCCCTAGCCAGATGAGGTGGAAGCAACCTTGCTCTAAAAAGAGATTTCAACTTTGCATACTCCTGCTTCATTTTTTCAAGGTTGATAGGAACCAAGTCTTCACTCAGTTCACTCAAGTCAAAAATATGTTGGACCTCTTCTTTGTTAATGCTCAATAGAACCTTTCCATCATTGTCCCTGATTATCCGTGTAACAGGGTCATATCTTACAGCCACTGTCCTAAGCAAGTCTACATCAGGGAATACATTTGGTACCACCAACTTCCCCATATCATACATCCATCTATTTGAAAAAGGGTGAGGAAAATTCCTCTATCCATACCACAATCTGAACAATTCCAAGCCAGTGAGGGAAACCCTAGCATTGGCAATGTTGGAGTAATTATACACTAACCCTTCTAGGATTTTCCCTCGCATTAGGACCAATCCCTTCCTCCTATCATTCATTAACAAGGGAAATTGATCTAGGAAATCATCATATAGGTTTCATTTCAAATATTTAGTCTAGCCAAAATGTTGCTTGGGTGGTACCATCTTGGACAAACTAGGGCTTCTTTACAACGTTATAATTCAGATAGTTAGGACTAACCAAAGATAGAAAATTATAGGACAAAACACTGCAATTTCTCACAACTATAATTAAACTATAGCCCTAACACATTCATCAACGAGTTCACATCACATCTAGCTAATCCTTTCCCAAATTCAAATGCAAAATGACCAGGAGGCACAAAAAATAAACTCATGGCTTTGTTCACAGAACTCCCAAATTTTGGCTACAGAAACTCGCAATTCTACCTTCAGCTCTAAAACTGCTCCACCATTAAAGCTCAATTTCACACTGCACGAACGACTCCAACCATAATTGATGTATATTTAAATTCAAGTAGTCGATTCTTCAGCTTGATCAAATCATCAACAACCACCTTCAAAACATGCTGACACAATTTCCAACACGGCAATAAGGGGCCCACCTTACCATACACTATGAAGGAAGTCCACGTGGTGGTTTCCCATGATATCACAATCCTGAAACTTCTGATTGTGTGATGGTGGCCAACCATTGATCCTAAGCATCAATGATCTCATTCCTTTAACACAGTTGCCAACCATGTCATGAACCTTCAAGCAGATTTTCCAATGAGATTATAACATATCTGTCTATTTAGAACATGTGCATCTCGATAACACTTTAGTAATCTGCCCCTTAATACATTTAAAGTTGGCTAGTGTTTCCTTTACTCTTTAGGCTTCATCAGATGAGACATGTGGCACCCGCCCGTGATTCCGCAATCAACCCAAGCACCATCGTGGGATGGTGGGGAATGACTCAAATCAAATGGCAGTTGGTCAACAATAGCACAAATTTGATCCCCCGGATAGGACACGTGGCGCCCGCTCGTGATTTCGTGATCCTTCAATTCCCAATCACGAGATGGTAGGCATCGTTGATATCTACAGGAAATAGATCAACAACAACACTAAATCAACCCTTGCAAAATAAAACATTCATTAAAAGGAGAAGTGGGCATTACTAGGTGGATGAAAAACAACAACATAAGTTATTTTTTAAAAGATGAAACACGGGGCCAACCGAGACTTAGGAAATAAAACCCTGTAGAGAAAATAAAGTATTAAAATCAAAGTTGGGTTTTAATTTTAATCTAGTGACATAAGCCTAAGCCATTAACCCCAGTGGTCATGTTGTCGACGGCTTAGCCAAATCCTTTCATTAAATACTGACCGTGCAATGTGAAGGTTTTTTAGATTCGAAGATATGTGAGAAGATCTTGATTGTACCCCACCAACTCGCAGACCTAAGGTGTCACCCTATTATTTGGCGTGAGGTCAGAAAAAAGAAGATGTGTGTCCTATATGGAATATGGGGCCCAATCTCCACTATTGAGCTCACAACCCGTGGTTTTAGATTGACAACCAAGATCAAAAGCTAATGTAAATATCTGTTGTTCCCTGCTAGCTCGCAGGAGGAAGATGAAGGTTGGTTAAAAGCTGTGAGGTCAATGAGATTGTGATGTGTAGCTCCAACCATTCAGTTTGCATAGTGCATAGGACCTCCTGACATGCATTAATGTTATTGATCATGAGGAAGGTGAACGATGCTTCATTGGATGTCAAACTAAGTTATCTCAAGATAAATCGTTTGATCTGCCAACTCTTTAGGAGATCAACAGGTAGTATTCAAAGTTGGAAAATGGCACATGGTGGTCATTTTATCGTACAGTTGGTGAAGCATTAATGAATTATTCCTTTCTTATGTAGTCACGTCGATCTCAATCTATGTGAAGATGTTGTTGGCAATCATGAAGGGTGATTTGTGGATTCTCATGAAGCTCTAGTTAAATGGTGATAGTACATATGCCACCAAATTTCCATGTTTGCACATGCATTTTTACTAAGCATTGATGAAGGTTGCCATTACCTCACACAATAAATACAAGAGGAATTAACTGCTAATAGTGTCATTCTTGTAGCAGTTAGAGCACTTTGTGGGCTGAGTCTAATCAAGTTTGAGTGCTTGTCTGATAAGAGAAAATGAGTAGGTTAGTAAGGAGGTCTGTTCATTTGAGCTCACAAAAGCTTGGTCCTGCTATTCAGGAAGGTGCTTTGGTTGACAAGCCCATGCTTCTGCCCACTAGATGTAGTAGAAGGTTACAATTCTAGGATGTTGTTGCTCAACTGGTAGATGACAAAGGCAAGCAGTCAGTGTGCTCTATTACTAGTGTCAGTAGGAAAATAAGGTATGGGCATGGCTCCTCTGGATGCCAACACTCACTCATTGAACTTACGAGCAACACTTCTGATGATGTAACCGAGATCGACTCTGACTACTATCGGTATTTAACTCGCTTCAATCATGGTCTTCCCTCTGATGAGGAAGTCATATCTATGGTGCCATTGGCTGTTAAAACCCCAAGCGGACGGACTAGAACCATACTAGGCAAGGAGAACAAAGAAGAGGAGCTAAGGGTCTACCGTATTGGGAAACAACTAGAAGCAGGCATGTATTCTAGGGTCTGAGTATTGGTAAGGGCAGGGTGGTGGGTAAATAAGAAGTTGTTGTGGTGCCTTCATGGAAATTTGGTTGCTTGAATTTTTGCGTGGATAGCAACAAAGGGGATTTTGATGAAAATTTGTCTTCCCTTTTCTTTTAGCTTTCCCCAATTCATGCACTATGTTTTGCGCTCAGATTCAACATGTGGGAATTTTTGAAATGAAAGTCAAATGCAATGGAGATTTTCTTCAAATAAAAATTTATGGAGAAATTACATTTGAGCCCAAAGCTTGTTGCTCCCTTGTCATATAAAAGGGAATTCAAGGCTCATTTGTAGGGAGAGAACTGATGAAATCTCTAGCTAGGTTTTGAGTTGGATATATGGGTAGAAAGATATATGTCCTCTAATGAGGAAGTGATATCTGTGGTGCCATTGGCTATTAAAACCCCAAGCAGATGGAATAGAATAGATAACCTATTTTGAGTTTTGGATGAATATATGCAAATTATCTTAAATTGTATGCAGATATGACTTATAAGCATGAATAAACATATAATTCTAATATATTTTCTCTCCTTATGTGGATTTGAGTGAATTTTGAATGAAATGTTAATGATGTTGTCATTGTTCTTTTGAGAATTTGTTCAATTGTGTGTCTATATTTTTGCTTTGATTCAAGAAAATCAATTAAATGCTTAAATGGAGTCATAAGTTTACAATTATTTACAAAGGATTTGATAAGTAGTAATATATCAGAGAATTGAGCTCAATAATGCAAGGTATTATATGAGTAGTTCATTCTATTAAATTCTTGGATCACTTCTTCTAACAGTAAATGGGTAACTAAATATTTAACTAATGAAGAATAAAAGAATAATATGTAAATGGGTCACTCACTCACTCCCTCTATCTCTCTCCCCTTAACCCTAAACCCTTAACCCTTAAACTCTAAACCCTTAATATTAGGTGTTGTAGACATGTAAAATATATTGATTGACATTGTGCATTTGATCCTGACTTACTAACATCGTTTCTTCCTGAATCATCCCTCAGTCTAACCATTTAATCAAATTCCCCTATCTGATTAAATTCATCAATTTTCATCCCTTAATTGAATAAATTATTCTATCTGATTAAGTCGATTCCTTTTGTTAATTAAATAAATCAATCTAATCTAGTTATCCCTATTTAATTATATAATCAATTTATTTGATTAAATCTCTAAAGTTTGTCCAATAAATTAAATAAATTAAAACCTTATTTGATTTAATCTAACACCATCCCTTTTAATTAAATAAATCAAAATCTTTATTTAATTAGCCTCTTATCATATTCCCCTCTTATTTGATTTAAATAAACTCATAAATCTAAGTCAAATAATTCACATCATCTAATCTCCTGTTAAATCAATTAACCCTTGATTAATTTAATCTCATCTCATGTCACATCCTCTAGATAATGCAAGTTGCACATGAAAATAGATTTAATTCATTTATTAAATCTCTATTTTCCTCACAAGGCATCTTTTGGAATATTCTCTCAATTTGAATTCAAAAATTCCAAGTCAACATGTACATCCAACAAGGCATTTAAAACCTCTTACATGTCCTTTTCCTTGAGCTAAGTGGAATTTATTGCATTTTCCTTTCCCTTTTGCATGTCATTTCAACAAATTTTAATTTAAAATATTGGCATTTATTGGCACAAACCCCAAATCTTGCACATCCATCATCCATTCATAGCTTGACAAGTGGCACCATATCATTGGATGAATGTTAGTCCCACATTTCTAAAATTTGGGCATTCATCCATCTTGAAATCCTATAAATAAAATGCTCATATCTTCATTTGATCATCCACAATCCAAGCAAAGTTACCATGCTCAAATATCTCTTGAATTTTATCCATTACGATTGATTCATAGCTAGGTTTTGCATATTTTTGGCTTGGAGTTATCATCTTTCATCAAAGTGGATCAAGATCATCTTCAACATATCAAGATTTCATCATAAGAATTGGGAAAGGGCCAATTTTCACAACAAATTGACACCAATTCCCCCATGGGATCATGAGTTTGCAAATTTAAATTAGGATTCAAGCTATTTCATTGTTTTTATTTGGTTCTTTATTATTTTTTTTCCTATTTTGAGTTTGTAAATGGATTTCATGAGGAATCCTTATTTTAGCTTGCAATTCCTTGTTTAACTTGTTTACTAATGTTGTTTTGTAGGTAATAGGAGAGGGGTTCACAGATTTGGTGCTAGAAGGAGGGCTTGACATCACTATTTCTAACCTTTTCTTGAAATTTTTGAGTTTTTCTTCACACACAAGAAATCCCAACGCAAGCTCGTTAGCGTCGTTGTTTTGGCACCGTGGGTTCATCAGCGTCACTATATGACACCACGTAAAACACAAACTACACCGTTGGACTCATCCCGCCAAATTTTTTAAATTTTTAACTCCATTGCTAGACTCGTTGACTTGCAAGACTTTTTAAATTTTTTGAAAATAGTGACGCTGGACACAAACTATGATGTTGGGAAAAAATTGCGGTGCAGTTGGGCTCTCTGTCTTGGCATAGAGCACTACTGACTGGTAAGTGGCGCTGTGAGGGCACCGCTGGGAGAACAAACTGTGACGCCTTCATGAGTTGCGACGTTGGGAGACAATAAAAGATAAATTTTGACTTTTTAGCACGTGTTTCATATTTATGATTAATTTATCTTTTGTTTCCTACCTTTTAATTTCTATATTTTTCTAGAATTTGGTCTGTTTTTCTTCTTTATAGGTTGGAAATCGAAATTGAAGAAAGAAGGAGCATGAGGGCTATGTCTTATGAAATAAAAGTGTTTTTGAACACTATTGTTTATTTAACACTATTTTGAGGATTTGTTATCTTTTCATTCTTAGGACACTAATTTTCATTTGGGCTTAAAAATAACCTTTCCATTTCTTGCAAAAGGGCTAAAATGAACTTTAGGATCAACAACTTACTAGATTTTATTTTTGGGATTAACAAATTGAACAAAATATCTTTCACTTGTGATTTGGTGCTCTAAAACGAACTCACATATTGCTTTGTGGATCTAAAAAGAACAAGTGTAGATTTGTTTTTTGTGAGGGATTACTTAGACTAAAGTCATTGAAAAGGGACGTATACAGTTCTCTCGCACTTTATAGCGATCTTGAGAATCAAAAGGCATTTTTCATGACTTGGGGTTAAGAAAAAGCAATCACCTCCACACTTCGATTTGGGCTTAAAATTGAGCAACATATTGTGCAAGTGTGAGTGGGGGCATTGTTGCGTATATTCTCTCTCTTTGTTGCCAACAAGGATTGATTGAGTTACGAATAGTGTTCTTCGTTAGCTTTTGTTTTTCCTAGAGGGCCTACCTTGGGGAAAAAGTACTCACCCAAGGGAATGACTCAACTGGTAACACTCTAAAGCCAAGAGTATTTCCAACTACTATATAAATGTGGATATTGGAAGAAATGCCAATATCACATGGTTGATTCTGACAAGATGGATCCGAAAGGGGATTCTTGTTGTATGGGTCAATCTCCACGAACGGAAAGTCCTTACTAAAACCCATGTGCTAGAATTTGGAAAAATCCTTTAATCTATTTGTTGGTGCAAGAATGGTCATTTTGAAGCCGCCCCACACCTTTATGGTCTTCTAGTAGAAATAGAAAAGATGCCATGGGAGTTTCATGGGTGTTGATGCTTGGCTGCCTCGTATAAGTCAGTGTCGTGGAGGGGAGCCAGTGGGGTCAAGCATCTAACCATTCGCTAGAGATAAGTGTAGCTGGACTTGTCCAAGTGGGAATCCAATAAATATTGTCTTACACATCCATAGGATTGTACTTATTCTTGGGTTACAAAATGCATTGCTTGATCGAAAACATCTCAAAAACAAACACTTATCATCATCCAAATTTCAAACCCTTTTTGAGAATGAATACAATTGACTCAATCCATATGTTATTGCTTTCCCTTGGGATTCACATCCTTAGAGGCTTCTAAACATTGGATTATATCTCAATTTGTCTTCTTAAGTAAACAATAGGAAATCCTTGTCTCAAGTTCATTGAATTTCCACTTAACACATCTTGTGGGGTTTGAAGAAATTAAGACATTGGACATCTTAGTTTGAAAACCTAATTGAAGAAAGTGTTTTTGGTAAAATAAATTCATTAAGCAAAGCTAAGAAAAATGAACTTTCATATGTGTTGAAGACTCATAATCCCAAAGCTAAAATCATTGGTTGGAAATCCGAAAATGAATGTTCAAATGAAATCATTTCTTGGTTACAAAGGTCATTAGGAAGCATTTGCATGCTCTTCAATACCTAGGCCTAGGAAAAAAAAGTATACCTTTTAGGTTCATCTTAGGATAAAAACATATCAAAATCTCTTTTTCATCCATCATCCAAAACATCAAAACAACATCATCTCACAAATCACCTTTTGAAAAATCTTGAAATCATCCTTAAATACTAGGCTTTGTGGCAAAATCAAAATCATCAAAATCATTGAGACTAAAATCCTTGAAAACATTTATCAAATCACGTTTGGCTAGGCATGTGTAGATGCATCCTTTTGCATATGCTTAGTCAAAGTTATCAAAATCATCTTGTCTAGCTTAGTGTATGTAGATGAATCCTTCTTCATATGCTTAGTCAAACAATCATCTTGTTTGAATAGGTGTGGGTAGATGCATTCTTCTCCTCACACATATTCAAATCATCATCCTTTGAACAAAGCTATCCCTTAGATCATTATCCAACATCTTAGGGTCTTTTTGTTCAAAATCCAAATTGAAATTAAAATCAAAATCAAGGAAGAAATATCGAATCTCAAATCCAAAATCAAAATCAAAATCCGCAAGTCCTAGAAGCATAGTATCTCATTAAATATTTATCAAAAGCCACAACATCTGTATCATCCATCCCTAAACATCATCATCATATCATCACCTTTGATCCTCAAGGCATCCTAAAACTTTCTACTTTGGGGCATAAAATAATGACCAATCCAAGGAATCAAGAGATTCATCTCCCATATTCTCAAGGATTGATCCTTGTTTTATGGTTCTAACTAGATCTCAATACAAGAAGAGTATGGAAGCCAACAAAGAAACACCCACTTCAAGTGATCTTAGCCAAACAAACACATAAATGAATCCAGCTGAATCAAGGAATCCATTGACCCTCTCATCATCACAAAATCCGCAAGAAGAAAACCAAGGAGAGGACCTTACCTTTGGAATGTATCATGAAGAAATGACTGAAATGCTTCAAAATCCAGAGAATCATAAAATTATCAACATCATGATGAGACTCAACCCTTCATTATACATGCTTGAACTAGCAAAACAAGGGGTCAAGTTGCCTTCAGATTTTGACGTAAGTACCATAGTGGAGACATCATTTCCTCCAATATCATCCACCATTCCCATCTCACCCACACCCCCATCTCAAAATGTCACGCAAAACATTCTGTAAATCATAGCATGGTTTTCTCCAACACAACCCAATGTTAATAAGGGAAGTGCATTTCTCAATGCACTTCAAACACACCCCCTTGTTAATAGTCAAAACATGGATGCAAACACCACATTGGAACAAAACATACCCGCAAACCCATTACACAAAAATGTTCCTCTCACATTCCATCACGACCGATGATCATCATTTTTTCATGCAACTCCTCAAACACCTCTTCTCACAAATTCACAAGAAGAGGGAGAAATGTTCGGAATGGGGGGCATATTCAACACCACAACATTTTCACAACAACTCACACCCCTTACATTTCCAACTCTATCACCATTGCCATTATCATCCACACCACTCCTTGGTTTAGGGCTTCCCCCTCTACCAAGTATCAATCAAAACAATATCCCAACAATCAATCAAAGCATTGCGCCAAATGCTCAAAATTTTTCGTTGATATCGCACCAACAAATGACAAACACACAAGCAATGGAAACATCATCAAATACCCCATTAACATCACAAAGCATGGTATCTCAAGGACCAATCACATCAATAGCACCATCCATCATGCAAAACATCAACACCACCTTCACAAACACTATTCCAAATCCACCACCACCAACTTTTCCCACATCAAGCCAATACGACGTGGCATTGCAAGATGCTTTCCAAAAAGGATACCACCAAGTTAAAAAACAAAAAGTCGTACAACAAGCTGCTCAAGCCACACAAGCTGCCCAAGCTACACAATCCACATTGCAAGCACAACAAGTGCAATAAGCCCAAGCTTTACTACAACAACAACAAGCCGCATTACTAGTGCAACAAGCCTAAGCTTTATTGCAACAACAACAGCAAGGCACTCAAGCCACTCAAACATTACAAGCACACAAGACTACTCAACCACAAGCTCTATTGTAACAACAAGCACCACAAGCACAAGTCGCACAAGTACAAGCACAAGTGGATGCTCAATATCAAGCTTAGCAAGCGCAAGAACAAGCACAACTTCTTGCACAAGCAACTCAAGTGCAAGCATATCAACAAGAATTAAAGCAATATCAAGAGCATCAAGAAGCAAAAAAATTGGAAGCCCAACAACAAATGTTGTGGGAACAACAGCAAGCACAATAACAAGCATTGTTGGAACAACAAGCCCAACAACAAGCACAAATCCTAGCACAACAACAAGAAGATCAACAACAAGCATTGTTCATACAAAAGCAAGTAGAAGCCTACTTTGCCCGCCAGAACATACAGATACCATCGAACAAAGCACCAACCAACCCATCCATCCAACCAATGATTTAAACACCCCAAAACACCTTCATCCCACCCCCTAATCTGCAAAATGATGTGATGACACAACTTAGATTGCTCTCGCAACAAGTGCTCGACCTTCAATCAAGGCAAACAACCAAGACACCAAGCAACTTGTGTCCCTATCCATTTGATAGGAGCCTATAGATGAAACCATTCTCCAAGGGATTTGAGATCCCTAAATTTGACAAATGTCGAGGGATGGGAAACCTTGAAGATCACATCAAGGAATTCCAAGTTCATTGCATGGAAGTTGCATATGACGATACTTATCTAATGTGGCTATCTCCTAGGAGCTTGGTAGGCCCCACTATAGAATGGTTCTCTCACTTACCTTTAGGCATTAGAACATTCCAAGAAATTAGGGATGCATTCATCAGGAACTACACATGTAACATTGCAATGGATGTCAATCTCAAAGAACTATATGCTCTAAAACAAGGAAAGAATGAATCTTTTGCTTCATTCCTTCAATGATGGTGATCCAAGGTCAATCAGAGCAAGTGGACCATGCCAGAAGAACAAAAAGTTTGCACCATCATAGCCAACCTTGAAGGCCACTTGGCATTTCATCTCAAGGTTCAGGGCATCACCACATATGATCAACTAATTTCCAAAGAACTTAGCATCAAAAGAGGCCTTGTGACCCAACCCGCGGAATTAACATCATACCACAAACAACAAAACAACCACCCATCATCCAATTACAATGATAAACCTTGCACATGGGCAAGAAATAAAAATGTTACTAATGATGGTGTTGTAGATGCCAAGGTGGTCATTAGTGGTCCTTGCAAAAACACACCCACACAGCAAATCCAAACACAACACCAAAACACTCATCACACAACATACCAACCCAACAACAATCCAACCATCAATAACCTTAATGACCAAAGAGGACCACCCCAATGCAAAAGTTATCACAAACGAAAATACACCATTTTGGGGGAACCACTTGAGGACATAATGAAAAAGTTGATTGACGAAAAAACTCATCAAGCCTCCTACATCTGAGAATTACTAAGAACCCGATGTCAAACCTCCTTGGTATAACAAGAATCAACTTTGAAAATTTCACAAAATCAAAGGCCACACCACAAACAGTTGCATGATACTCAAAAACATTAGCCAAGATCTCATCAATAAGAAAATCATAAACATGGAACAGCTTAAGGGAAATTAGGATCTTAAAATATATCTAAATCCGATGCCGAATCATGTTAACAAAGGCAATAAAAATGATAAAGGAAAGGGAAGTGTAAATAATTTGTATGAAATAGTCATTGCCTCCCTAAATGAAGACTGCATGGTCATCACCATCAAGGGTTCCCATGCCAAAGATTGTGGAGTCACCACAAGAGGTGGAAAAGTAACCATTGCAGGATCATCCCAACCAAATAGAGTCCCTACATCTAGATCCATTTCTAATGGCTATAATATCTTGGACCAACTCAAGAGAATGCCAACACACATCTCCATCATGGAGTTGTTAAAAATATCATCAGCCCATAAGAAGATCCTTGAGGAACCATTAGCATCATCCACTATCCCCACAGATCTTGATGCAGAGCAATTCCAAGCTATGGTCTGAAATATCATAACGCCTAATCTCCTTACATTCTCTAACCAAGATTTCCCTACCCAACCATCTCACAACTATGCACTTCATTTGGAATCCATTGTACACAAGAGAAAAATCAAAAGGGTCTTGGTGGATGGAGGTGCAGATTTGAACATCTATTCTCTCAGCCTCATCAAGCAGTTGAAAATATTAGAATATTCCATTGACAAAGGAAAGGGCATCAAGATAAGAGCATATGATGACCAAGAAAGAGTGTCTCAGGGAATGATTAAACTCCCTATTCAAGTATGGCCAATGCTCATGGAAACCACCTATCAGGTCTTGGACCTCGACTTACCATATAATATCCTCTTAGGATGTCCATGGATCCATGCGATGAAAGCCATAGCATCAACATTCCACCAATGTGTGAAATTTACACATAATGGACAAGAGGTCACCATCCATGGAGATCCCGAACCGTTTTCATATTGCAAAAATATTGAAGCCAAGTATTACAAAATCCCCTAAGTGCCAAAGAATGATGAGGGCCCATCCACACCATACATCGACCCTGCCACTCTTGCGTCCACTTCTGTGACAGAGACACCCACCATCCCCACCATTCCCACCATCTTTGATATCAAGCTCATCATCCAGGAGGACGGTTGTGGAAGCTACAAGCTCCCTAAAAATTCTTTTGTAATAGGAGAGTTACCACAATCTCCTAGATCATGAGGACACCCACAAGAAAATCAAGCTTCCACATCACAAACGTATCTTGAAGACTATCCTGAATTCACAAGCTGGGGAGACCTTGGTCAAGAGGTTATTGAAGTAGATCCATCTCACATGTTGTATCGAGATGAAAGACCAACACCTGAATTACCAATGGATGAGACAAGAAAGGGCCTACAAATGATGCTCGCAATGGGCTACAACATAAATCAAAGACTAGGACAAAATAAAAATGGGCTCATAATACCTATCATGCTGGAGACGTGACCCATAACAAATCTTGGCCTTGGATTACCCCTCTGAGTATAACCATATGTGGATGAAGTCCTCTAGTTAGAATGGTTAATATTTCTCCTTAGCCAATAGTAGCAAAAGTATGCTCATCAACATCCATAGGTAGAGACATACATAACTTTATAACTGAGGCCTATATTAGTAGTGATGATGAGGACCCCATATCCAATCTACCTAGGTTATTTGAGGATACCGCGCTTTGCATGATTAGTACCTTATATTTTGAATTCGATCATCAAAATCATGAGATCCACCTAGTCTACCCCCAACTGATCGACTATGACCAATGAGGACCACCAGTTCTCGATACATTCAAAAATGATGCAGTGCTCTCAAAATTCATGGGATTGAGGGATAACATTCCAGATGGAGATCACAAGGTAAGGTTTATAATGGAGTTGGACACACATGCCTATTACAGGGAAACGATTGAATCCTTTAGTCGCAAAAGTGGGAAACTAAGAATCATATCCAAGTCCTTGAGTGAAAACCACATTGTGCACTCTCTGACAAGACAAAAGTAAAAAGAAAGGACATATCCAATGGTGAAAACCTCTCTGAGGCACAAAAGGATGAAGGATTCTATGTTCCTTTAAGAGCTATTCATCAAGAGAAGTCAACAATCTTGGCCGAAAAATGCAATCCTGTCAACCAAGGAATAGAGGAGACCCCACATATCACATTCTATGTTGAATCACTATTATCAAAAGAATGAGAACTCCTAGCAGCATTCCTAAAGGAAAGACAAATAAACTTCGCATGGAGTTATGCTGACATGCTAGGGCTTGATCCAGAGACTATGGTTCATCATTTAGCAGTGTAACTAGAAGCAAAGACGGTCAAATAAAAACTTCAAAAAATGCATCCTCAAATAGCCTTATTGGTCAAAATGGAGCTCAAAAAGTTGTTAGATGTAGGATTTATCTAACCAATTGATTATCCAGAATGGGTATCAAATTTGGTAGTTGTTTCAAAACCTGATAGAGCCATTAGAATCTGTACAAACTTTAGAGATTTGAACAAGGCATGTCCCAAGGATGATTTCCCACTTCCCAACATCGACATGATAGTAGACATGACATAAAGGCATGAGATGCTATCACTAATGGATGGATTTTTAGGATACAACCAAATCATGATAGAAAAATAAGATCAACATAAGATGGCTTTCACTTGTCCATGGGGGACCTACTACTGGAACATGATGCCATTCGGCCTAAAGAATGTAGGAGCAACCTATCAAAGGGCCATGACATTAATATTCCACAACATGATTCATAAAACAGTTGAGGACTATGTCAACGACATCCTAGCAAAATAGAGAAAGAGACAAGATCATATAACAACCCTAAGCGCTATCTTTGATAGACTAGAGGAATACAAAGTTAGACTAAATCCCAAGAAGTGTGTCTTCGCGTACAATCAGGTAAATTGCTAGGATACATAGTCTCCATGAGGGGTATCAAGGTAGATCCAACAAAAATGAAAGCAATCCTTGAGATGGAAGCACCAAAGACATTAAAACAATTGAGAGGCCTCCAAGGCTGACTTCAATCCATCTGAAGGTTCATAGCACAACTAGGAGACAAGCAGAACCCATACTCTCACCTACTCCACAAGGGAGTGGCGTACAAATGGGATACAAAGTGTAAAGAAGCATTTAAAAAAATCAAGGAATATCTACTGACACCACCAATTTTAATGCCACCCATCCCAAGAAAGCCATTGATCTTATATGTGTCAGCAATAGCAGTAGCCCTTGGAGCTCTCCTAGCTTAGCATGATGAAAATAGAATGGAGAGAGCCATCTACTATATCAACAGGACAATGGTCGGTCACAGCTAAATTACTCATTCATTGAGAAAGCTTGCCTCACAGTAGTGTTTGCATCCCAAAAATTTAGACATTACATGTTGGCACACAAGATAAAGGTCATCGCAAAAATTGATCCCCTTAATTATCTACTATCAAAGGCAATGCTCATGGGCAGAATGGAAAAATGGGTAATGATATTATCAGAGTATGACATCGAGTATGTAGAGTGGAAAGCCATTAAGGGAAAAGTTATTACAGATCAACTAGCAGAAGCACCCATTTATTCTGAGAACCCTCTTGTCTCAGAATTCCTAGATGAATCCATTTTTTACCTCAACGTAACTGACCATTGGAAATTATACTTCGATGGTTCATACACACAACATGGATTAGAAGTTGGTGTCTTCTTCATCACCCCACAAGGGGATTGCATACCAAAGTCATACAAATTGGCATTTCCTCCCACCAACAACATAGCAGAATATGAGGCTTTGACTATAGGCCTCAAGATAGCAGTGCAATGGAATATCATAGCTCTCAAAGTCTACGGAGACTCTTAGTTGATCATAAATCAGGTCAATAATGAATATTAGACTAAGGATGATAAGCTCACTCCATACAAGAAATTGGTGGAGACTCTAAAGGAATCCTTCATTGACATAACATTTTAGAAGATTCCAAGAACCAACAACAGAGCAACATACGCCATGGCTACCATTGGGTCCCTATTGGACATCCCTCATAACGTGCTAAAATATGAATTTCTGATTGAGTAGCTTCCCATTCCCACATTCGAGGTACCAAAATTAGAATATGTGTGTGAAATCATTGGTCCTGGCGATCCTTGGTATCATGACATCTATACATATCTTTGAATAGGAGTCATACCCGCTGACCTACCATCTAGCCTAAAATGAACCTTTGTCAAAAAGGCTTCCAGATTTGTGATCCTAGGTGATACCCTATACCATAAAAGCATAGAAGGTACCTTACTGCACTGCCTAAATGCTGAGGAGGCATTAATCGCTCTAACCGAGGTTCATAACGGTATCTGTGGCTCACACTCAAGTGGAATGACCATCACCAAGAAACTGCTGAGGATGGCATATTATTGGCCCACAATGGAAAGAGAAGCACATGATCATGCTAAAAGGTGTTTACAATGTTAGCAGCATGGGGACCTCATCCATGCTCTAGCTCAAGAGCTTCACCCCATCATCATACCATGGCCCTTTTCGCAGTGGGGCCTCGATCTTATTAGAAAAATCACACCCACCTCATCCAATGGCCACAAGTTCATCATAAATGCAACTAAGTACTTCACAAAGTGGGTGGAAGCCATACCCATGACATATATCATTGCGAAGCAGATCTCAAAAATTATCTTGAACTATCTCATCTGTCGTTACAGTGTCCTACAAGCCATTATCTTAGATAATGGGACACCATTCAAGAACCAGGAGGTTCGCGACTTGTGTGAAAAATTAAAAATCTAGCATCGATTCTCCACCCCATACTATCCCCAAGGCAATGACCAAGCAGAAGCCACAAAAAAAACCATCCTCAAAATCCTTAAGAAAATAGTCAATGACATAGGTTGTGACTGGCACTTGCAGCTTAATCCCACCCTCTAGGCTTATCGAACCAACATCCGCACACCCACTGGCACCACCCCCTTCTCCTTGGTCTACGGATCAGAAGTCGTACTCCCCATTGAGATCAAGCTTCCATCCCTCAGAATATCATTACAAAACCTCATAACTGATGAGGACTACTAGGTGTCAAGATTAAACAAGCTAGAGCTATTGGATGAGAGACGCATAGATGCTTTAAATCATTTGCAAATCTATCAAAATAGCTCAAATAGAGCTACA
Organism: Sequoia sempervirens; assembly: GCA_007258455.2. Taxonomy (NCBI): domain Eukaryota; kingdom Viridiplantae; phylum Streptophyta; class Pinopsida; order Cupressales; family Cupressaceae; genus Sequoia; species Sequoia sempervirens. Next base: position 275,687,196 of record VDFB02105785.1, on the reverse strand, counting down.
ACAAGAAAATCAGAAGCAGGACTTTCCAAGTTGAAGAACTGGTCTTAAAAGAAAATCAAAAGAATGTACCAAACCCAAGCAGCAAAGGCAAGTTCGAACCTAATTGGTTAGGAACCTTCATCATCACAACAAGTTATAAATTAGGAGCATATCAGCTATCAACACCTAAAGGGGAACCTCTATAGGAGCCAATGAATAGCTCCCATCTCAAAAAAGTTTTATGCCTAAATCTTTCAAGGTATAGAACCAAAAAATCCAAAAAATCTAAAAAATTAGAAAAAGTCCTCAAAAAATGGTTACTTAGGTGAAAACCTGGCAAATAGGCATCTTGGTGACAAGCAAAAAAATCATAAAAGCAAAAAATCCAAAAAAATTGTCTAGTGAAAACCACCTTGGTGGCACTTTGGGCAAGTACCTCGGTGAAAACCTAGAAAATAGGTGCCTTGCATAAATAAGCACTTTCCATCCACCAGGATCTTTATGGCTTGTTCAACGTCATCCCTCCATTTTTCTTCCATCATCCATCGCATTCAGGTCTTCATCCATCACTCATCCACTCGCATCCGCACCATAGCTTGGTCATGTGTTCGTATCATGATCCCTCCTAGTACTACTCGACCCATCCTCAAGGTTAGTTTGTCCTGCCTTTATTGGAGTATTCTATTGCATCACACTGGGGGCATGTTCTCATCGGATCAGATTTTTGTATATTCTTAAAGTCCTCAAATCAGAAAATCCAAAAACATCAAAACATATCAAAATCCAAAAACAAGTCAAAAGGTCTTTCAAAAAAATAAAAAATAGAGTTGTCTTGTCAAACTACATCATCTCTGAGCTTGAACGTAGGAAAGGTTGATCTTTGATCATCCCCTGAGACATTTAGGTCAGTCCTATAGGAGTCCGTCATAATAAGCTAACATCTCATCATGTATATCGTCATCTGTAAATTGGTCAAGTCGTCAGTCGAACTACGTGGTCTCTACGTGTATAATGTAGGCAAGGCTAGTCTTTTGACCAGCCCTCAAGACCCCTAGGCTAGGTCTTTAGGTTAGTCTCTTGGTCAAAATCTTAGAAAATCCCGAAAACGTTTGAAAATTTGAAAAATCAAAACATTTGTAAAGCCTCAAAAAATACCAAAAACAGCCTCAAAACATTGCAAAACATAAAAAAACATCCAAAAAAATTTTAAAAAATAAAAACCCATCCGCCTCATCTCACTTGCACCCATAATAATCACCATCCATAACAAACTAATCACCATCCTCAATCTTTGATAGGATAATCATAAACAAGTCTAGCAGGTTAAAAGTGAAAACTCAAAAATGTCAAGTCTAAAGTCTAAGTCAGTGCATAAGCAAGTTGGTTATCTCTTCGTATTGGTAACACATCATTTGAATTGGTTCCATATCAATCATCCCTCAGAACACTTTTGGTAAATGAAATGATGTGCCGCCATCCACTAACATGTCTTAGGATGAATCCTTCCTACAATGGGCATTATCTTTTGGCAATAAGTTTTGGTTATCATCCTTAGAAAACACATCCTCTTTTCGTTAGTGGTATTGAAGAGCATCAGTTTGTTTGTTTACTCGGTCTTTATCTTTTGACTTATCTTATTTGCGCTCATTCCAAGGACGTCTTGATGATATCCCAAAATAGAGGATGTAGAGAAATAGGAATGGGGCAATGATCGCTATCTTTTTTCTACTGTGCTTGTTGGACATTCTTGTAAAATAACCTCGGTGAATACTTGCTTTGTTAGGTATGTATGGAAGAGGTCTAGGGCAACTTGTTGACTATTACAGGGATAGGTTTACCTTTCCATGTTTTGGTCCAAGGTGTCTAAAATTTCTGAAGTACATCTTAGCAAGGTTTTTTTATGTCAAGTGTGAACAAGAATACTCCTATTTGATTGTCGAGTCAAAGTCCATCACACTAAGTACCACGCCATCCTAGTTTTCTATACCTTGATGCATCATACCGTGTGTGTTATCAAACATAAGAAAATATTGCCCTTTGAAAATCCCAATTCCTCAGCAAGTAATCATCATCATCATCATCTTGTGTCTTGTTGAAATGACTTCTTCTTTTCTTACTAATCACGCTAACAAGGTATTATGACAGTTGATCATCACCATCATCGTCATCGATCCTGCATCTACAAATCATTGGCGCATTGCATGAGCATATCATATAGGAAGCATACACATTGCATGAGCATATCATATATGAAGCATACACATTGCATATCATATAGGAAACATACGCATTGCATTATCATCATATAAACAGTTTATCATAAACATTCTTCATAAAAAGGTACATCCATGTCATTGCATTTCACTGCATCTCATGGCATTATATCGATTACTGATAAACATTCATTTGCATTTCACAACCATTTCATATTACCATCTAAATCATCACATAGCATCTACAAAAGCATTCCATAATCATTTTTGCATAATCATAAGCAATAGGTATATAAGCATTTAATTAATTAGGCATACATACTTGCATAACATAAATAACATCATATCATCACATTACGTTCACATTACACATCAACATATCACTTTGCATTAACATGTCATTTCATCACATACATCATCATTTAGGATAATAACATTTGTTATTCTAAGCATCTCATAAAACCATTTCATTTGCATCATATCACGACCATTGCATCATATCGCTGTCATAGTACAAAGAATAAATTGGATCACTATACACATATATGTCAATCAGTACAAAATGCCCATCGGGCTATCAAAAATGAGCCCATAAGGTACAAAAAGTGTAATATCTCAATCAAGCCTAATCTTTGTGAATGTTGCCCTCACCCCTATCACCATGACCCTCTAGTGGTCTTTGGCTGGCCCACTTTAAGTACTTAGGGACCCAATCTGCTCTAGGTACGGTGTCATGGTAAGCTTGATGGTAGTACTCTATCTCTCGGATAACATCCCTATAAGATCATACTGGCACTGTACCCTAGGAGGAGAAGGCTATCATACTCTCGATTTGCTGCCTGTGGCCTAGCTCTGTGGCTGCCTATAGCTCTACAGCCTGTCTCTGCTACATAGCTTGATCCCTCTTTGCTCTAACCTACTCTCTCTCATCCCTCGCTTGGTCTCTCTCCACTGTCAATGACTGAACCTAGGCCTATAGCTATGCAATCAGTGCATCCCAACCATCTTCCTATCCTTGTGGTTGTACTTGTGGCTGCGCATGAACCTGGTCCTCACCCTTGGCTCGTGGTGGTGGGACTGTCAGATCCTGCTGCTGATCTTGCATGTGGACATCCCCATGACCTGGTGGAACTGGGGGAACCAATGGTGGATCTTGTTGAATCTCGACCCTAGGTCCTCTCCCTCATCCTCATCCTCTCCCTCTGCCTCTAACCCTGAGTACCTTTCGATCCTCGCCTGGAATGGTCAATCGAAGAAGAGGTCTGAACCAGTCTTTATAGGCCTGTGTGGTCTCTAGATCTGCCAAGCCTTGATCATAAGCCCACAGTCAGGCTACCAACTGCCTAAAGCTATCAACTGCCTCAGAGGTAGGAATATCGTGCCCCCATGACACCTGTGTCATGTTGTGTACAAAGACAGCTACGTAGTCATCATTAAGCCGATCCTATGGCTCTTTGAACTAACTCTACACGCACTCGGGCAAGTACCTCTCAATCATCATGTTCTCCCGCCCCTACATATATCGATCCTGGTGGCAGTAAAAGAGTTGAGAAACATCATCAATCCATCCGAGCCGACCAAGGTATGGACACCAAGTAAAGACAAGCATCTCGTCTAGGACCTGCCTCCAGTAGGGGATCCCATGCTTGCCAGTGTGTGTAAAGGACACACCGCCTTTGTATAGTGCCATGAGGGCATCCTCTACCCCCATTGAAACTGGAATGACCTATGGACATAGCACATAAATGTGCTCCCATGCACAGACATGAAGAAGTGTCACTCTAGCCCCTAACACTCTACCATCCACATATACATACTCATGGAGGTCCATGTAAAGTGAAGCCAGAAGGATAAGTCCCTACGCAAACTGAATTGGCCTGTCTCGTACCATCTGCTCCAAGCAGTAACCCCAGCTAGGACTAAAATATCGCCCTCATCGGTCTGTGGCAACCAAACCCAAAATGATCGCTGCAACTGCCCAGCGGAAGGGAGGTGCTATAACCCTGTACTGCTCGAGCTCAATCTATCCCTTGTAGTAGATAATGTCCCATGTGGCAAGGACTCTAATACAGGACTCGCATCCCTCCTCCATATCATAGATCACCCATCGACCATGAATTGACAATCGTAGAATGTTTCAAACGTCCTCCAAGGTGACAGTCACCTCACCAGTGGGAAGATGAAATGATGATGTCTCACTGTGCCACCTCTCAGCCAGCACTGACAACATCCCTAGGTGGGTGTGCATGAGCACAACATATACAATATGCCACAATCATGTAACTCCCAGTCGGTCCTGGTCTCTATCGCTCGAGTCTCGTAGGACGCTCGCCAAATCTCACGACTGGTACTCCCGAGAGTAGAGCTCCCTCGACCCATCCTGTATCAAGGAAAGTCATCGCGTTAAAAATTTTGAAAAATTCTTGGTCAAACATTCCAAGCTCATCTCCAGCGGCGCAATTTGTGAAGGTGTCACAATTTGATTTTACTCAAACTTTGATGCTTGAGCCCAAAAAGATCAAAAGTGCATTGTCGCGGTGCACTTTATCCTCCAGCATCATAGTTTGCATGAAAAGGGTGCCACTGTGGTGCACCTTTCCCAAACCAACCTATCGAGCCTGAGCCCAATGTCAAATTTTTTCAACTCCTAATTGCACCGCTACGACACTAAATAGCACCGCTGCGGCACAAAACAGCCTAGTGCGGTGCAATTTAAATGCCGAGTGGCGCTATATAGCGCCACTAGAGGCGAGTTCACCTTTTGAAGTAGTAATTAATGCATTAAATGAAAACACAAAGCTTCAGTAAAAATTAGGGTCAGAGCTTGAATCTCAAGTTTGCTAGTGGAGGTGTGTGAAAATGACTTGAAAGTGACCCTTCGGGCCCCTTTTAAGCCTAAAAATTAGGGTCTTGTTAACCCTAAATGTCTGTCCTACTAGGGTTTTCGACCCCCGAACCTATTTTTGTCTGTTTGAGGCTTTTTTTTCATTTTATTGCGTTTAGACACGTTTTTAGCCTCTCGGACCCCTTTAGGACTTGTCGGGTACTTTGTCACCTTTTTTTGCGAGATCACCCAAAAAATTAAATTTTTTGTCCGATCTCTTGAGGGGGCATTATAATGGCATGTTTTCTCTCACCATGTAGTAGTGGGGCAATTTTTAAAATATCAAAAAAATTCGGCTTTGATCAAGATCGGTTATTCTTTGAACCAACGCAACAAGTGCATTGCTTCAAAGAGGGGAAAAATGTAGACACGTAAAATATACATCATGCATCTAATCCTGACTTACTAACATCATTTCTTCCTGAATCATCCCTCGGTCTAACCATTTAATCAAATTCCCCTATTTGATTAAATTCATCAATTTTCATCCCTTAATTGAATAAATCATTTTATCTGATTAAGTCAATTCCTTCTGTTAATTAAATCAATCCATCTTATCTAATTATCCCTATTTAATTAAATAATCAATTTATTTGATTAAATCTGTAAATTCTGTCCATTAAATTAAATAAATTAAAACCTTATTTGATTTAATCTAACACCGTCCTTTTAATTAAATAAATCAAAATCTTTATTTAATAAGCCTCTTATCATATTCCCCTCTTATTTGATTTAAATAAACCCATAAATCTAAGTCAAATAAGTCACATCATCTAATCTCCTATTAAATTAATTAACCCTTGATTAATTTAATCTCATCTCATGTCACATCCTCTAGATAATGCAAGTTGCACATGAAAATAGATTTAATTCATTTATTAAATCTCTATTTTCCTCACAAGACATCTTTTGGAATATTCGCTCAATTTGAATTCAAAAATTCCAAGTCAACATGTACATCCAACAAGGCATTTAAAACCTCTTACATGTCCTTTTCCTTGAGCCAAATAGCATTTATTGCATTTTCCCTTCCCTCTTGCATGTCATTTCAACAAATTTGAATTTCAAATATTGGCATTTATTGGCACAAACCCCAAATATTGCACATCCATCATCCATTCATAGCTTGACAAGTGGCCCCATATCATTGGATGAATGTTAGTCCCACATTGCTCAAATTTGGGCATTCATCCATTTTGAAATCCTATAAATAAAATGCTCATATCCTCATTTGATCATCTACAATCCAAGCAAAGTTACCATGCTCAAATATCTCTTGAATTTTATCCATTATCATTGAGTCATAGCTAGGTTTTGCAGATTTTTTGCTTGGAGTTCTCATCTTTCATCAAAGTGGATCAAGATCATCTTCAACATATCAAAATTTCATCATAGGAATTGGGAAAAGGCCAATTTTCACATCAAATTGGCACCAATTCCCCTATGGGATCACGAGTTTGCATATTTAAATTAGGGTTCAAGCTATTTCACTGTTTTTATTTGGTTCTTCATTATTTTCTTTCCTATTTTGAGTTTGTAAATGGATTTCATGGGGAGTCCTTGTTTTAGCTTGCAATTCCTTGTTTAACTTGTTTACTCATGTTGTTTTGCAGGTACTAGGGAAGGGGTTCGCACAGGTGTGTATTAATATATTATAAAACTATAAATTTTTGGAGTTCTATTAGGAATTGAATGATAAATGACAATGAATGGGAAAATATAAGGCACTTTAATATTTAAACTAAAAAGTTAGAGTTCAATTAGGATTAGTGTTCACTTAGGGTTAGGTTTAGGTTTCAATTAATGTTCAATTTTGGTTAGGATTGAGGATGAGGTTGGGGTTTAATTAAGGTTATAAATTCAATAAGAGTTCAAATAGGGTCAAGGATAAGGGTAGGGTTGGGGTTAAGGTTCAATTAGGATAAGAATTAGTGTTAGGGTTAGGATTAGAGTTCAACTATAGTTCAAAGTTAGGGTTATGGTACAATTAGGACTACTATTCAATAAATGTTCATTAGGGTTAATACTTAATTAAGGTTAGTTTTAAAGTTCAATTAGGGTTTGGGTTAGGGTTGGGATTATGAATCAAGTAGGTTTGGGTTAGGGTTTGATTAGAGTTAGGTTTAGGGTTTAGTTAGAGTTAGGGTTAGGGTTAGGGGTGTTAGAAGAATTCAATTATGCTTAGTGGTCAATTACCATTAGATTTAGTGTTCAATTAGGGTAAGGGTTAGAGTCCAAATAGGGTTAGGGTTTAACTAGGGTTAGGATTAGAATAGAATAAATTTTTGTGTTTAATTATGATATCTAGAATTTAGTATAATTTTTGAAAATGAAATGATTTGGACACAAAGAAAAAAAATAGAAAAGTTGATTTTATATAGATCTTATTTGTTAATTTATTCTAAAATTCTAATTAATAATTTTTAATTAATATAAAATGAATATTTAATTTAATTTAATTTAATTATATTAGATAATTAGTAAAACTAAATAGATAATAAATATTTTATGGATTTTAAAAATTAGAATTTAGTTATATTTTATTTGTAATGTCAAATATTAAAATTTTAGATTGAAATACTTAATTGATTTTTAAAATATTTATAATTAATGTTCAATTTATAAACTAATATTAAGACATTAATAAATATAACCCGTGACATAATGTTCACTTAGGCTTTCTTTCTTGGGAGAAGTTTATTGAATGGTAAGTGTATTTTATAAAATTAATATGTCAAGAATTAATTTTAGATAATACTACATGTGATTTTTCAAATGGTATTAAATTGTAGATTAAAATTGATAATAGATTTCCTTCCTTCTTTTGCATTTTAAGCTACCATAATATATGGCCTTAAAATCCTATTCATATTTTGAGCTTTTCTAAACTATACAACACAACATCCAACAAAAAATATTGTTATGCATTTTTTCCAAGCACAAATCCTTAGAATTCTTAATGTGTTACCTAGGTTAATTCTTTATTAAAATAAATAAATACACACTAATATATATATTATGGATTTGAGGGAAAATAATAAAATATTTTTATATATAGAAAAATTTAAATGCAAGGGATTCAAGTACATACCTTTGCTTTTGTTAATGTTGATGAAGATATAAATCTTGAAGAAGTACCAAATTTCATGACATGATATAAAAAACTCGAATATCTTTGCTCTATGTGGCACTTGAAATTTTGTACAAAACTATAACTAACTCTATGCCAAATTTGTGACTTTGGACCTATTTTGCATCAATAAATATGAGCTTTGACACATGCCTCCTAATCTAGCATACAATATGTACTTAAATGCTCAAAATAGTTGGGAGTAGTGTTGAGATTGGTGGATCTTTGGGAAGGTCCAATGCTTCACCTTTGTATCTCTCCCTATAGATAGAGGTAGAGATGAATATAGAATGAGAGAGGAAAAGGGATAAAATAGATAGAGATATAGAGAGAGATAGAGGGAGAAATAAATATATAGAGAGATAGGGAGATAGAGGGGGGATATATATATATATATATATATAGAGAGAGAGAGAGATAAGTAGAGAAAGACAAATAGAGATGGAGAGGGAGATAGAGAGAGAGAAAGAGAGAGGGAGAGATAGATAAATAGGAAGAGAAAGACATAGATATAGAGATATATGGGAAGATAAAGGGACAAATAGGTTGAGATATGAAGATAGATAGGGGTATAGGGAGGGATCAAGAGATCAGGGAGAGATGTGGAGAGATATAGAGATGGAGGGAGAAAGGGAGAGAGATATGTAGAGGAGGGAGAGATAGAAGATGGGGAAGAGGGAGATATATGTAGAGAGGGAGAGAGAGGGGGAGGCTAATTTTTTAGTTTCAACTCTATAAAGTATTCAATAAATAATAATATAAATATTATAAGAATTATATAATTTGTATTTTAAATTACACACTATAGTTTATTTTTTGAAAAATATGTAATTTTTTAAACCATTTTCCTATATATTTAGTATTAAAATTTTTTACATCTTTTAACAATTCAATATATAATACAAATAAAATATAGTTAATAATTTAATTAACTAGTATACCTATATTAATTAATAATATATGTAAAACACGCCGAGAGTTATCTTTATCAAGATGCCTATTGACTTGAAAAAATGCTTACATTTTCATGAATATGAATTTGGAAAGCAATCAATTTGATTTCATTATTGTTTGTGTCATTGTTTATCTCAATTCCCATATATAAGGGTACACATTCAAATTTGAAATCATACCAACTTGTCTATAACAACAATCAACCAAGAACAATAATTTTAAAAGCATAAATGTTCATCAATCATTAGATTTAGTATTGACAGCATCAAAGAAGTATATCATGACAAAATGACATTAACTAACTTAGATATATCCACTATTTTTTTTTTCAAATGTTTGAATGCATTGTTAACATTATATACATACAAGCATTTGAATGTTATGAAACCTATAGCTTTGAAATTGAGTCTAATAAAGCTTTTCTCTCAGATGAATAATCAAATTTTGTTGTTTTTATGACTGTGCATTTATTCCTTTGTTCATCATTATAAGTCTCTTTTTTCACTTGAAGTTTAAATATGTATCTGTTGAAAAGGAACTTTTGTATAATGTATGAAAACTTAACATGATCTTGTTTTTCATGCTTCAAAGTGTTCAATTCTTTTGTTGTAACACCCATAATTTCTTCTGCCACTTCTTCAAAAGTTGTAATCCAAGTGAATGAAGTATGGTCTTGCACTTTGCATTGAAATATATATTTATAATCACATTCAGGGAAAGTTTTATCACATCTTCCACAATACCACTAACCATTTTCATTAGTGTTTACATTCTTTTTGCAGTGCCTATCTCCAATTTTCAAGGGGCATGTTGTATAACAAAAAATTTCTACCTTAATGAAAGATAAGGTAGCTTTTATCACTATCAAATAAGGTTTACCAGAGTTGGAAATGTCTTGATCTTGTATTTGTGAGATACTAGGGTTAGGAACAAATAGGGTTTAGGTTAGGGTTGGGGTTCAATTAGGGCTAGAGTTTAATTAGGGTTAGATTTCAATTAGGGCTAGAGTTTAATTAGGGTTAGGGTTCAATTAGGGTTAGGGTTAGGGTTTGGGCTAAATCAGGGTTAAGGTTCAAGTAGGATAAGTGTTCACTTAGGGTTATTGTTAGGCTTAAGATTGGGGTTAATAGTAGGGTTGGGATTTATATTGCGATTAATTAAATTATATTAGTTTATGTTTTTATTAAAGATCAAATATAGATGTAATTTTGAAAATTATATATCTATACCTTTTGATTTATGTTTTAGATCTAAGATGATCACATTACTGTTTATGCACTACCTAAAATAAAAACCAATTATATCATAATTTAAATAATAAAAAACAATACAACTAATTAATTGAATATTTTATAGAATTTAAACTAAAAAAATGATTAAAAAATGATTTTTTTTTATTTGAAAGATTAATTTATATATTAGATTAAAAAAGGTACAAATATCTGCAAACATAGGAAAGCTTCCGCCATTGATTACCAGCAAACCCATCCCAACCACCACTACCAAAAACCACATTGAAGATGGTCAAAATGAGACCCAACTAGCCAAAGACAGGGAGACCCCTCCATCCAGAAACCACCACCCCACCATCCAAGCCAACTACCAACCCAAAATGCTATAAGGGTTCGGCCCTGACCCTAAACATATGAATCCCCATTCACCAAAAACTCCCAAACTAGCCATTAGAGATCAAATTTATAAACTCCGAGACTGAAAAATGCCATTGGATCATAGAGATAAACTCTAAAAACTATCAGAACCAACAACAATACAAGGCATTCACATGAAATTATTTAAAACAACAAAATCTTCAAGGACTTTTACCCACTCGACATCACCCACAGCCATCAGGCCGAAGAATTTCTTTAGGAATTCAATGGCCACTGCCACCACCATTTTGTGTCTGCTCAATGCCAGACTGCTCAAGTCAAGAAGGAATGGGAAAAGCTTTACGACCTCATCCAAACCTTGAATAGCTACAAATTTACTCAATCTTGGGATGCCTCTTCCCTCCACCACAAAACTAAACACTTCATTTACCCCTCCCACCACATCCTTGCAAAACATCTTAACCAACAACAGTTTAGCCACAATCTTGAACTCATCGTTGTCTAGAAGAGATGCCAAAAACCGGGAGGAGATGTGTAGATTGTCCCTGCTGAACTCCTTGTTAGCCAAATGACCAGCTCCCAGGATCATTTTGGTTGCCACCAGAACTAATGGGTCCTTGTTTAAGAGAATCTACTTCAGTCATTGGTCTTTAACTTCTCCGAAGGAGGCTTTTCTAGCCAAAGATTTCAGAGAGATTGGTGTGTCTGCACCAAACTTCGCCAGGCCATCTACAAAGACTTCAATGACAGAGAGAGATTTCTTCACCATGAATACCACTGCTAGAACAAATAAATTCTGCTGCAAATGTCCGCCACTAAAGTCGCCACCAACCGATATGAAATGGAATGAAATGAATTTTTTTAAAGATGTCCATGAGGCCAAAGAAGCCTATGGGACCCAAATGACTTCCCTCCACATGTACCATGTTTAATCTGCATGAAACTACCTTCAGGGAATGATGCCTACGACATCCTCAAGCTCTATGAAGAAAATTGCCACCTCCATCATGTAACCAACCTCCTAGTCACACCCACCTACATCCCCCATAGCCCCTTCCTTTTCACCACCTCAACTCCTAGCTAGCTCTCCTAGCATGTCAGTGTGAGGATGAGAAAATAAAGGAGGTAGGGGGAGCCCACCAAGGCGTTGGCTATAATGCATGTACTTTTCAGTGTATTGTATTAACATACCTAGATATATTCACCAAAATCTATTATCTATTATTGATTATGTAATTTTGAATGTATAATATATTTAAAAATAAATAAAAATATATTTTTGAAAAAAAAAATAAAAAAAATTAAACAATATATTTTTTAAATTAGAAATATATTAGAAATATTTTGAATGTATTCAACTATCAAAATATGATTTTTTTTTAATATACCATTAAAATCACTAATAAAAAATATTAAAAAGTTTATATATATTTGTTTAATATATTAAAAAAGTATTTTATATTATAAATATTTAATAAATAATTTATAAAATATTTTTTAAATATATTAAACAAAACACATATAAAAGTTCAGCTGCTGTATGTGGGCTCAAAAATAAAAAATGTGAGGGTTACAAATTAGGTTATTTTCTGCATGGAACGCAGGTTGTTGGCGATGGCACGAGATGGGTCCTATCATTCTAACAGCTGACAGACCATTAGAGGCAGGTAGGCCATGGATGGGTATACCATTTTGTATGCTGTGTAGCCTACTCCTGACTTGACTAGTTTCCCTAATTTCTCTGCTTTTGCTCATTTTTAATGAATTCCCCCCGGCCTTGTCAAATATTTCATTTTAAATGTTTTTCTTTGGAAGCAATGAAACATTTAAAATATATCGTACAAAAATTTTCTTGGGCCCCACCTTGTACAGTCCACATGGCACCCTCCCATGATTTCGCAATCAACCAAAGCACCATAGCGGGATGGCGGAGAACAACTCAGGTCAAAGGACAATTGATGAACAGTCACTCAAATTTGATCCCCCATATGGGACACGTGTCGCCCACCCGCAATATCGCCATCCTACAATTCTTGATCACAGGATGGTGGGCAACCGTTGATCTTGAATGCATTTTGATCGATTGCAGTGCGAATTTCATCCTTCTGAAAAATTAAACATGCATTAAAGGGAAAGGGGACATTACTAGGCGGATGGAAAATGACATTTTTTAAAAAATTGTTCAGCATAGGGCCAACCAGGACTTAGGAAAATAAAACCCGTGGAGGAAATAAAATATTAAGACCAAAGGGACTAGGCCTAAACAGAACAATGGAGCATAAGATTTTTTTAAAACCCTTCAAAAAAAGTAATGACGAAATAGATCTCGACCAAGGAATTAGGTAAACACAAGGGTTTAAGATGAAGACAAAGCTAAAACCCCAGCCCTAAGAAATTTTCCAACACCATGAAAGACCAGTGACATAAGGCAGGGCATGAGTGAAACATTAGGAACAAAATTTGAAGTTCCATCAGTACAAGCATTGGATAATTTGATATTAATAGTTTTTCCTATCACAAATATAAAAGGTGAGCATAATAAATAACATGTATTTTCCCATTAAATGTGAAGGATTTTCAAAAAGTTTTAGTGTTCAACTATTGGTCCATTTTTCTTCAATATAAGTTGTATTTTAAATCATTATGTGTTGTTTTTATAACAACAAATAGATTTTTTGTGTTGAACTATTAGTCCATATGTGTTGAATATAAAAGGTAGAGATATCAAATATTTATGGTTATCAATAAGCATTTGGTCCACTTAGGTTGTATATTAATTTAAATTTAAATAAAAATATCATATTCTACAATCAACAAATGATATTTTTTTGGTTCAACTATTGGGGGTTCCATGATTAAGTTTTGGCTGAACCTTTAAAAAGTAAAATTTTATACACTTATCAAAGATCTGCCAATGTGGTGAGTTGTATGATGAGTTGCGCCTCCAAACCTTAGTTATAGATAAATAATAGACTAGTCTACATTTCAAAAAAAAAAATGAAGGTTCTATGATATTCCAGTTAATTGGTACATGCTGAGAAAGTTAGCTTGCATGACTATTGGGCCCTCTCCCCTAAAGGAATAAGGGGACATCACTAGGTGATGACAAACAATGACATAATTTGTTTTAATGAGGGAACACGGGACCAACAAAAGACTTAGGAAAAATAAAGTCAGGTGAAGGAAATAAAACAATAAAACAAAAGGGGGCCCAGCCTAGATGTATGAAGCGATGGGGCTTAAGTCATTTTAAAGCCTTCCCAAAAAATAACGGCCAAATAGATCCCATCCAAGGTGTAAGATTAACACTAGGGTTTTACATGAAGATGAAGGTAAAACCCCATCCTTAGGCTTTTCCCAAACACCATAGATGACTAGAGACACAAGGGAGGATAAAATAGAACACAAAGAACAAAACTTTGAAGTTCCATCACTACCCATAACCCTAAACCCTAAACCATTAACCATTAACCATTAACCCTTAAACCCCAAACCCTTAAACCCTCTACCCTCTCTCTCTCTCAAGTCTCTCCCTCCTACCCCCTCTCCCCCCTCTCTCTATCTCTCACTCCCTCCATCTCTCTCC
>VDFB02105785.1:275586407-275671980 GCA_007258455.2 Sequoia sempervirens | reverse complement strand
CTCTCTCTCTCCCTTTACCTCTCTCTCTCTCTTTCTTTCCCACCCTCCACCTCCTAATTACTCTTGGGTATATGTGTGCAAAAATCGGATATCCGATTTATAGCACAAAAATATTACATTTTAAAATGTTTTTCAAATTAGATATTAGACATGAATTGGATATCCAAAACAAATTGGATATCTGATTTGTAGTACTCTGTCTTGGGCATTGCTATGGAGCAATGTACTGATAGCCAACCCCCAAAAAAAGTCAACTCAGGATTTTTGCATTTTTTGGCAAGTTCAAAATGCTACTTTTTTCATGTTGCCACTTTTTGGCCCATCATGATCCTGCACATACCTAGGTCTAAATCAGGTAGTTGTTATTGCTAAGGTGGATCACTCCTTTCTTTGAAGGCCATACACTTATGATTGGATCAAGTGTTCTTTTCTTTAGAAAATTCCTATTTCCTTTTTGATAGGTTAATTATGATTTGATTAGATGGGTTATGAAGCACTTATTTCAAAAAAATATCTTTATGAAAGAAGTATATTGGCATGAAATTAAATATGATTTGCATTCCAATGTAAAAACTACAAAGAATGAAAACAATTCTTTCAAAACATAAACTATTATGTAGTAGTCAATTAAAATGAAAAAGCCTACTCTATATTAGTTAGGATACACAACTAAGAAAATGATATAAAGTTACTTATTTATCCTAGAGGAACTAAGTATATAGTATACAAAGAAAACCAACAAACCCACAACTACCCCTATTTTGAACGAGTTTAGTTTTCTCCCCTTCTTGATCTTGATAATATTGTCTAATTATTTTAAAGAGAACAAGGGTCATAACACAACTTTATTCAACCCAGTAAATAGCTTGATTAATGAAACTTGACAAAAGCAACAAAACAATTTCTACATTTGGAATTTCATGTTGAATGAAGAGTGGTGACAATAATCTACTTATAGTTTAATAAAACACTATTATAGTTTTACCAACATATACTATTGTATGCTTGCATGGATTCCTAGTTAATATATGGGGAGAGAAAGAGAGAGAGAGATATATATAAATGGGAAGAGAAAGAGAGATGGAGATATATGGGAAGAGAAAGGAAGAGATTTGGAGATAGAGAGTCGATGGATAGGGGGGATAGGGAGGGAGAGATGGTGAGAGATAGAGAGGGGGAGATAGAGAGGGGGAGGGAGAGAAAGGGATATAGATAGAAAGAGTTAGAGAGAGGAGTGAGAGGGAGATAAAAAGAGAAATAGAGATAGAGATATAGAGTATGAGAGATGGAGTGAATGAGAGAGAAAGGGGGGAGAGGGATATATAGCTCAATAGATAGAGGGGGGAAGAGCCGGGAATGACATAGATAGTAGGAGATATAGAGATATAGAGAGCAACAGGGAGAGATATATCAATTACCCTCCCTATATCTCTATCTATTCATCCTTATCTCTTTATCTCTCTACCCCTCTCTATCTCTTTGCCTCCCTTTCTATTTGTATGCTTGTCATTATCTCCCTCTCTCTCTATATTTTCTTCTCTATATTTATCTTTGTCTCCTTAAGTGTGGAATGGGTACATTGAAGAGGTCTTAAAGGAGAATTATCATATCTTTAATCAAATGGCATGCTACCTTGAGCATAACTCCCCAAGGAAACATGCCATCCTTGGATTGTTGACATGAAACAACCAATCAAAATTTAGTTTCTCTCTCTCATATTAATATATATTACTATTATATTAAATATATATTATATTAATTATATTTTGTATTATATAAAAATATACTTATTATTAATTATTAATTATAATAATTTTATATGTATTTAATAATTTTATTAAAGAATATAATATATAATTATAATAAGTTGAATAATTATATTATTTATTATGTAAAATATAGCTAATATATACTTAACTATATTGTAGAATATTAAAACCTAGTTAAATGGTGCCAAAATTTTGAACTTAATTAACATACTATAAAAAATAATGAGACCAGGTTGTAGCTCGTCAAATCGGAGAAGTGAAAGGTCAATACCAGCGCTGAGGAAGAGTTTGGAGTAGTGGAAAAAAGGTTAATGCTAGTGCAGAGGAAGAGTTTGGAGTTAAAACAAGGTCAATACCAGTGCCGACGAAGAGTTTGGAGGAGTGAAAACAAGGTCAATCTCAATGCCAAGGAAGAGTTTGGAGGAGTGAAAACAAGGTCAATACCAGCGCCGAGGAAGAGTTTGGAGTTAAAACAAGGTCAATACCAGTGCTGATGAAGAGTTTGGAGGAGTGAAAACAAGGTCAATATCAGCACTAAGGAAGAGTTTGGAGGAGTGAAAACAAGGTCAATACTAGCGCCGAGGACAAGGTTGAGGGCACTCAGGGAAAATTGATGACCAAGGGGCAATGAGTACTATAAGTTTGGCACCCCCATTCTCTTTAACCTTCAATTTTCATGCCTAGTTTCCAAAGATCTTCTCGTACATTGGCACCCCAATTCTCATAAAATGGTATAAGATAAGACAAAAAAATAAATATCTTATACATAACATATCCACCTACAATCCCATTCAAGCATTTTAATTAATTCTTTGAATTAAACCTAAAAAAAAATCATACACACCACAACAGTGAGATGAACGAAACAACCCTTGATGATTTTATTCAAAATTCAGATATGCTTGTACAATGGAGAGACATGAGTTTGAATTAATCATATCAATTCAAATGTCAGTACTATCATAAAACATCAAATCCCCATAAATTCAAACCTACTACAGAATGACTCAAAACCTAAATTGCATTTTCCCTAAAACCATCAGAATTTACAATTTGCTCTTAAACTTCATCTAGACTTGACCAAAAATATCTAACTTGCTAACCTATACTTCTGGCCTTGAAATCCTTCTTATAGAAAAAGGAGGAGCAAACAAGCATCGGGATAGAAAGCACACGTGTTACCAGCCAATTGGACCGCCTTGTGATATTCCAAAAATTTGTTACAACAACAATCTCCCTAGAGAATCTTCTTGTTCATCATGCCCATTGAGAATGGTTGATGTAGCAACAAAAAACTTCAAGAATTTTACACCTAGATTGTCACCAAAAACAAAACTGGAATCTATTGTAACTACAACAACTGATTTGTCAACTGTTAGCAGCCTACTCCTTTTCACTCTTCATCACTTAAATATACATTTACCCATTTCGGTTACTCTTCATCAGTTGGCCAATCAAAATTGATCACCTCATTCACCTTGACACTATAAGGTTTGTACTTAACTACCACCTGAACTACCACCTGATTCAGTTCTCTTTCAAAAGACTCCAAGAATGAGCTGGTGCTAATGATTTTGTCCATACAGCTCACCAATGAATCATAATCAAAGTTACCTTATTTTTTAGGGTTTTGTAGTCCAAACATGATATAAAGGGGCTCTTACACTTTTTGTGATTACTGTAGCTTGTGTAAGAGGCCCCATGGATACTGTTGTAATTGTAGGATGCATGAATAGGGCGTAGGATTAGAAATAAAGAAGGTATAGTTATTGTCCTCAATAGTTTTGTCAAGAAAAACATGTGAAATGAGAGGTTCAAGCCTAGGTTTCAACAAAACATGTATGGGAGATCTGATTTTATGAATTTTTATCCATGTGCAGACCTAATGGGTTGTTTCTGAACACTAAATATAAATTATATACACACACACACACTCGCACATATCTATATATATGTATGTAGTTATGTATGTATGCATGTATATGTATTTTTAAATGTAAATGTAAATGCAATTACTAGATGCTCTCCTAGAACAATAAATGCAACATATCATTAAAGAAATTTATATCTATGTATATAAATGTGTATTTCTAAATGCAAGTGTAAATGCAAAGAGCATATGGTTTTGTAGTGTTATAAATACAACATATCCATAAATTAATGTAATTGAAATTCTAAAGTCTTCAATACATATAATATGAAATCGATCAAACTATTAAACTACATGAGAAATAAATGAAAACAATAAATGCATATGTATGTGTATTTGTAAATGTAGGTGTAAAATAAATAAGAATAATGAAAATTATAAAAGAATACAAGGAAAGGTATCCTCCCTTCTTGGTAGTGATAACCTCCTCCACACACAACCCTTAAAAATTATGAATAGAGGAATATAATCTTTGAAGAACTCAAAGTTGATTCTCTCCTACCTGATGCAATTAGTCATTTTATCCTTACAAACATTTATAGTGATTACTAGAGGCACATAGACCAATTCTTCATAATAGAAGAATTTGATCATACTTTTCCAATGATGGCATTATGAGAAAACCTTAGGTTAAATGAATAATTCCTAGCTAAGTTCTTTAAATCACGTCCAACCATATAAGAGAAGACCGCTGCTATGTGTACCTAGATACCATGGAGAAAGGCTAATTTTTGGGCTCTTTCATCAATCATCCTACCTTAAAACATACCAAAAATCTCCTAGCAATTAGACATAGGAAGATTTAATATGACTTAAAAAAAAATTACTTCCAAAGCGTAAACTTATGATGACTTAACGAGGCCTAGTACATGCTCCCTCCCCATTAACCACTTAGAAATATGGAAATAAAATGTAAATTTTCTACTATTTTTAGTCATGTAGGTGTCCAATAAACCACTTGGTTGTGTTTCCCTTCAAGTTTATTTACTTGAATGAAGAGGAAAAGTCCTTTGATTACAATTAGAGAATACATTTGAGGCCTTGGTTGTGTAACTGGTGGACCATAGTCACATTTAACACTTGTTACAAAGTTTTGGAGTTAAAACATTAAGTAGATTTGCTTTGTGATGGACACATTTGGATGGTAGTAACAATAGCTTGCAATCTATCAAGATTTGATTACCTTATAACCTATGAAATTCTAGTGATGAAATGATAGATTAATCATAATGTCACCTTGGGATCACATCACCATGAAAGAACTTCATCCAACATCCTTATGAGTGTAGGTACCACTAAATAGGTATTTGTAAGATCTATCTTCCTCGAGTGAGGGAAATTCAGGAAGAGAAGAGGAAAGCGAGACATGTAGTATGACTAAAAGAGGGAGATCAACTAGAGGTCAAAAGATTAGAAGAAAATTTCGTAAACACATGGAATTTTTTCTTGCTGAAGGGGGGTCATGTTCTTATGATGATTAGAGCATAGGTGATGTCGAGGTTCCCTTGAGGTACAAACATCTACGGAAATAATGGGTACCCAAGGAACTTCCTCTAATAAACACTGATTTTGTGTCAACAAGAGGATATATCGCATAGCACCATTGTCATTACATGGTTTGGGCCTATTTTGCATGGATGGTATAAAGGTCTATTACGAAAAAGTTACTGAATTGATGGAGTATGTCGGACCCTATTACAATTACAAAGATTGGATGCAACTAGTTTGATATACATGAAGTATGCGTAAGTATGCACTATCAGCAAATTATATACAACTAAAAGATAAGGATAAAAATAAAGGAGTGGCTATGTACATTGACGGAAGGCCAAAAGAATTAGGGAATATTGCAGGGTTTATAAACAATACACGACCTAGGTCAACAAATAAGCAATCCAATTTCATATTCGAGGTGTGCAAGGGAACCCGTCTATTCGTATGTGCGATAAAATCAATAACTGTAGGGGAAGAGTTGCTAATCGATTACAATTTGAATCACTTAGTTACAAACACAGTTACTATGGGGGTGGTACGTACTATGTACCATTTTACCCTACCTCCAATTAATGACTCCAATATACCATTTTATTCTTATGTTTTTTTTCGTAAGTCTATTGGTTTCATTTCGGTAATGGTTTTTTATATTTAATTTTTGTCACAGCGGGACATTGATCATACAGAGAAGGATCTAGCCCAAAGCATAGATCATGATTTATCTTCAGGCACTTCTACATGATAGGTTTACCTCATTGTAATTGTACAAATTAGATACGAGCAAAATGTTTTATTATTATGTTTTTTTCATAAGTTTTTTGGGTTAATTTTGATAATGTTTTTCATATTCTTGTTGTAGTCAACTGATCAGGGAAAGGCACCAGCAGTAGAGGAGAGCATCCATAGTGAGGTGCAGTTAATATTTTTTGATGATAACATCACTTATTCAACAAACCCTCTCGATATGATAAAGAAGGTCCAAAAAAAATGCAATGAAGAAATGGTTAAGTTGATGTTCATAGTGCCTCAAACAGATGAGATAAAAGAGAGGGTTAAAATATTGACTGAGAGATTACAAAACTTGTAAGTAAGCTGTCATGAGGTCTTTAATTATAACATAAGTTCATTCATGGTTTTATATTGTGTACTCTTTTATGTCATGAACTAAAATATGTGTTGTTTTTACAGGGTTATTTTCCTCCTCATGATGCTCCTAGCCATTATCAAGGTACTGCAAGTGCTGCCCAAGGAGTACAGGTTGGTACAAGTGTCCATCTTGATCTTCCTATGCATACATCACATCATCTGACCCCATCATCCATGCCTATATTTTTTTCTGAAATTCCGACAACACATACCATGCAGGCATCTGTTAATGCACCCTCTGGTAGCAAACACATTCCACAATGTGTTAGGACATGTACCTAGGGATGTAGAGGCCACTAGTACTGGTGATGTTTTAGGAACATTTCTTGGATCTTCCCGTATTACTAGTACAAGAACATTGTTGGTCACACTTGTGGTGATCGAGGAATTCATTCCCATAAAGATAGAGAGGGTCCTAGGTACTTTAAATTTTTTAAATTATTATTATATGTAATCCAATTGAAATTTACTTATTGATCTCTCTTTTTAGACTATTGATCTAATGATCATTTTGTTGGAAATGATGTTTTTTATAAACATCTAAGTGATATTACATTGGAGCTCTTCGGGCCCACCATACATACATGGTGGAATACCCAAAATCAAGATTTAAAAGATGAGTTGATTAACCATTTAGTTGTGTTGTTCGGTGATAAAGCATTCAACTGAACCAAGGTCCTTCAGAAAGCTGGTACCTATCTAAAGTATGGGAGGGACCAATATAGGTCACATTTAGAGAAGAAAAAAAAGTATGAGCATCCCCCCATGATTTCGGAGAGGGAGTGGAAGGACTTGGTATTGGATGGAAAGGAGAAGGCTGAAAAGAAAAAAGGAAAGACACCACCAGGCCAAGGAAAGTATGGGATACTATCAACAATGTAATTATATACTGATTACTCTTTCTTTTTACATAATCTAACGTATTTCAAACTTTTCATAGGCTTCTCGACACATCAAAGGCAACAAAGGAAAGACTAGAAAAACATGGGAAGTACAAACTTAGCTCTAGTGGTTATATGAAATTACCTGCACGAATTGTAAGTATCAATAAATGAAATATAGTATCCAAATAATAAATTGAATTTTTTTTTGGTTTTATCACACCATAGAAACAAAATTCATGATCTTATGCAAAAATGTAGGGCTCTGAATTCAATAAAGTTCCCACAAAAGATGACTTGAAGATTTCCTTCGAGCAAGCCTATGGAGCCGTGGCTGAACACCTAAGAGTCTTGACTGGGAAAACACAACCTTCCACTACATCTGACACGCAGGTAAATAAACTCAATAAAGTTTATTTAAAATTGAATACTTGTGCAATCTATTCAATATTAATTTCCACCATAAAGTAATTACATGCCTATTTGTTTGAAACATTCAAGCAATGATAATACTGCACATGACATTGGAATGTAGCCTGGTGAGGGTGGAGCACAACCTGCAGATGAAGGTCATGGTGTGCATCCGGTACTTTAGAGCATGTAGAGCGTGATCAACATGTTGAGCATGATTAGGCTAGAGAAGATAGGAACATGATGTGGCCCCATGATCAAGTAAAGAGGACCACTCTAAAGTTCTTTTAAACATATTTAATTGCAATTGGTGTATTAATTAATGTAACCTTTCGTGTTTCAACTTTTAGAGCATGTAGAGCGTGATCAACATGTTGAGCATGATCAGGCTAGAAAATATCAGGAACATGATGTGGCCCCATCAGGTAAAGAGGACCACTCTCATGTTCTCTTAAACATATTTAATTTCAATTGGTGTATTAATTAATATAACCTTTCATGTTTCAACTAGATCAGGATTTAGAGGGTGTTCAACATGTTGAGCATAAGTCTATAACAAAAGTTCAAGAACATGATGTGGACCCATTAGGTAAAGAGAACCACTCTAATGTTATTTTAATTAATGAAATACTTGTAACAATAATAATAAAACATATTAGTTTAACATTTCTTTTTATTGTAGTAAACCCCTTGAGGCGCGTCCACATCATGAGCGACGACTAGGCATACATTAAGATCATGAGCAGAGGGGAAAAAAACTAAAGGAGGGACATATATTGATTTAGAAAATGATACTCCACTCAGCTTAAGTAACTTTAAAAAATAAACAAAAAAAAAGTGATTGTAATCATATCATGACAACCATATTTTTGATAATATGTAAAAACTGAAAGAATGAATATTATATGTTAATGAATGAATGTGAATATGAATGAATGTTATATGTTAATGAATGAATGTTATATGTTATTAATGGGTGAATGGATGAATGAATGATTAATGTTATATGATTGGGTATGGGGAATTGAGAGTGATGTGAGGGGGGGGCAAATGAGCTTCCACCATCACATGGTTGGCCCTGTTAAGTAGAGAATATTAAACTATTCTCGAAACAAAGAGAAGCTCAATAAGGTAATGCACTTTTCAATATAAGAAATGCATCATTTGAAGCATCAAACCAATATGCAAAGATGAAAGAAAGTGCTAATTTTTCATTATGGTGGTAGAAAAATGATTCTTTATACCTTGAATCCATGCTCTGCATCATAATTTTAAGTTTTTTCCATTCCAATGTTCTGAGTTTAGTTTGTTTGTATGGCCTTGTATGAATACCACATTGTGTTGTGTGTGGATTTGGTTTCAAAGCTCTATTTTTTTGTTTTTAGTGGTGACATAACTCTAAAATTTGACTTTTGTGCATAACAGGTTAGTGGAAAAATTGATAGCTTTGAAGGGTTTAGAGGCTCGATTGAGATAGATACATGGATATTTGGATCTTGTTGTTCATGGGAGGCTTCGACTTAACCATGAAATTTTGTACCATCTATAGGTATGCAAAAGTTTCTCTACTTGCATTCATTCTTGATCATAAATGTTGTAAATGATATTAATGCTTCAAACTTAAGATTCATTTCATTGTTATAATGATCAAAATGTTATACTTTGCTATACATTCAAGCATTCTCTTGCCTCCTACCCTTTGCTCTCTCCCCCATCATTTTAAGAATTTTCTTTTTCATAAAAGATTCACATTTCTGTCTCATTTACACAAATTTATCTGAAGCGCTAGGAGTGAATAAAGATATGTAAAAGATGATGGATTGAAAAGTGTCTTTTAGGCCTCTTTGTAGCGTTAGAAAACAGGTCATTTGTTGCCTTTTGTGTTGGAGTCAAAGCTTGTGGTTTTGAGGGTTTGTGGAGGATAGTATCAAGTGTCAAAAACCAATGAGTTTGATTTGGTTTTAGTCATTAGAAGGATTTTATGTTGACTGTCCCATTAGACAAGGCTACAAGGCCTAATATGGCAGTGATAGATGAAAGAGTGTTCCCAAGTGAGAAGTCTTGTTTGTTGTCTTAGTTTAACCATGTTAAGATATTTTGAGTCATTTCCAAGCCTCT
Source organism: Sequoia sempervirens (assembly GCA_007258455.2). NCBI lineage: Eukaryota > Viridiplantae > Streptophyta > Pinopsida > Cupressales > Cupressaceae > Sequoia > Sequoia sempervirens. The sequence goes on along the minus strand of VDFB02105785.1, from coordinate 275,662,231 downwards.
TGATTGCATTTGGGTGTGTGGAGTTAAAATAGTGCTTAAGTTGCTCATTAGTTGTATGGTGTATTAAGGAGTCTATCTAAGAGTATTTGAGCGAAGCTCTTAAGAGATTGTCTTCCCCTGCCACTCTGCATCAATAATAAAATAAACATGGAAAATGACCGAATAAAATAATTTCCCAAGATTTGAATACGAAGGGACGCGACTTGCTTGATCTTTCACCGATGGTACATTTCAACGAATGTATTTTATTTTAAAATTACATTGTTTCATCAAATTTTCAACGAATGCAACAGACGAATCACCGAAAACATTCGATGAAGTTACTATAGCTGTGATGAAGAATTCATTGTAACTCCTTGTCAATTTCATCGTCATTGCAATGAAGTATACCGATGAATCACAGAAAAGGTTTGACGAAGTTGCTTAGCTGTGACGAAGACTTCGTCGTAACTCCTTGCCTTTTTCATCTCAATTTCAATGAACATCACTGACAAACCACAAAAAAGGTCCAACAAAGTTGCTTAGCTATGATGAAGACTTCATTGTAACTCCCTGCCCTTTTCGTTGCAATGTCGATGAATGTCACCGATGAACCACATAAAAGGTCTGACAAAGTTGCTTAGCTGCGACGAAGGTTTCATCATAAATACTTTCCCGTTTTGTCAAAATGATGACGAACTTCTAGTGTTCTTTGGATGCCCATTTCATCACTATTCCAATGAACATCGAAGCCATTTTATGATGTCGACGAATGATGAAACTGTGTCAATATTTTGACATTTAATTCATCGTCAGACATGTGATGAAAAAACTGCGATGAAAATGTTTTTGTGATTTCGTCACTACACCGACAAAGATTTGTCGAACCACCAATGAACGTTCATTGAAAAATGGTGTCAAATTCAGTAGTGATAAATGGTTTTTCCCTCATTTTTCATCTTCTAATTTCCTAATTTCTTTAGTGCATTTACTTAATCATTCTCAAGCATCCATTGGAGCATCTTCTTGCATATCTTCAGATTTCTACATGAAGGGTTTGGTGAGTTGTAGCATTGCATGTTGTTCATCAATCATTCTCTCTTTATTTCATTTCATTTTCAAGGGCTTGATTACCAAATTGGGGCTTGACCAAGGCAAACCCCTATTCTCTAACCCTTAACCCTTTTCCCCCTCTTTGCATGTTCTTTTTGTAGGTCTTGTATGCAGATTTGTCAAAGAGGAAAGTGTTAAAAAGGTGTTGTCAACTCATTAAAATAATTAAAATTAACAAATCCCTACTTGAAGCTTGGAGATATCTTTCAACCCATTTTTTGCACAAACTGAAATGGACACCTATTGGGAAGAGAAGTGCAGACCGAAAGCTATAGATTCTTGCCCCAAATTTCTTGAGATTCCCATCTAGACTAAGTCACCATCTATGATGAATTAGTCCCACTTCTAGGCTTGAATTTTTTTTTTTTGCATTTCTAGACACCCATTTGGCTGAAACTCATTTTGCCAGAATCTCCTTGAAACAAGACTAAGTCACCCAACTTGGCATAAGTGTCCCAGTGGGCTTCAAAAGAAAAATTTGTAGGATTCCAGAGCCTCTCTACATCACATTTTAGTCTCCAAATGCACCTCTCCAATCTTTTCTATTTCTATTATTGTTTGTTTGCATTCTTAGGTCATTTTACATACATCACTGTGTTTTCAAACAACTTGCATATCTTAGGTTTTACATTAATATTAATTATCTTTTATCATTTCTTTGAATTTAGGACATTGCATTTACACATATTTCAGTCATACTAGAATTAGTCTTTAGTGAACCTCCAAGTTTTTGTGGGATACCTTTCTACTTTTAGGTGAAAATCCCTAGAAGTGTAAGAGACAAGCCCCTACAAAAATTTGTGGTTCATTTTGGTGAACCCTACGTTTGAACATTTTACTTCCGATTTCAAGTGAATCCTATGAATAAATTGCATGAACATTGCTTTAGGTTTTTCATTGTTTAATTTTCATCCTAGGGTTTTAAAAGTTGTATTAGTGAAAAGCTAATATAGCTTGCATTTTTGCATTACATTTCATTAAAAAAAATCCAAAAATTATGCATTTTAAATACTATATCTACATCTAAAAACTTAAAAATCATAAAATTTCATTTAAAAATTCTAAAAAATCTCAAAAATATCACTACTAGGACTAATTCGCCACACTGGCAGACGTAGTCCTCCTGCACAATAATTTATGTCATTTTTAGAGCATTTTCTACATTTTTGTTTTCTGTTATTACATATCTATTACAATTTCTATAATTTTAGTTATTAGCATTTTATTGCTCTTATTTTATATTTCATTTCAATTCACCTGCATTTAGAAACCTTTGCATGAGTGTTTGCTATCCTATTGCTAATACCTAAGTGAGAAGAAGCTCAAGACTCATGTTATCCAATGATAATACACTCGTTGTGGATCTTGGATTGTCTAAAGCTTCCACTCCTAGTATTGCAACTAGTACACTAGGCATGGACCGTACCTTTAGCAATTCTTTTCCTTCCAATAACATGCAAATTGACACACAAAATCATTAACATTCATGAGGAATTAACACATATTCAACATCAAGTGTGTCTTGAAAACATTTCAACCACTATGATTCCTGCTATAGAAAACATCCATTGCATGCTTGAATGTGATGAAGTCCTACATGTTATGAAACAAATTATTGAGATACACCACAAACATGTTCCTTCTACGTCTAGTACATCCCAACTAGCAAACATTGTGGTTAGCCAAGGAGGACCTAACACTCCTCCTCCAACAGTAGCATCTATACCTACCTATACCACTCCTCAAGTCACGACAACCATGTAACAAATTAGCAATGTGATTCCTTCCTCGACTATTCCTACTAGCATTCCTAATTCTTATGTGGAATCACATATTCTATCCTCTTCCACCATACCCTCTATAAGCATCCCCTTCACTTCCCCTACCACTTCATACACTCCACCACCACTTTCCCTTCCACCCCATACCACTTACACTGACCCTCTCATAACACAACTTTTCCAAACTATCTCCTCCATGCAAAAGAAAATATCCACCATAAACAAAAATTAGAATGGACCACCTACCTATTATGTTTATAGCATCCCAATATCTTTAGAAATATTGCAAACACCATTTCCACAAGGAATAGAGATTCCTATATTTGAGAAATATGGAGGGAAGGGAGATCCTTCTAACCATGTTAATTCTTACACCACCTTATGTAGTGAATTTTTCCTTGATGATAAACTATTGGAGAAATTGTTTCCAAGGACTTTAAAAGACATTGCCTTAGAATGGTTTTCATCCTCACCAAATAATTCAATTTGTTCATTCAATGAACTATTTGATGCATTTATAAATCATTTCCAAGTGCATATGACTCCAAAGAAGACCTTGGCTTATTTGATGCGATGTAAACAACATGAAGAAGAAAAGATAATTGACTTTATCTCACGATATCAATCACTTTATTCTCAAATCGATGTCAAGATTCCCAATCCACATCTTCAAAATATGTTTATAGAAAAATTGAAAACTAAACTTCAGGACAAACTCACAATGATAAAATTTCCTTCCTTTATGCACTTGTGTACTACCCTTTGTGATTATCACAATTCAGTTAATAGTCATGATGCAAAGTCCACTTCTAGCCATTCTTGAGAAATATGAACATGCCAATCCAAACACATCACAACTATTTAGAAAGAAAAACAAAGGGTTCTTATAGTTCAACCCCCCTCAACTATCAACAACCAAGTAGTAGCTACGTGATACCTTATAGTTATGGAGATTTGAAAAGATAGTTTACACCTTTACCCAATATCTTGCATAACACAATGTCCCAACTTTTACAACAAAAAATGATTACTTTACCTTCCATTAAAGCACCCAATCCCACTAAGCCTTTACCTCCAAACTTTAAAGCCAACACTTATTGTCATTTTCATAGACAAAATGGACATGAAACAAAAAAATTGTAAGCATCTTAAACACCTTGTACAAGACCTCATTGATTCTAGTCATCTATCCATTGCAAATGTTAATGTTCAAGGAAATAAGTCTATTGTTTCTCCAAATCAAAATTTGCAAATTTTCACTGATCCAATGCCCAAACATAATGTGTCATTTTTCAATGCTAGTGAAACTAAAAAAAATAATGTGATGAATGTTCATATAGATATTGAACATCCTGGTCCTATTCCACATACCACTACTATCAATCCTATGGATGAAATGGTAGGTGCGATAAATGTTATCCCTCTTAAGGGCCAACCTAATAAAATTCTTGATATTACTTTCTCCTCTAAGGACATACTTCCAAATCTCCATGATGGTCCTCTTTACATAGCCAACCATATTTATGATACAACCACTAATGGGATACTCATAGATCTTGCCTGTGGAGAGAATGTGATCACCGAGGAATTTTTGGTGTTACATGACCTTTATCAAGATGATTATGATAAACTGAGAGCATGGATTAAAACACACAATGGTTTTTCTTGCGCTATGATAGGATCGATCATCCTTCCATTACAAATAGGACCTAAAATAGTTGATGTTACATTCTCATCATCCCATAGTTGGACCAGTTTCATTTGCAACTAGGCCATCCATGGCTCCACTCAATGAAAGTTGTCCCTTTAGTCATACAAAAATGCTTAAAGTTTCCACTTGATAGTGACATATTCACTATTCCCCATAATGGCATTAACCCTTTGTATTCTAAAGGAAACTTATCCTTAGAAGCCTTTTGGCCTGAGCCCATGGAACCTTTCACACCTCGCAAAGACTTCTTTTTCATTGCTTACCAAAAGTTTAAAGCAAAGAAAATTGCAAAATTATCTCTTCATAACCTGTCTCCATCCACTTCTGACACTTCTATCCTAGATGAAAAAATGCTTCAACCTGAACAAGAACCAACCCATCAAACTCAACTAGCACCTAAAACTTCCCCCACATTGTCCAAACGACCAAGAGATAATGATAACAACTTCGTCATGCCTCCTCGTATAAAACAAGTTTATAAAGAAAAGGAGAAAGTGGATAAACAACCTTCCATGGTTCCTTCCATTCCTCTCCTTAGGGAGGAAGAGCAACCTATGGCTAATCAACCCACTCTTTCACAAACATAGCTTGAAAATAAAACCAAAAGAAACAAATGAGCTAGGGAGCATAGGCGTAGATGTCGTGCCCTTGCTCGCAAGTTACAAGATGAAGAAAATAAAGAAAATAAAAATCTGCACTTGACAGAAGCAATGCATGACGACCCCCCTCCCCAATCACAAAAAAATGATCCAATACAAAAACCACAACAAGAGGTACAACATTCATTGGACATTATCATTCATCCTCCTATTGTGATTAATTTGGATGATGATGATGAGATCGTTAAAATAGGTGAAGAGGTGCATAATGATCTAAATACATTATTTTCCTCTTCCATGAGATTAAATGAAAAATCTCCTACACAAAGTGTAGAACCTAGTGCTTCCCCTAGTTCAACACTTGCACTTCTCCCTTTATCTAGTTGTCCACCCTTGGCATATCATGAACATGACTAGGAGGCAGATGAATTGCTCAATGGTTGAATTGCATTTTATTTTTCTTTTGTGTGTTTGCATGTGCATATCATGTTCCCCCATGATGTGGTGTTTGTTGTTCTCCATCTCTTTGTGACATTCTTCTTTTTGCACCTTCATTCTTCTATATGTCATACATCACTTTTTCCCTTTTCTTTTGTTGTGTTTTCCTTTTGGGGATGATGCAAGGCATTGAGACCGCAATGTCTCTTTTGTGTTGACCCAAAAGGCCCCTCTTTTCTTTTACTTTTCCTTTTTCTTTTGTCCTTTGCTTTTGTTTTCCTTTTGGGAATGACACAAGGCATTGAGACCACAATGTCTCTTTCATGTTGACCCAAAAGCCTTTTCCTTTTCTTTCACCTTTTTGTTTTATTTTTGCTTATTTTCTTCCTTTTGGGGATGATGCAAAGTTTCGAGACATCCTATGTCTCTTCCATGTTGACCCAAATGGATCCTTCTTTTTCTTTTTTTTGCTCTCTTTGTGTCATTCTTCTAGTTCTATGTATTTAGGGAATGATGACAATTTTGATCTCTTTACAAAACATTGCAACAAAGAATGTATTGACCCCAAATCCATAGATCCCTTATGTGTTTAATGTTTTCATTTTGGGGGAAACCCCCTCCTTTCCTTTTCTTTTTTCCTTTTCCTCACATGATGTAGCCTTACTCAGAAATGTATGACTTGACATGGGGCTTTCCAAGTTAGCTCTCATGTCTTATTTCATTTTGAATTCTTCATTTTCTACTTTCAAGCAATTGATCATAGTAGACTGTGTAGCAATTCCTTTAAAGTGGGGGCATACATTGACATTATTCATTTTTTTTTCCTTTTCTTGGTTCTTAGTGCAGCCTTGTTACTTTATACAATGTGTTTTGTCACTTTGTAGATGACATTGGGTGTGATGTCCTTAATGGGCATTATCTATCTTAGCATATTACATTCCTCTTGGTGGCTTGATGTGACACACTACATCCCCTAAGTTATGAATTTTCTATTCTTTGATCGGTCCTCTCTTGGAGACATTAGACACAATGTTCCCTAAGTTAAAGACCTCACATGAACTAAGCAAGACTCCTTTAAACATTCTTTTGCATGTTACATTTTACATTTTTTATATGGCCACCTTGCATAAAACAGCTTGCATGCTTGTGGTGCCATCATGTTTGTTCATGAGCTCCAAGCATACCAAGTTTTGCCTGTCTTGTGAAGCTCAAAATGTCATTTTCTTTTATGGTGCCTCATTAAAGTTATCGGGAGGTATAACTTTGGTATGGTTGAGTGGGAAGCCCATTTTGAGGCATGAATTTTCCCCATAGCCACCTACATGTGTGTGAGTGCATACCAGCCTGGAGTGTATGTTTCTCACCTTTTTGGCCTTCTCACCTGGTAGACAACCATGAGTTTTGTTGCCTTAGAGTGAGTATACATTTATTCTTTTCTAGACAAAAAACCTAGATCTGATCCACAACATGATGGATAAATGATTGAAGCTTGATCTGACTCTCTTTTCCTTCAATTTCTCTCTTTCATTCTTTTTCATCATTCTCTTGTGTGTTCCTTTCTGCTAATGTTTGGTTTTCCATGCGATCTTGATCCTGGGGGCTTGATCATCCCTCTTGATTGTTCTTGTCTCATCCTACCAAGCATCAGTGCATTTGAATCCCTATTGATGTACATGTCATGCTACTTTAGTGTGAGTTTGAAGCAAGTTCATCCTCTCACTAAAGTGGGGGCTTAATGTGTCGCCAAAAATTGTATAGTTGGACATTTTAATGCTCACTTGAGTCTCTCTCACTTGAGCTTGATTTTTTCTAGATTTAATGTTGTACTGTGGTCAACACATTCACATTAGGTCTTGGACGCTTGTGAATCATTAAGAATTCTAGGATGTCTTGTAAAAGTGTTGTGAAGTGGTGTAACCCACTTTCACACTTTTATAGGACCCTTTCATTATAATTCACTTAAATAACCCCTTTTCATCACTTACCAAGTCTTATTTTAAAGTGTTGTAAAGAGTTGTAACAAATTCTAGGCTTGTCATCACTAATTTGACCCTTTCTTAAATGTTTAAATGACCCCTTAATGCACTTTCCGACCCTACTTAAGTGTATTTTTGAGAATATTCCCATTAAACAACATTAAATACAGTTTAATTTCTGACACAGTAAAATTTCCCTGGTGGGACCAAGTTGCCACTTGGGGTGACTTAGTCCCATTGGGTACAAAATTCAAAATTATTTTAATTTCCAAGTGATATTTTATTCTCTTAACCTTGAGGTCAGCCTGTGATGTGTTATTTTTGGGAAATATTGTAAAATCAAGTATAAATAAAGGGTTTCCCCCTCATTTTTCATCTTCTAATCTCCTACAATCTTTGAATTTCCTAATTTATTTAGTGCATTTACTTAATCATTCTCAAGCATTCTAAGCATTATCAAGCATCCATTAGAGCATCTTCTTGCATATCTTCAGATTTCTACATCAAGGGTTTGGTGAGTTGTAGCATTGCATGTTGTTCATTCATCATTCTCTCTTTATTTCATTTCATTTTCAAAGGTTTGATTACCAAATTGGGGTTTGACCAAGGAAAACCCCTATTCTCTAACCCTTCACCCTTTTTTCCCTCTTTGCATGTGTGTTTTTCAAGTCTTGTTTGTATATTTTTCAAAGAGGAAAGTGTTAAAAAGGTGTTGTCAAGTCATCAAAATCATTTAAATTAACAAATCCCTAATTGAATCTTGGAGACCTCTTTCAACCTGTTTTCTATAGAATCTGAACTAGACACCTATCAGGAAGATGAGTGCAGACCGAAAGCTACAGATTCCTGCCCTGAATTTCCTGAGATTCCTAGGTGGACTAAGTCACCATTTGTGGTGAATTAGTCCCACTTCCAGGCCTAAAAAGTGTTTTTTGCATTTCTGGACACCCATTTGGCAGAACCCATTCTGGTAGAATCTCCCCAAAACAGGACTAAGTCACCTAACTTGGTGTAAGTGTCCCAATGGGCTTCAATAACAAAATATGCAGGATTCTAGAGCCTCTTTGCATCACATTTTACTGTCCAGGTGCACCTCTCCAATCTTTTCCATTTTTGTTATTGTTTGTTTGCATTCTTAGGTCATTTTGCATACATCACCGTGTTTTCAAACAAGTTGCATATCTTAGGTTTTACATAATATTCATTATATTTTATCATTTATTTGAATTTACTACATTTCATTTAGACATATTTCAATCATACTATCATTAGTCTTTAGTGAACCTCCATGTTTTTGTGGGATACCTTTCTCATTTTAGGTGAAAAATCCTAGAAGTGTAAGAAAGAAGCCCCTACAAAAATTTGTGGTTCAATAAGCTATACAAATAAAGATAAAAGAGGAAAAAAATGAAAATAAATCATATCCTTCATTGCCCGAAGTGGCAGAATCTTGGTGTTGGTCCTTTTTTCTTCAGCTCCTCTCGTTCTCGATCTTTAGAGGTACCTGCAAATGACTGAAAGAATTGGTTAGAGCTTAGGACACGAAATCTCATCATATGTTCATCAACAAAAAAATGACTTGTATCTATGATGTATTAGATCAGCTCAAGAAATTTTCACACATATCAAGAGAGTCAAAACAAAATCATCACATGAACATTGGGTTGGATTTTTTTTATCTAACACGTTTGTTCACTATGTAGGTATAGGTGAAATTTTCATTGTTGGATTATCTTCATCATAGCATGTGAAGTAAAAATGGGCTCCCACAAGGGTTGAGCCAAGCATGCTACCCTCTAATTCTTGAGAGGGGTATGAGATAAGCAAGAGACATTCAGATTATTAAAATAAAAGCATTTTTAGTTTGAGGAATAATTTGCAAAGTGACTGTAAGAATCACAATCACATTGTCCATTCATGACAGCCAAATCAAAAGGTACAATAAGGCAACCCCCTTTCACTTTGAAATGGGAATCACATGTGAGTAATGAGCTTATTTAAAATGCTTAAGTAATATGCAAAACAGAGTAAAGTGCATCAATTCTCACTAAGGAGCTTTGTGTATCTACAAGTTTTCATGTCATCATTGGTTTTGCATCATTATTTTATGTTATTCATTTGTTTTTACAACGTCATTTCTTCTTTTTTCATCATATTAAGTGCATACATTGATGGTACAACCATCCATTATGTGACAAAAGGATCAACATATTTAAATGCAAGTACAATCATCAAGCATTTACTACAAAGGAAAACAACACCCATAATGGAACATCCATTAAAACAACATAAAGAGCATGGATACAATAATGAGGAAGCAAGAACTAATCTAGCCTCCTTGATGATACCCTAGTGTTGAGGAGAATGGTCCACTATTATAATTCAAAGCTTTAGTCACATATGCAGCCTTTGTGATTTTTCTCATTAGTCTTTCATCTTTACCATGAGAATGTGATGGTTTACTCTCTAGGTGTTGATCCCAAGATCATGATTTTCAATGTTGGAGAGGGATCCTTTGAAGCCTATGTTTATTTTTTGTGTATTGATAGTAAACGTTACTCAAACTTTCACTATCAATGCTAGATGACAGTGACTATGCAAAGTGTCCAAGTAACCTATCAAGGGGAAGATTTCCATGAAGGGGGTGACAATAAAGTTGAAGCACTATAGATCATTTCTACTTACATAAATGGGATAAAAAAAGGGGCACATGGAGGCAGAGTTTGAATAAATTAATGCAATGACATGAGTTTTGTGGAGAACGCATAAGTAGCATCAACCCAAGATGGCAAAGTATACATAAAGGGCGGTGTTTCTTCATATTCACTATATGATGGAGATAGTGGATAGCATTGGTTCTCTCTGCATTTTAATGAATTCGTGACCATATGAAGAAGAAAATAGCTGAAACATCTTATAGAGGTGAAGCTTGGAGCTTCAAAGCCAAGCTAAGTAAACCAACAAATCAATCATTCCTTTTAGTAAAGTGAAGAAATACAGAGAGACAACCATTTGAAGTGAAGACCAACACACAACAATTTCATTTGCCTATTTACCACTGATGTGTGTTTCATAAAACCCTAGCTCAACATATATGCACATAAAATAAAGAAAAAAATCCATGGACTGCAAATAGGAAATGAAAGGTCGAGCAAGTGTAGAGTGTCCTCATAGAAAATTTCTTATTTATGTTTGAGTTCTAATTATGTAAAATGGAAAGAATGAATGAAATAAGCTTTCTATTCCTAATTTTAATTAGACCTGGCTGATTTTGGAGTCTTTTTGGATAGGTCCACTTGGGAGGGAAACTTTCCACCTATTTTCACTCATATTGGGTTAGTTCTAGGACCTCTTTTTGAGGTTTTTTCCCTTTGCTCGAAAATGACATTTGAGTTTCTATTTTGGTGAGTAGTTAACTAATATTTTTCCCATTCACTCATGGAGACTCATTAGAGATATAAATTGGAGAAAAACTTAGTTTTTTCTAAGTTTGAGTTATTGATTCTTCCTCTCTTGAGCAATTGCAGAGAACTTGATTTGAGTGCAGAAGGTTTATGTAATGCAGGTTGTGTGTTGCATTTAATTTTGTTAGTGGGTTGAAGTTGTGATAAACTTTTATTTTTCCTTCATGTAAACCTCTAATTTTCAAACCTCCATGCAAATTACTTATGTATTGCATTGTTTCAAACTGATTGCGAGATAAATAAGTGAATAAGTTTTAAATTTTATGGTGCATCACCCTTTAAGTTTTTTAGGATTTCCATTTTAGTATCCTTTTATCCATTTTCTCAGAAAATTCATTAGTTTTAGGTGATCTATCAGGGGAACTGATCCTCTCTAGAGATTTATTCTCATTATAAGTCACCCATAGCTTGAGAATGTTTCCATGTCACACAAGATAGTTGAGTCTAACTTGACTAGGGTGAAATCCTTTTTAATAACACTACCCTTAAAAACTTAAACCCTTAAACTCTCTACCCTCAACCCCAAACCCTATACCCTGAACCATGAACCCTTAAACCCCCTACCCTATACCCTCAACCCAATAACCTCTACCCTCAACCTTAATCCCTCAACCCTCAACCCTCAACCCTCAACCTTAATCCCTCAACCACTATACCCTCTACCCTATACCTTCAACCCCCAACCCTAATTCCTCCACCCTATACTGTCAACCCTCTAACCTCAACCTTAAAGCTCTCTACCCTCTACCCTCTACCCTTAACCCAATATCCTCTACCCTCAACCCTAAATCCTCAACCCTATACCCTCTACCCTTAAACCCTTAAACCCTTAAACTCTCTACCCTCTACCATCAACCCTCTACCCTCAACCCTCAACCCTTAAACCCTCTACCATCTACCCTCAACCCAATACCCTCTACCCTCAACCCAAATCCCTTAATCCTCAACCCCTAAACCCCTAAACCCTCAACCCCTATACCCTCCACCCTATACATTTGACCCTCAACTCTATACCCTCAACTCTATACCCTCAACCCTCTACCCATATCCTTAAACCCTCAACCCTCAACCCTTAAACCCTCTACCCTCTACCCTTAACCCAATACCCTCTACCCTCTACCCTCAACCCTAAACCCTGTACCCTCTACCTTTAAACCTTTAATCCCTTAAAATATCTACCCTCAACCATAAAACCTCTACCCTCAACCCTCAACCCTTAAAACCTAAACCCTTAAACCCTCAACCCTCTATCCTCAACCTAATACCCTCTACCCTCAACCCTAATCCCTCAACCCTCAACCCTTAAACCTTAAACCATCAACCCATATACCCTCTACCCCATACATTGGACCCTCAAACCTATACCCTCAAACCTCTACCCTCAACCCTTAACCCTTAAAATCTAAACCCTTAAACACTCTACCCTCTACCATTAACCCAATACCATCTACCCTCAAATCTCAACCATCAACCCTATGCCCTCTACCCTTAAATCCTTAAACCCACAGACTCTCCACCCTCAACCCTTAAACCTACACCCTTAAACCCTCTACCCTCTACCCTCAACCCTAATCCATCACCCCTCAATCCTTAAACCCTAAACCCTCAACCCCTATACCCTCTACCCTATACATTGGACCCTCAACCCTAATCCCTCAACACTATACCCTCAACCCTATACACTCAACCTTAAGCCCTCAACCCTCAACCCTTAAACCCTAAACCATTAAACCCTCTACCCTCTACCCTTGACCCAATACCCTCTACCCTCAAACCCTTAAACTCTCTACCCTCAACCCTACACCCTCTACACTCTACCCTCAACCCTTAAAGCCTAAACCCTTAAACCCTCTACCCTCTAACTTCAACCCAATACCCTCCACCCTCAACCCTAATCCCTTAACCCTCAACCCTTAAACCCTAAACCATCAACCCCTATACCCTCTACCCTATACATTGGACCCTCAACAGCAATCCCTCAACCCTATACCCTCAACCCTCCACCATCAACCTTAAAACCTCAATCCTTAAACCCTAAACCCTTAAACCCTCTACCCTCAACCCTCAACCCTCAACCCTCTACCCTTAAACCCTTAAAATCTCTACCCTCAACCCTAAATCCTATACCCTCAACCCTCAACCCTTAAAACCTAAGCCCTTAAACCTTCTACCCTCTACCCTCAACCCAATACCCTCTACCCTTAACCCTTAAACTATAAACCCTCAACCCCTATACCTTCTACCCTATACATTAGACCCTCAACCCTAATCCCTCAACCTATACCCTCAATCCTCTACCCTCAACCTTAAACTCTCAAACCTCAACCCTTAAACCTTAAATCCTGAACCATCTACCCTCTACACTTAACCCAACACCCTCTATCCTCAACCCTCAACCCTATACCCTTTACCATTAAACCCTTAAAGTATCTACCCTCAGACCTACACCCTCTACCCTCAACCCTCAACCCTTAAAACCTAAACTCTTAAAACCTCTACCCACTACCCTCAACCCAATACCCTCTACCTCCAACCCTAATCCCTCAACCCTCAACCCTTAAACCCTAAACCTTCAACCCATATACCCTCTACCCTATACATTGGACCCTCAACACTAATCTCTTAACCCTATACCCTCAACCTCCCTCAACCCTCCACCCTTAAACCTTAAACCATTAAACCCTCTACCCAATACCCTCTACCGTCAACCCTAAACCATCAACCCTTAAAACCTTAAACTCTCTACCCTAAACCCTTTTCCCTCAACCCTCAACCCTTAAAACGGAAACCCTTAAACCCTCCACCCTCTACCCTTAACCCAATAACCTCTACCCTCAACCCTAATCCCTCAACCCTCGACCCTCAACCCTTAACCCTTAAACCCTCAACCCTATAGGTCATCAACCCTATACCCTCAATTCTCAAGCATCTACCCTATACATTGGATCCTCAACCTCATCTATCTTTTTCCTTCCCTTCTGTTCTCTCCTCTTCTCTATCTCACTTATCCCTCCATCTCTCCCTCCATCCATCCATCCCTCTCTACCCTAATCCCTAAAACCTCAATCCCTAAAACCTCAATCCCTAAACTTTCAACTTTCAACCATTAATCCTTCAACCCTCAACCCTTAAACCCTAATCCCTCAACCCTTAAGCCCTTAAGCCCTCAACCATCTACCTTCTACACTATACATTAAACCTTGAACCCTCAATTATCAACCATCTACCCTAAAACTTATATACTCAACCCTAATCATTCAACCGTAATCCATTAAACCCTAAAATTCATCCCTCAAATTTTAAAACCTTAAACCCTCAACCCTTAAATGCTTAAACACTATACACTATAAATTAAACCCTCTACCCTATATATATTGGAACCTCAACCCTATAGGTCCTCAACCCTATCCATCTCTCTCTCTCTATATATATATATCTATCTCACTTCTCTCTTCCTCCCTAAACTTTTGAACTCTCTACCCTAATCCATCAATCCTACACCCTCAACTCTTAAACCCTTATAGTCTCAACCCTTAATCCTAAACCAACCCTCTACCCAATACCCTAAAACCTCAACCCTAATCCCTTAAACCTAAGAACTCAACCCTTAAACCCTTAAAACCTCAACCCTAAACTTTCTACCCTAAACCCTAAATCCTAAACCCTAAACCCTAAACCCCAAACCCTAAACCCTAATCCCTCAAACCGAAGCCCTCAACCCTTAAACCCACTAGCCTAAACCATCAACCTGTAATCCCTAAACCCTTAGTCCCTCAACTATAATCCCTAAACCCTCAACCCTTAAACCCTAAACCCCCAACCCTTAATCCCTCAACCCTAATCCCTCAACCCTCAACCCTTAAACCCTAAGCCCTCAACCCCTATACCCTCTACCCTATACATTTGACCCTCAACCCTAATACCTCAACCCTATACCCTCAACCCTATACCCTTAACCTTAAACCCTCAATCCTCAACCCTTAAACCATCTACCCTCTACCCTCAACCAAATACCCTCTACCCTCAACCCTATTCCCTCAAACCTATACCCTCAACCCTTAAAACCTTAAACCCTTAAACTCTCTACCCTATTCTCTCAACCCTCAACCCTTAATCCCTTAACCCTTAAACCCTCAACAATCTATCCTCTACCCTATACATTAAACCCTCAACCCTTAATCCCTCAACCCTCAACCCTTAAACCCTAAATCCTCAACCCCTAAACCCTCAACCCCTATACCCTTTACCCTATACATTGAACCCTCAACCCTAATCCCTTCATCATATACCCTAAAACCTATACCCTAAACCCTCTACTCTACACCCTAAACCCTCAAACCTAAACCCTAAACCCTTAAACCCTCTAACCTCTACCCAATACACTCTACCCTCAACCATAATCTCTCAACCCTATACCCTTAAAACCCAAACCCTATACCCTATACCCTCAATTCTCAACCCTCTACCCTATATATTGGATCTTCAACCCTCATCTCTCTTTGTCCTTCCCTCCTCTTCTCCTATTCTCTCTATCTCACTTCTCCCTCCATCTCTCCCTCCCTCTCTACCCTAATCCCTCAAGCCTATACCCTAAACCCTTAAACCCTTAAATACTCAACACTAATTCCTAAACCCTCAACCCTTAAACCCTAAACCCTTAAACCATCTACCCTCTACCCTCTACCCTCTACCCTCAACCCAATACCCTAAACCCAATACCCTAAACACTCAACCTTAACCCCTCAAACCTTTACAATCACCCCTTAAGCTCTCTACCCTAATCCCTAATTCATCAACCTTAAATCCCTCAATCCTAATCCCTCAACCCTTAAACCCTAAACCCTCAACCCTTAATCCATTGACCCTCAATCCCTAAACCCTCAACTGTCAACCCTTAATCCCTCATCGCTCAACCCTTAAACCCTAATCCCTTAACCCTCAACCCTTAAACCCTAATACCTCAACCCTTAACCCTTAAACCCTAATCCCTTAACCCTAAAACCCTTAAACCTTCAACCCTCTACCCTCTACAATATACATTAAACCTTGAACCCTCAATTCTCAACCATCTACCCTATACATTGGATCTTGAACCTTAATCTCTTAACCATATACCCTAAAACCTATATAATCAACCCTATACCCTCAACCCTCAACCCTAATCCCTCAACCCTAAACCCTCAACTCTTAAACCCTTAAACCCTCAACCCTAATTCCTCAACCATATACCCTCAACCCATATCCCTCTATCTATCCATCTCACCTCTCTCTCACTTCCTCTCTCTTACCCTCTCTAATTTTCTCTATCTACCCTCTCCCTCTTTCTGCATAGCTCTCTCTCTCTCTCTCCCACTCCCTCTACATCACTCCCTCTCTCTTCCACTCCCTCTCTCTCCCTATCTCTTTTGGCACTCTACCTAGGTAACTCTCTCTCTCTCCCCCCTCTATCTCTATCCATTCCACCCTACCTAGATAAGTCACTCTCACTCCATCCCCCTCTCTCACACTCCATATCTCTCCCTCTCTTTTAGGTCACTCCCTCCCACACCCTCTACCTCTCTCAGGTCTCTCTCTCTCTCTCTCACTCCCTCTCACTCCCTCTCTCTCACAGTCCCCTCTCTTCCTATCTCTCAAGTCTCTCCCTCTCACCCCTCTCACTCTCAGGTCTCTCCCTCTAGCACCCTACCTACATAACTCTCTCTTTCTCTCTCTCACTCTCCCCCCCCTCTCTCTCTCCATCTATCCATCCAACCCTACCTAGATAAGTCCCTCTCACTCCAACCCCTTCTCTCCCACTCCCTCTCTCTTAGGTCTCTCCCTTCCACCCCCTCTCCCTCTCTTAGGTATCTCTCACTACCTCTCTTTGTCTCTCTCTCTCTCTCAGGTCTATCCCTCCCTCTCTCCCATCCCACCCTATCTAGACAACTCTCTCTCTCTCTTAAAATTATCCCTCTCTCTAAAGAAATACATACATACATACATACATACAAGCATACATACATACATTGAGGCATACATACATACTTACATGTACATACAAGCATATATACATATGTACATACAATCTTACATATATACAAGCATACATACATATGTACATATAATCTTACATACATAGATACATGCATACATATAAGTAGACATATATACATACATGCATACATACATACATACATACACTGATACATACATACACACATACATACATACATGCATACATACATACATACATACAATCGTGCATACATACATACATACATGTCATACAAGCATACAAGCATACAAGCATACAAATATATATACATACATTCAATAGACTAGCATTTAACACAAAGCAAGAAATAATGTGAGCACATTATAATGTGCTCATGTTATTTCTTGCTTTGGAAATCCCCAAGCCTTAGGCTTTTTATTTTCTTTGGAATACCAACCCAAAGGCTTGGAGTACCTTCCCAATGTCCAAAGACGTGTTTTTGCAAATTCTACAATATTTCACATAATTATGTTTGTGTTAAGCATCAGGTTTGAATGTGTTTCAAGGTCGAACAAATCAAACACATGGGTAATGCTAGGCTCTCTCTTAGCTATCTAATGATGTAATTTTTTTCACATTTTAACAATGTTAAGCCTTTGATCTATATTTTCTTTTGTTTTTCTCTATTTTTTTGGTAAAAAACCAATGTTTTGTGTTTTTTTCATTATAAATTAATCGTTCATCAAAATTTCAAATAAATTACATTTTTAGAAAGTAGACTCCATTCTACACATTAAAAAAATAATGATTTTCAATTAGTTTTCAAAATTTATAGGGGTAGCATGGCCAAAATTCTATTTTTCTCGAAGCCTCCACTTTGAAAATTAGTAAAAAATAAAAAATTCATTAAAAAATTATTTAAAAAATGGGCATAAACTACAAACTATTAGCTAATTTCTCACCGAAGTGATTTTAAAAATACTAAAAAAAAGTTAACCTTTTGAGGGAGCTACAAAAGTTTCTATGTTATGTGTTTTTTACAAAAACAACACCAATTTTTGTGCCCCCCTCTTTTGAACCCCTTAATCTCTACCATTAAAAAAAATAAAAAAAATGGTAGTTTAGAAAGTAGACTCAGAGCACCATGATCCTTGTTTTTGTTGCATCTCAAAATTTTGAGTGTAACTATCCTCAATTTCATGTCCAAGGTCATTATTTTCTAATTTCAGAAGAAAAAAAGGTGGCCAATTAAGCCCCCTTTTTGGTCCCCCATATTTTTACACTTACCCTGTGAGATATCTACGAAAGATTACATAACCCATCAATGTTGTATGCAAGGCATGTCAAATTGGGAAGAAAGTAAGAAGAAGTTTCAAAGTCAAAGAAAAATATACTATTGGATTGTTGGAGTTGGTGCATATAGACCTTTGTGGTCCTACCAAAGTAAGAAGTCTTTAAGGTGATAGGTATTTCATGCTATTGATTGATGATTATTCTAGAATGATATGGGTTACTTTTCTCAAAGAAAAATAAGAGGCTCTAGATAAGTTTAAAGCATTCAAAGTTATGGTTGAGAATGAAATGGACATGAAAATTAGGTGTTTGAGGTTTGAAAGAGGTGGAGAATTCACCTCCAATGATTTTAACAACTTTTGTGAGAAACATGGAATAAAGAGGAATTTATCTACCCATACGACTCCTCAACATAATGGAGTGGTTGAAAGAAATAATATGACTTTTCAGGAAGCTGCAAGATCAATGATGAAAGAGGAAAACGTACCACAAGTCTACTGGAGAGAAGCGATTCTTATTTCTTTCTACATTCTTAATATAGTTCAATAAAGAGAAAATAGTGCAAAGACTCCCTATGAATTGTGGTATGTAAGTATTCCTACTATCAAATACTTTATAGTGTTTGGAAGAAAATGCTACATCAGAAGAGATGAAGAAAACTTAGGAAATTTTGATACAAGATTTGATGAAGGTATCTTCCTTGGACATTCTATAAGAAGCAAAGCTTACAGGTGCTACAACAAGAGGTTGAAGAATATTTTTGAGAGTGCAAGTGTCAAAGTGGATGAATAATTACATGAGAATTATGTGGTGATAGATGGATATGAATCAGATGAGGCCTCTTGTAGAGAAAATGACAAAGATGAAGGTAACGAAAAATAAGTTCAAATTGAAGAGGAAGAAGCTCTAGAAAGGAGCCCTAAGACTCCTAAGTATGTGCAAAAGAATCATTTTGAAGATTAGATCATTGGCGAAAAAAGTAAAGGTGTTTTTACAAGGAGAAAGGCTATTGAAGAATAGGTAGATCTATGTTTACAAGTTCTAAAGTTGAACCTAAAACAATGATTGAAGCATGCAAGGATGAGTATTGGATCAAGGCTATGGAAGAAGAACTAATCAATATTGAGAAAAATCAGGCTTAGGAACTTATCCCAAGACTAGAAAACAAGAATTTGATTGGAACTAAGTGGGTATTCTGAAACAAACTGAATGAGAATGGAGAAGTGGTAAGAAACAAGGTTGGGCTGGTGTGTAAAGTCTACTCACAAGTAGAAGGAATAGATTTTGAGGAAAAAATTGCTCTGATGGAAAGGATAGAAGCTATTAGGATGTTTCTAGCTTTTGCAACACAAATATTTCAAGTTTTATCAAATGGATGTGAAGTCCACTTTCTTGAATGGTGAATTAGAAGAAGTATGCATTGAACAACTAGAAGGATCTTAGTTGTCAGATAGACTAGATATGGTGTGAAAATTGAAGAAAGTATTATGTGGATTGAAGCAAGCTCCCAAAGCCTGGTATGCAAGACTGGATAGGCACTTGATACATCAAGGATTCAATAAATGTATCACAAATAGTAATCTTTATTTCAAAGTTGAAAAAGATCAAATCTTGATTATGGTTGTGTATGTTGATGATATAATCTTTAGAGGAAATAAATATATGTGCAAAAGATTTGTAGAAGAGATGTAGAAAGAGTTTGAGATGTCTATGTTTAGGGAGATGAATTTCTTCCTTGGGATACAAATCAATCAGACAAAGAAAGTTATATTCATTTCACAATCAAAATATATCAAGAAAATGTTGAAGAAGTTTGGGATGGAAGATTCTAAACTAGTATGTACCCCTATGGTTACTGGTTGCAAGCTAAGCAAGAATTATGAATCTCCTAAGGCTGATCAGAGAAAATGTAGATCAATGACTGGAGACTGCTATATCTAACTGCTACTAGAATAGATATCATGCATTTAGTTTGTCTTGAGGCTAGATTTGAAGAAGATCCTAGAGAACCACATGTTGCAACTGTGAGGAGGATATTTAGATAATTGAATGGAACTTTGGAATATGGTTTGTGGTATCCAAACGATACTAATTTCTCTCTAAGTGCTTATATAGATATTGATTGGATAGGTTGTGTGTATGACATGAAAAGTACAAGTGGTGGTGCATTCTTTCTTGGATTCAAATTGGTGTCTTGTATTTAAGAAAGAAACAAGATTCAATAACTTTATCTAATACAAAGACAAAATACATTGCAATAGCATATTGTTGCACACAGGTGTTGTGGATGAGGAAAACCTTGAAAGATATCAGAATGGTATACGATGAATCAATTTATATCTTTTGTGATAACACAAGTGTTATTAACATTTCAAATAATTCAGTGACGCGCTCAAGGAAAAAACATATCTCAATCTGGTATCACTTTTTGAGAGAGAAGGTTGCAGAGAATGAAGTGGAGCTTGAGTATGTGCATACAAAGGATTAGGTTGTTGATATATTCACTAAGGGGTATGCGTAGGATCATGATGGGCCAAAAAGTAGCAATATGATGGGTATGTGTCTAGGGTATGTGGTTGATGACCTTTTTTTACCAAAAATTGATGAAACAAAAAGGGTTTTAGAAGGAGATTCTCAGCTTTCCACCAATGTAAATTATGCTTTACTTTGAATTTAATAAATAATTATTATTCATTTTCTATTTGAATTATGACTAAAGTCTTGATTGATAGGCTGATTGAAAAACATCTATAGCTTAAATGGTGTCACTTTTTTGAATTTGAAATGTGTCACATTCTATGCTTCACATACTATAAGATTAAAAAAAAAATGAATTTCATGAAGTTTTGACCAAGTTAGTGATCGACATACTGTTTTTATATTTTTAAAAAGTTGTACAAAAATTCATAATTAATTATTTACTTGGAATTTGTTTTAAAAAAAAAATGCATCACATTGAGACATGAGTCCTCTACTTATATCTAAAATCTTATAAAAAATTATCATTTTATTGTGGTTAGGGGTAGTTAGACAAACACCTACTTCTTATTTTTTCCCAAAATTTAAGTAATCGCTGCATTGAAATTTCAAATTTTCACCAAATAGATTTTAAAATATAAAAATAAACTGAGTAGTTTAGAATCTACATTCAATTTTCTACATATTCCATTCTTACATATTTTTGAAATAATATAGATAACTTATTCAATTTTTTACGTCAAGTTGCCTAACTCTTATTTTTCTAAATTTTTTGCCACTAAGGGCCTGTTTTTTCCATGATGATCCTGCACATACCCTAAGGCTCTTTCTAAGTATACTTTTGAGTATCTCCAAGAGAAGCTAGGGGTTATTACCCCTCCTTTGAAGTAGATGCATAAGGATATGAATTAGTTGAGTGGATTTCAAGATTCATTCTTTGCTATGGACTGATGTTGGAGGCTACCTCTCAGGGGGAGTAGGTAGTGACATTGTTGGTTGTTGTAGTCAGGGGGAGTAAGTATTGGTTGGTGTTGTCATTTTTTAGATATGTGCAGTGATTGCTAGTTTATATAGTCTATTATGTGCTCCTAAGGGGGATTATGTAGAGCGATAAAAAGAGAAGGTAGTTGTAGAGTAGTTGTTGTCCTTTATAGGTATTTCCCTTGAGAGAGAGAAAGTATGTATGTTTAATGACAAAGGGGTAAAAAGATGCAAATGTGTCGCCCTTTGCCATTGATGTCAAAGGGGGAGAGAGGAAGCAATGTGAAAAAGGATCAGTTGAGAAAGGGGAGAGAGAATAATGTGAGAAGCTGAGGGAGAGAAAGTAAAAGAAAGAAAGAGAAAGAGTTAATATGGAGTAGTATGTTGCTGATTAGAGTTGTTATGTTTTGTTGTTGATGGTTTTTCATATCATGTGTTGTCATCAATGACAAAGGGGAAGATTGTTGCAAGAATGAGTAGTTGGTGTTGTCATTGATGTCAAAATTCTTATGTTTGTTTTTCCATTCATGTCAACTAGTGATGATTGAGAAGTTGTGATGATGCTTTGATTAGTTTCATTATGTTGTCATTAGTAAGTGCTACTGGTGTCAACATCTAGTGTTTCTTTGATAAGCATTTGTTTATGGATGTATAGTTGATTTGAAATGTTGTAGTTGGTATAGTGGTGATGAGTAAGCATTTAAGATGATGAGTATGTGTCTCTGGTGCTTGGTTTCCAAGTGCTTTTGAGAAAATTTGAATAAAATAGGAAATAGTGTGTTGTAGAGGTGTTTTGGTATACAGATTGGTGTTCTAGTTTTTCTCCGTGGAATTTCTCCTATCTTGAATATTTTCTTTTTTGGTTTGGATATGTTGATCAGAGGTGTTCATAGATGTTATATCCATAATTCCTTGGTCTAGATCATTGTGCAAAGAAAGTTGTGTTCACCAATGTGTGAACTGTGTATTGCAGTGTTGTTTGGGAGAAATAGTTTTTCTCCGCATTTCTTTGCATTTCTTCATAGTTTAGTTTTTGATCTTGTAGTTCTAGAAGTGTTCTTATAAGGTTAATATCTATCTTCAGTTGAATTTTTTCATGGTTTTCTTCTCTACAAGGTGATTTCTTGAGTTGCAGTGTGTGGAAGATTATTTGGGTGAATAGGATGAATTTGTACTTCAAGTGGAAGTTGTTGTGAAGGAAATTGTTGGATTTCAGGGTGTTTTTAGAATATTTTAGATTGTGTTCAAGTGTTGTGTGTGGTCAAAAAGTCATCTTTGGATTTGAGGAAGCATGTACTTAAAATTTTAATGGTGTTTACACAAGTTCAACTAACATTGGTTGTTTACACTAATTATGGATTTTCTTTGGTGATTTTGGAAGCATGGCATGGCGTGTTTGAGTATATATATTTGGGTCGAAGTTAAGGTGTGATGTGGTCTGCCTTCATTCCCTTCCACTGCAAAAATGTTTTAATGTCGATCTAATTTTAATTTGCATGGTTGAGGTGCATAGCCGACCTTGAAGAATGTTTTCAAGGTTGAAGAAGGTATAAATAAGTGTTGTGTTGATGGAGGATTTGGGTGTGTAGTGTGCAATGCAAATTGCAGAGTTGTGAGTTGGAAATTTTTGAAGCATAGTGTGATCTTTAATGAGTTAAACTACTAGAAGCAATGACCAGAAGGTGTCTACAATCTTCATAAAGATTGAGAATATGTTGGTGATGTTGTGAGATGGATTTTTCACTGTAACATTCTTATTTTCTTCTTTTCTATGATCTGGCAGTGAGCCCTTCTTTCTTTTGGGTAGTGAGCCCTATAGTAGTTAGTCAATTGTATTTGGTGTTGCAATTACTTTATATTGTGAGATAATCCTCACTATGGTTTTTTCATTTTTGGATTTTCCATGTAAATCTAGTGTTCTATTGTGTATGGTGTTGATATGTTTTAGCTTGTGTTATTTGCTTTCATGCTAAATCAGTTTAAAAGATTAAGGATTAATTAAGTTGATGTGGATCTAAATTTTTTAGACGATCTTGAAGTTTTAATGTACAACTAATTCACCCCACCCTCTCAATTTTCTTGTTCATTCAACATTTCCACCCCTCCACCCACTTATCTCTCTTTAGGTAGGAAGAGGTAAGATGAAAATGAGAGGTAATGAGAGATACAAGGAGAGGTATGGAAGGAGGAAGAGGTACGTAGAGAGAGAGATAGTGAGTAGATAGGTGTTTCCTAAATCTTGAGGGTATGTGCAAGATCATGAAGGGCCAAAAGTGGTGATATGTAAGTGATATGATGGCCCATGTGGTTGACGACTTGTTTTTTACCCAAAATTGAGCAAACGAAAAGGGTTTTTAAAGGAGATTCTCAGCCTTCCACCAATATAAATTATGCTTTACTTTGAATTTAATAAATAATTATTATTCATTTTCTATTTGAATTATGACTAAAGTCCCGATTGATAGGCCGATTGTAAAAAATCTATAGCTTTCAAACGATGTCACATTTTTTGAATTATATGAAATATGTGTCACATTCTATGCTTTGCATACTATAGGATTAAAAAAAAATGAATTTCATGAAGTTCTGACCAAGTTAAGGTGGTCAGACATACAAGTTTTTATATTTTTTAAAAGTTGTAATAAAAAAATCATAATTAATTATTTACTTGGAAAAAAATTACAAAAAAATATGCATCGCATCGGGACATGAATCTTCTACTTATATCTAAAATATTATAAAAAAATATCATAATTTTATTGTGATAGGGTGGTTAGATAGACACCTACTTCTTCTTTTTTCCTTGAAATTTAAGTACTATTGCATTAAAATTTTAAATTTTCACCAAACAGATTTTTTATTTTTTTTAAATAAACCTAGTAGTTTAGAAACTACATATTCAATTTTCTATAGATTCTATTCTTAGATATTTTTGAAATAATATAGATAACTTTTTCATTTTTTTATGCCAAGTTGCCTAACTCTAATTTTTCTAAATTTTTTGCCACTTAAGGGTCTACTTTTTCCATGATGATCCTATACATACCCTTGAGTTTTGACATAATTATTGAAGTTTTCCTATTTTGTAAATATCCAATGACCTCTTGCTCTATTCCTTACTATTTTACGTGTTCTTTACTTTTTCGTCCTTTGGTCAATTTTTATAACCTTATAAGCCCACAAACATGTACTCACAACCTACCTTTTTACTAACTTGGTTGTTTAGTCTCAAGATCTAAATTCTTTTTGGCATCAGTCTTTCAACCATTTGTTAGTACCTTTTCAAATACTACACAAGTTTTATAACTTACTTGTCTTTCAAAAAATATCTTCACAAAATTTTTCCCTTAATAAGAGTAGGATTTTCATAAGTTGTGAGAATTCTTGTCATAACCAATGCTTATTTCCTAACTAATTCTAGTTTCAATGAAGTTTTGAGAATTTTTTCCAAGGTGTGCTCTAATGAAGAGAAAACATGCAAATAAATGAAAAGATATGTGAGGTGGGTTTGGTTAAAGTTTTCTAACATTATTTGCTCCCAACAAAGCTCTTGAAAGTGATTTAACTATCTGACCTTGTCAAGTACATTAAGGTCGTCTGGTATTGGTGCCAAGTGGCCCATTTGTCAGGCATTAAATTTTGTCAGTACTGAAGTGGGTGAAATAAATACTCGATCGTATGGGATTAAGGTGTTATTTAATACATAATTATTCTTTTTGGGAAATGCAATTATAGAAGTAGGAAAGAACAGATACACAGTTAGCACTTGAAGAAGAAGTTTGAGCTGAAGTTGGTGGCATATCACTGGGCAAGTGATACTCCTTAATCTTTTCCTGGTAATTGAAGATTAATTTTTCTGCAAAGGTAGCATGTTGAATTCTCTTTAGGTTGAGGTGAATATTTGGGAGAAAATGAGATAAAAATGCTTGGGATATGAGCATTTGGATGGATTAGATAGTTCTCTACTTGAAATAGGGGATACAAGGTTAGGGCATATGAATTTGGATGATTTTATAGAGAGAATTCATAAACCATAAAGAGACCCTATCACTTAGAGGGTTAGGGAAAGTGGATTTTTGGATGGTGTCACTTTTTTCGTAGCAGCACAATGTACAAAGCTTGTGCTAGAATGTATATCTCGCTACAAACTTGAAACAAGGAAAATTTGAACTGAAGATAACAACTTATTAGTAACCTTGGATAGGGCCACTATCAACAGATGCTTCAAATCACCAAAAAGGGAGATATACTCTCATTTTAATTTTACCCTATCTCAATGTCACTTTTCATAAAAGAATAGGTATTATTGGAATTGCATCACAAAGGAATGGTTTGACCCTCCAAGGGAAGGAAAATCCCAGCTCCCTAAGAAGATGCATAAATCTCATTTTAGAGATGAATTTTTAGACATTATTGTGTTGCTACACAGGGTTAAAGGGAGTGTGAATTCCCATGACTTTGAAGAATATATGTATTTCTTTATCCAAGTTAAATCTACACCGGCCAACAATATTTGGATTGGTATACCATAATTAGTGACCAATTGAATGACATGATAAAAAAAAAATCTATTAATATTAATGGGTCTTTCTACATGTCTTCTTATCTTTTCTACATAGATTGGCTTGTACAAGACCTTGGATTGGTTTAAACGCCATGGAATATTTTGAAAAGAAAATTCAAATATATGACAATTACCCTGATCTACAACTTGAGAAGAGCTATACAAATTTCTTAAGGGTGAATGATTTGTTTACTATGAAATTAGTCAAAGTACTACAAGGTGACCTAGGTCAGAGGGTATTTCCTGAAGCCTTCCAATTGGCTACCAAGTATGGTATCCTCTTCATCCAGTTTTAAAGGTTCACATATCTGAGGGTTGGATTTGATGACTTTCCCCTTAAGCAGGGCAGGTATGTAGAAGACAAATTTATCTTAATAGAAGTTTGTCGCTAGGTCACTAAGGTGAACAAGAGGTGTGTAGGAAGGAAGAAGGTTGGAATTCCATTTCCAATTGTCTTGGGGTATTATGAAAGAAAATCTCACTCAAATGCTCTTAATATAAAGAGAGTTATCATGAAGTTTACTTTTGATACCAATATTTATGGGGAAATGATGTCAATGACAATGAAGTAAGAATGAGAGATTGAACAAGACTTACCTTGGTACATATATTTAATTTCAAACTAGGATGGAATATAAGGGGAGTGCATGATGGTGACTCTGATTTGGTTGACCCAACTTATATTAATTAAATATAATGCAAACCTTGCAGCCTATATATTAGAATATTGAAGAAGTTGGGTACATTAATGTTAGAATTGCAATAGTCTTGAAGAGAACTCAAATGTGGCTTTCTAGGAAAAAGGGGCCCCACCCAAACATAAGAGAGGAGCTCGAGAATAGGTTGGTGCTAGTCATGCAAGCACAATTCCTTCTATGCCAACAAAACCAACAACACAAAGAACATCCTTTCCAACTAATAGTGGAAATGGAGATGATCCTCCTAAGAAAGACAAGGGTCTCAAAAAAATCGTGTGGTGGGGGCCCTCTCCTTGACAACATAACTAAAGAACAATTAGAAGATGAAGTTGAGAAATAGTTAGGAGGAGGTAATCAGGATCATGAAGTTGATAGACAATGTTTGGAAATTCATATCCAACAACTTGATCAACCTTAGGGTAGGATAGAGGAAAGCATACAAAAAGGTTAGGCTTCAATCTCTTTTCCTTCAAGTACACACAATGCAATGAAAAATCCTCTTCTTAATAGAGCCCTTCACTTTTCAACACCTGAAACTTCTCAAAGTCCTGATGCTACCCTATCAACACCATCCAAGTTGGAAAATTCCCTTTCCAAGAAGAGAAAAATGGTTTCTATTACTTTTCTAGAAGAAGAAGTAGTAGGGAAACTTTTACAAAAACCCCCAAAGTAAAGAAATTGAAAACTACATATAGATTAATGGAAGATGAAGCTTCGAGACATTTGATTATGGAAGTTGTTAAGCCTTCAGTGCAAAAGGATCCTAATCAGGTTACCATAGCAGACTACAATGTAACTAAAGTGGATTTAGGTCCACCTAGTAGGAATGGAGACATTCACAATTTTCCAGGTCATAGCTTCTAAGTTGGTGGAGAGAAGAAAAAAAGATAAACAAGATAAGGATGAGTTAAAGAAGTTGGTAGAACTCCTTTCAAAATTTCTTATAACTTTAACAGATCCCTCTCCCCAAACTTTTATCCAAGAAAGTTTTACTTTGGATCCTAACTCTACTATGGGGAAGACCATGATGAGTATAATTCAAAAGGACAGTTATTATGGCAAGGTCACCTAGAGTTAGGTACTAGATATTAAGATAAAAGGGCCTCCTTTAATTGAGAAATTAAAAAAGGTATACGATGAATTTTTATTACTAAGAAATCTAATCAAGTTTTGAGTTGGTTAATTGTAAATAGGATGAGACACATTGGTTGCAGATTGATCATAAGTTGGTTGAAATCATTGTCATGGGTATGGAAAAGGTTTCTTTTGAAAAAATATTTCATTCAATGATGATTCTCGAATTTTTATGTGGAGAACAAGTATAGTGTGGAAGATGGAAATCATAAAATCAAATTTCCTAGAGCAAACAAAGTTGATGAAATAATGCAGCTACCTCAACAATAATTTTACCAAGAATTTTTTTGATTTTGGATGTTAGTTAATGAAAGTTGACAACCAAGGACTTGCTACACTTGAGGAGTTGAAAAATGGGTTCTTAAAGATGGTTGACACTTTATCAAAAGAATCTAGATATTTGATAAAGAGGTGTTAAAGAAGCTGGCTAGAATTGATTAAACATTATCATGGCATGAAGATTCTCTTATTCTTATTACATGCAAAATAGATATCATTCATGTCACCAAAGCTACATGGTAGTTGAGAACAAGGAACATAATTGTCCCACAACAAATAATTTTTTTTGTCATTGTGATGGCCTTGAAGGATTATCAAGTACGTGTGGCAACTACTCAACAAATACCACATGAAGGAGAAGTTCCTACTACTTCACATACCCAGCCACCCCAACAATAGATGTTTATTAGTTTCTCTAGTTTTTTCTTTTGTTTAATGATAATTAAACTTGATTACTTTGATTCTTGCAAGAATCAGTTACTTTAAGTTATTTCAATACTTTAGTGATAGTTACGTTTCAAAACTATAAATATGTTTTATTTTGACATTGTGGGGGTCCAAAAAATTTGACCCCCCTTGCACTATGATGCATTCATGAGTGAGAATTGATCATAATCAAAGGATCAATTTTGTAGTTTAATATTTTTTTATGAATGTTTATTGTCTATGTGCAATGGATTCATGAATAGAATGCTAATATTTATAAATAAGTCTATGAGATTAGATAAGCATTTTAATATTCCTTCCCTGTGAGGATGTGTTGCTTTGTGGTGTCTTATTCATTTATTTATAGTTCAAATGTTAATTTGCAAGTGAGTTGAATCAACAATCTCTTAATAATATGGTTTTTGAGCTATGATATTACTTGTTTTCTAATCCAATTTATAGCATTAAATTTTTCTTTATTTTTAAAGCATTTTCCTATCAAATTTGTTTTCATGGATATGGAGAAAACTCTGTGGTTAAGCACACTTGAGTTGGAGTAGTATTGGGATGGGTGACCTCTCGGGGAGGCCCAATTTTCACCTTTGTGGGCATCACCTAGATGCAATGACTACTAAGTGGACCATTCATTATCATGAGAGATGGGTTCTTGTGAATCACTACTCATGAAACATGGGTTAATGAGTTTGAATCATAAAACTACACGATTGAATCCTAATAGAAATATCACAATTTGACATGTCATGGAAAATACATCCTACTTATCAATTAATGAGCTAAAGGGGCTATATAGTGAATGATTCATAAGGAACACCACTTGTTGAAGGTTTTCCAAATGGAATTGCAAGCTAAGTGGGCTTATCCTTGGAGAAAAATTTGTTGTTAAGCGCGCTTGAGTTGGAGTAGTACTGGGATAGGTGACCTCCCAGGAAGGCCCAATGCTTCACCTCTGTCAACATCACCTAGATCCAATGAGTGCTAAGTGGATCATTCATTATCATGAGAGATGGGTTCTTGTGAACCACTACTCATGAAACATGGGTCAATGATTTTCACTCATAAAACTACATGGTTGAATCTTGATAGAAATATCACAATTTCACATGTTGTGGAAAATACCTCCTACTTATCAATTGATGAGATAAAGGGGATCTATAGTGAATGGTTCATAAGGTAGACCACTTGTTGAAGATTTTGTAAATGGGGTTGCAAGCTAAGTGGGCTTAGCCTTGGAGAAAGCTTTGTGGTTAAGTGTGCTTGAGTTGGAGTAGTACTGGGAAGGGTGACCTCCTAGGAAGGCTCGGTGCTTCACCTCTATGAGCATCACCTAGATGCAATGAGTTCTAAATGGACCATTCATTATCATGAGAGATGGGTTCTTGTGAACCACTACTCATGAAACATGGGTCAACGAGTTTGACTCATAAAACTACATTGTTGAATCCTGATAGAAATATCACAATTTGACATGCTGTGGAAAATACCTCCTACTTATCACCTATTTATATAATAAATAATGTCTTGAATGAGAAATTTAGTATAAAAATAAATAAACATAAGACTGAATAGATGCTACATTTCAAATTAGATGTATTTCATCTTGATATGTAATTAAACAAAAGTATGAAATTATCAAAAAAAAAAAATTCATAAAGGACATCTTTCATTCACAAGCATCATTATATGGGAACATAATATCAAGATCAAGGATCTAACTAGCTCTACCTTGGTCATGGAGAACTAATGAAACACCACTTATTTTCATATACTAGCCTCATCTTCCTTGTTTATTTGAAATTTTGAATGAGGAACCATTGTGTGTTGTGTTCTTAATTGTGGCCAACTTGTGATTTCTTAGTATATGTGTGATTGACATCCATATAAACTATCTTCTTGTTTATACGTGTGGTCCATAGGGTTTAACATGGCTGTGTGGTTTTGATTACCATTGGAATTTAGCATTGGAATCATGTCAATGTATCATGAAGTTTCACATTAGGATCTCATAGCTCTCTATGGCTTTATACTACTATATAATGTTATATTTGAGAAAAATAGAATATTGAATATGTTGTAATCATACACTTAGATTGTCATCATATTAAAGTTTGTTCTATTCATTTTTTATATTCTAGTAGTGCTTTGTAATCACATAATCATTATTATTTGTCTTGAAATCATACTTTGAGTAGTTATGAAAGTATCATTATTTGAAAGTCATAACTATGCTATTTATATGCATAATATGTACTCATATTGGAATGTGATTTATAAATTTTGTTTATGCTTTATTATGATGTTAGAGAAATTTAAATTCATTGATGGATTTTTATTATATTTGACTTTAAAGTGTTAGTGGATTCGTATAAAATTTGAAGTTTTCTTGTCATATTATTGTTATCATTTATCTACATGAAAACTGAGGGAATTCACCATATTTTGAATGTAATTAAATTTAGAATCTTAAATATTATACTTAAAACATATTGCATTCCATCCTTTAAGACCATTAGTCAGTAGCTGAAAAATTGAGAAAGTTTTAAAAATCTTTTAAACCAATTGCATTTGGTACTTATAGGACTAAGTTAGCCCACGACGGAAGAATAACGTGCTAAATATACAAAGGAAACTTTTTTTTTTTTATGAATAGGCATTCTATCTATATTAATATAAAAGATAGAAATACATATTCATAAAAACAAATGGGAGGTAAAAAGGCACACCTCGAGAGTCACATGGGTTAAACCCAGAAGTCCAAAGTCACATGGACCAAACCCAAAAAGTAGAAAATATTACAATCACAAAATAAAAGGCCATTAGACAGCTATTGCAGTGTCGGCAGAGGGCGGCGGGTCCCTGTCATCCGATTTTTTCCCCATACATCAGCAAAATTTAAAGTAACATTAGGGAGAGCCCAACCATCAAAACTTTTTAAGAATGGTATTCACATTACTTTCAATATTTTGTTTTAAAATCGGCAAACACAATCAAATTGATTGATCACTCACCTTTTTCGTTTTAAATTAATGTCTACAACAGCTACTATTTTGTATTCTATCGACGAATACTTTGAAGTCTTATCTTGTGAAGGTTAAAAATTAAAAAAAAAACATACTTACACGTGAAGATTTTGAAATCTTTATTTGTGAAAACTCATTACCGACTCTGTGTGGGGTCGATGACATTGACGCGATAACCTAGATTCCGAAACATTTATCTTAAACAATATGAGATAGTGATACGTCTAAATTCGGTGACCACTACTATCGACGATTAAAGCTGACCATTGATGGATGTAGTTTGATTTTCCAGGCAATCGGGTGTTGTCAAATGTGCCTTCTGTCTGCTTATAAGTAGTGCGGAACCTGCTAGTATGGATTTCTTCCTCTATATAAACCAACCATACAAATTAAAGTTTGTGTATTGAGAACTGCATCTATGTGTGAAGAGGAAGATAGAAAGTGGTATTGCGTCGGTTCAACCCATTCAACAGTATTCTTTTTCAGTTGATTGGGTCGAGCCGATCCAATATCACGTTTCATCTCTCTTTTCAAGGTCTTTGAAGATCCATTGCTTTTTTCTGCTATTTTACAGATTAGCAGGCTCTCATATGCCTTTTCCTACCGGCTGAAATCCATAAACAGCCAATAGGTTTTGTTTGTTGTTTGGGTTTTTAATTATTTTTCATTGTACTGGCTGTTTGTGGTCCTCTTCTTCTATATCTGGTATTTTCTGTATGAATTGATGTCAGTGAATTTGTCATATGTCATTTTCATTATTTACTTCTATTTATTCGTTTCTGATAAGCATTATTTACTTCTATTTATTCGTTTCTGATAAGCAATTTTTTGAGATGATGTGATTTACTGAGTATTTAGTTTGATTTATGTTGCTGATAAAGAACTGCCATTGCAGATAGGTTTGATAACTGTGGGAATGGCAATCACGGTAAAGGAGAACAATCATGGAAATGGAATATGTTAAGCCCTCTATTCAGGGCAGCTTGGCTTCCAAAGCTGTATTCATGATTCCAATGGAAAAACATTTCTATATGTTTTTTGGGTTTAGTTTTCATCTCAAATCCATGAAAGTTGTTTATTGGCAAAAGGTTTTATTTTATGTAATTCGTTGACATTATGTCAAGTTCTTATGGTAATGAGTATTTATAAGAATATTGATTTAAAGAATGATTTTTTTTAATAATTTTTGTTTTGTTTTTGTTGTATTATCACACATATATTTATATATTTATGTATATATTTTATGTATTGGTTGGATAAGCGTGTAGTCTTTTTCAACAATGTTCATCCCAATGAAACATGAATCTAGATTTGTAGGATTTTGTTGAGATAAGTCATAAGAAAAATACAGCTACTATTTTGTAACCTCAAAATGTGTGATCTTGACAGTAAAGTAGGTCATAAAAATTTTTAGAGGTGATTAATTCCAAGAATAAAATTTGTCCTATAATATGTCACTCATTATCTTCAATCACAACTTCAAATGCAATTTTATATTTTTTAATTTGCTATTTATGATGTTCTTCTTTTTCAAAGACAATTATCTTTGTGACATGTTATGTAAATGATTCTCACAAATATCTCAAGAGATACCAATTTGTGAGTGATGTTATTCTTTTATTTAATTTATTGCTATTCTTGGTGGGTACCCAATGAATTCCAATAATTTTGTTTATGCTTCGATTGCTCCATAATTTGTAAATGTCCAAATATAAGAACAATACCATAAGTATTATATTTCTTGGATACTAGATGATTGAGTTGTATTTTATCCTTTAGTCATGGTCCTCTACAAGCATTTCCAACTAATATATGAGGGCTCAAATGTTGATTTACTATTGTTATTCATTACCATATTGGACTTAATTTGGTATCACTACTTTCTAATGTCAAACATCTAAAACAAAATTGAGGAGACATATTATTGATAAACATTTTAATTCACAAGAAAAATAAATCATAAAAGAGTTACGATAATCCAAATATTTTTATGCTCCAAAGAGATAATTAATAAAGATTTACATCTAATGCTATCCTTGCATCGACTATAATTCAAACTATGTTTTCTAATTTTGCATTCCTAAGCAAACTAATATGATACAATTTTTTAACTCAAACCTATAAAAACTATTAGCCATTTACATACTCTCCTCTAGTATATGATATAAAAGGCCCATGTCTATGTCTAATCAATAATATTACAATTCAGAATATAATGTAAAAAGAAAAAGAAAATACTTCATATAATTTTTTGGATTATGAGAGATAATAAATAACATATACTTTATTAATATATCCTTTGAGAAATCTAAAATTGTATATAGGTGCTCAACAAAAGTTAAATGTTTGGGTTACAAGACAACAAGGAGAAAATTTAACTCCACATAAGTGATGTAAAAATTATCTACAACGCTCATACTTTTCTTTGCTAGTAGTTTGGGTTTCCTTGGAGTTGTGATATATGACAAAATTATAGGTGTTTGATTCTTATTAGACTTGGTAGTATTGAATATTATAATTATTATGGTGTTCGCTATCTTCAAAGAATCAAAACTAGTATTGGTGATAATCAAATCAACCTTGAAATCTTATGTAGATAATAGTATGTGTTTTCAAGTAGGATAATCAATAATAACACTGGCTTAAATGCAAGGGGAACTGCCATGTTATCATATTCCTTATCATAAATTAAAGTGCTTTTCATCTCTTACAAACATGTACTTTTGTTGAGAATATATGTGATAGAAGCAAAGGATGGTATAAGTGACTAGTGGAGATAATCTTAGCTAGCATGTTATGTTTTTACTCAAAAATTAATTTATTCTATAATGCATTACAAGGATAAATGGGTAAAAGTACAAACACGTGTCACACTTTCGACCAACTAAATAGTTATGAGAACAGTAGTTTCACCCTAAATAGTTTTAGGCGAAATAGTTTCACCCAAAACTATGTGGCATATAAATGATAGATAAGGTTTTTGGCGAAAACCTTTTGCTTGAAAAAACAAAACAAATTTTTTGCCTTGGTTGATTTAAAATCTGACTCAATTTACATGTATGTTTTCAAGTAAAAGGGTTTTAGGCAAAAAGGTTTCAATTTAAACCTTTTCACCTGAAACTGTCTATGTGGCATCTTTGTTGGCAACCACCTCATCTTTTTATAGAAATTTTTGAAACATTCCACTTGAACATGATATTCCTTTAGTCAAAATGATTTTAAAAATAAAAAATAAAAATACCCTTTTGTAGAGCTTGGAGTCAAGAAACCATTTTTTTTTCATATTTTGATTAGTTTTAATATGCTTTTTAATTTAAATAATGCAAGTAAGTTGTTAAAATATAAAATGATGCTGATTAGAAATTTAACAAATACTAAAACATATTAAAAAAAGCAACAGAGCAACCTAAGATCACCCAAGAAACAAGAATAGACTTTGTTGTTCTAATGATTCCTTCTAAAACTAGTCAAATTCCTTTCAACATAGTGGATCAAATGAAGAAAGCTAATTTGAATGTTACTATGTGGGAGGCTCTATCCATTCTATCACAAAGGGATTTCCCACAACAGGATTTAAAGGAACATGAATAGATGGGTGATGTATAAGAAAAAGAGTAGACTACTCCATCAAGCAGCCTGGTGCAACCCAAAGAATAATGGAACTCTAGCAAAATTAGTAAGCCACCTTCCTTCTACCTTTCTTTAATTATTTCAAATCATATAGTGTATAACTATATGAAAGATTTTGGGGCTAGTAGTTGTGTTATGCCTAAGGTGATTGTTGATCTCTTTGGTATCAAATATGAACTTGTGTCAAAAGGAGTCTTACAGTTACATGGCACTACTATCAAAACAATGGGAGTAATTAAGAATTTGAAATTGACCTTGCATGCATGCCCTGGCTATGATGTGTTGCAAGATATCTCAGTCATAGATCTCCCTACTCATTTTTCCATTTGTTTGTCTAGGTATTTCATTGCTAAGATAAGTGGATACCTATCTTCTAATTGGTCTCACATGTTATTTAGAACCAGGTATGGTACTAAAGTGACCATTAGGACTAAGCCCATAACAAAGGATCATATAGAGCCTTACATTCCTAGTCCCATAAAGATGAACTACATATTGCATAATCAAAAGGAGGAGTGTTCTATTCATGAGCTTGCCACTCCTATAGAGGAGGTGCCTAATTATTTGTTGGATGAATGGGGCAATACTTTTTAATTTGACCCACTTACCATAGCTGAAGTGGAGGAGATTGGTCTTGGAACCTATTGAATTCATGAAGAAAATGCTCCTATCCTCAATCTCATAAATATCAAGAGGATCTAGGGGATAGTGGTAGATGTTTTTCGATCCAGTTCTAGAAACAAAAATGGCGTCGATGCTAGTTTAGTGTTGGTATCTCCAAGTAATGAGAAGTATTATTTCTATTTTAGGCTTTAGTTTAGTTGCACTAACAATGTGGTTGAGTATGAAGAACTCATCCAAGGTCTCCAACTTGCACAAAAAAGGAACACCAAGTTGTTACAATTATTTGGTGATAGTGAATTGGTTGTTCATTAGGTCAAAAATCATAGCTCAACCAAGAACAATCCACTCAAATCCTATAAAAATAGGGTTTGGGATTTGATAGAAGGATTTGAGAGTTTTAACATTCAAACAACTTTTAGAAATCAAAATAAGCGTGTTGATAAACTTATAGTAGTTGGTGCTCAATTTGACATACCAACACATATTGCAAGAAAAAAGGAGTAGCATATTAGGCTTGTTGTGAGGCTTGATGTCCCAGATGATCAAGATCATTGGAAATTCTTTGAAAATGACCAACAGATAGTGAATTTTCTACAAGAATAGGTAGAATTTTCTAAAAGAAACCAATCCAAACTATAGAATTAGTATGGTGATCAGATTGTATAGTTGAGTAGCAACAAGCTACCAAATGGTCTCATCACCTTGGAGGGTATCTTCAACCCTGATGATCAGCTAAAACAGAAAAGGATGAACTTAGCTACAAAGATGGGTGACTTCAAGCCAATTGAGCTTGTAGAGGGAAAGTCCTTGAACTTGGGAAAGGTATGCTCTACTAATGAACATGAAGTTAGAATAGATCTTTGCAATAGATGCAATGATGTAGTTTCTTGGACTTATGAAGACCTAAATGGTTTTGACCCAATCCTTTCCCAACATACCATTGAATTAGATCCAGATGCCAAGCCTATAAGGAAAAAACAAAGGCCTATAAATCCTAAGATTGAGCCTTTGATGAGAAAAGAGTTAACCAAATTGATTGAGGCTAAACTCATATTTCCCATCAAGCATTCTTCATGAGTGGAAAATATTCTCCCTGTCAGAAAAAGGAATAGGGAAATCAAATTTTGTATAAATTTTAGAGACCTAAATAGAGCCTCCCTAAAGGATCATTATCCCCTCCCCTCCATGGAGTAGATTTTGCAAAGAGTTAGTGGGTCAGAAAAGTTTTCTTTCTTGGATGGTTACTCGGGCTATAATCAAATTTTGTTCCAAGAATATGATCAACATAAGATGACATTTACTTCAAAGTGGGGTACCTATGCTTATTGTAAAATGACTTTTGATCTAACCAATGCATGCACCACTTTTCAGAGGGCCATGGATATGGCATTTCAAGGTGTGTTCAGATATTTTTTTTGGTCTACTTGGATGATATCACAGTGTTTTCAAAATGTGCAAGAGACCATTTTAGACATTTTAAGAAAGTTTTTCAAAAATGCAGGGAATATGGTATTCTCTAAATCCAAATAAATGTGTCTTTGCCACTGACTAGGGAAAAATTCTTGAACACATTATTTTAAAGGATGGCTTGGTCATTGATCCTGCAAGGGTAAAGTCTATCTTGTCGATCCCACTCCCCAGTCACAAGAATAGATTACTAAGTTTCTTGGGCATAATTAACTTTGTGAGGAGGTTCATTCCAAATCATGCTACTTAATTAAAACCTAACTTCCATGCTCAAGAAAAACATGCTCTTCAAATGGACCAAGGAAGGTAAGGATATTTTTGAGGCTATCAAGCAAGAAATTTCTCAAGCTCCTACCCTTGTCAATCCTAATTATGAAAAATATTTCATTATTTATACCATTGGAGGTGAAGCAAGTTTATTAGCTATTCTAACCTAGCTAAATAAAGAAAATTTGGAGTAGCTCATTACTTTCTTCAGTGAAGAGCTTACAAATTATGAGGTGAAGTGCAACTATGTTGAAAAGAAATCTCTTGCTACTTGGTGGAACCTACAAAATCCATGATCATTTTGAAATGCTAAGGTCTTTGAGGTTTTGAAATTCCTCAATTGTATTTGAGTTAGGGTTCTAAATTTGCATAGTAGGGCTTAAACCCTCTTAAAACCCTAATTGTTCCATGCCTTAATCTTTTCTTCTTTTCACTCATTGACTTGTTATGCCCAGTCCCCAGTTGGTTAAGTTATAACTCATGTCTTAGGTGGTTGTGTTTTAACCAGCCCCTTTACCCTTTCCCTCTCGGTAAAAGACCCATTCAAATATTTGATCAATGGTATTATGTCCCTAGGTCAAATATAATAATTTTTCTCGAGTCTTATTTACCTAGGCCTGACCCCTTTCAAGTCATAATGTTAAGGCACATGCCTTATAATCCTTTTAAGCTGTGTAGGTGTTCAAATTTCATTTT
This sequence comes from Sequoia sempervirens, assembly GCA_007258455.2. Taxonomy (NCBI): domain Eukaryota; kingdom Viridiplantae; phylum Streptophyta; class Pinopsida; order Cupressales; family Cupressaceae; genus Sequoia; species Sequoia sempervirens. The sequence continues at coordinate 275,623,621 of VDFB02105785.1, read as the reverse complement.
CCCCTACCAGCCCATGGGAGACCCACATGGGGATTCACATTTTATGCGGGGCAGCAGGCGGCCACCACATGGTAATCCCTTATTTCATCGCATCATCCTTTCATATCACATTTTTCTTCCAAGTTGATGACCACTTTGTGTGATGAGCAATGTTTGTAGATCAACAGTTAGCAATGAAGAATGATGATCCAATGGTCATTGGTAGCCTTCAATGCATCGTGGTTATGTTCCAAAGTGGAAAGGACCTTCATGTGATAGGAAATGGGTGGAGTATGATATCAACATTGACAGGTGGTAGTAGCCCGCTATCCCACAGTGATATGGTGGATCCCAGGTTAAGCCTAGCGGGGGGGTAGGCAACATGTGTCATGGTGGGGCCTGATACTTAGATTGTTGGTTATGGTTTGATGGCCCAAATTTGATAGAGCGATCTGACGGTCATCACATGCATCATTTGTATCATTGTTGTGAATGATATCGTGCCAAGTTAGGGTGTGATAGTCATGTGGGCTGCGATGAGGACTCCAATGGCTCAAATGAAAAGATAGAAATCCAACGGCTATCACATGTGGTTTTTGCATCGTTATTTCATATGGAGAGGATGGTGTTCAATGTGTGATGTGCGATGGGGAGGTATATGCTGAGGAATAGTCCAACTGTTGCACTCAAGAGGAAGAACGCACACAAATTTCCAAAGAATCTGGAATAGGATTTCTCAAATCTATTTCCACACAAATACGAGCAAAATTCATTACTTTCTTATCATGTGTTTGCTAAGAAGGGCCTACTAGTTTTCTAAGCAACAACAAAACTATATGTAGAATTTCATTCTGCCAAAATTCAACCAGGAACCTGGGGAGATGCATCTAGATTGGAACACAATTTGGAAGCTCCTCTAAAGGGTTGAATCCCATATGCTATGGTTTGATAAACAAGCCAATCTGATTATGAAAATAAGGACCTCCCTTGAAAGCTCTATTGTGATTAGCCATGCAGTTAAAAACGACCATAAAAAAATTGTTGGCTAACAAGATCACCTCCATTTCACCCTCAAGGTTCCATGTCCATCTAGCCCAATACTCCAAAAAGAGGAGAGAAACTCGCATCCCCATGAACTTGCATAATAAAGCATGATTTGAATAATATTCAACATCATCTGCAATGGACTTAGGTTGAATCACCAAAACTACTCTATTCTGGCACCTCTCTAGACATCCATTATTTTTGAGATACGAGGAGTTCTAGATGAAGCCATCCCCTCCACTTTGAAGCCTTAAACAAAATAATGCTCTTGTCAAGACACTTAGACGAAGACAAGGAGTTTGCCTGCAAAGATGCTCAAAAATCCATATCACTCTTAAAGCTTATCGTTTCTCCTAAAGCCATAATAACAAAGAGAGAGGCACGAGATCCTCCTTATACCTCCCCAAGCCCCAAACACCATACACTAAAACCATACAACAAAATATTGCAGAGAAAAGGAAAAAATAGTATGAAACCCCCCCCCCCCCCCCAATCATGATTAAAATCCACTCCTACAACTAGAAACCAGCACTTACCTCTGTTCTGCCCCCCACACCCGCATGCAACCACTTCCCAGAACATGCAGCCCTCAATTTGTTACAAGTCACAAGACTACAAGCAACAAACCAATGTGAACGACATCCTATGTTGATTTATGTCTTTATCAAACTTTATGCATTCATCAATTATAAAACTTAATACAATTCTTTTTATCTACATTTCCAACATTTGAATTATTGTTACAATATTTTAGGTATAAACATCACAATCACTTAATCTATATACTAGTGTATATACATTTTATTGACTAGGCTCAAGTTTATTTTCCTTCACAATAATATAATAGTTGTAATCCAACATTCATAGAAATAAAATAAAACATAACTTTATAAATACTTTTGCTTGGTGGTGAACATAATGTAAGTTAATAAACAATTGCACCACTTTTGATAGGTACTCATAACATCACAAGCATTTAGGGTAAATGGGAGGTGCGCATTAAGCACGTGGTCGCCTTTTGAAAAAGGAGAGGAATGCATTTGACTCCTTTAAGCGATCCCCAATAAATTACCAGAGTCCCCCGCGACCGTTCTTTCGAGATAACGATGACTGCTATTTGTGCACGTTTCCATCAAACCTTATATTTTATTCCACTTTATCTTGTGAGTCATAGGTTTTAGAAATTCTGGTACCCCCGATATGATGGGGCGGCGACCTCATGTCTGCCATGTCTCTATGGTTGAATATATGCACCTTATCTAATTACAGCTGTTACACAGATTCTGGAAAGAAAAACCGCCTTTTCTCTTTCCTCCGCTAAAACCACTGGTATTTAGATTATCAGTATATATATAGCCAGTCGGTGCGAGAGTCTTCCTTAATGAGAAAGATTTGAGAAAATATTTTGAAGTAGAGGAGAGGGCGTAATGTTGGTTCGGTTCAGCCGGTCATGTTTCACCATGATCAGGTCGAGCCGAACCAATATTATCCCTTCTCCATTCTATCTTCACCCGATATGCATCTCTTTCTTTTTCTTTCTTTTTTTTCAGTTGAAATCATGGAAGCGATTTGTTGTTTGAAGTATTTTATATGAATTGTACTGCGTTATCGGTTCAATTAATTTGTCTGTTATCACTTTTGAAATGTTTTGTTATTTTTACAGAAGTATTTGTTTTCCGCTTCTTATATGGCTTACTGCTTACAGTGTTATTTGGATTATCTTTCCAGTCTTTTGTGTTTTTGAGTTATTGTTTTGAATCCTTCACTATTTAAAATCAAATGGAAATGGTACAAACTCAATATCCTTTTAATCAAGTCACATCTTTAAGTCAGATTGTATTGGAAACATAATGAAAGGGGAAAATAATTGATACTGTGATTAGTTTAATAAATTTAATTATAAAAACTTAGTCTTATAGAATATTGTAATAATTTTTATTATTCTGATTATTATTAACATATTAATATCATAGTTTTTTAATGTTTTGTTTTCTGTAGTTTTGTCGCTGTTCTGTTTGGTTGTTCTTTGTTGTCTGGTTGTGCTTATTGCTCTATCTTTCTCCTTTTACAAGGGTTAGGACCATTTCAAAACCCTGCTTTTCTAATAATAAATATATTAATATCTTTCTTATTTTGTAATGTTTTGTTTTCTGTAGTTTCGATGCTGTTTTGTTTGGTTGTTCTTTGTTGTCAGGTTGTGCTTATTGCTCTATCTTTCTCCTTGTACAAGGGTCAGGACCCTTTCAAAACCCTTCTTTTCTAATAAGAAATATATTAATATCATAAAATAATTAACATATTACAATCATAAAATGAGATATTAATATATTAATATCTTTCTTATTTTGTAATGTTTTGTTTTCTGTAGTTTCGTTGCTATTCTATTTGGTTGTTCTTTGTTGTCGGGTTGTGCTTATTGCTCTATCTTTCTCCTTGTACAAGGGTCAGGACCCTTCCAAAACCCTGCTTTTCTAATAAGAAATATATTAATATCATAAAATAATTAATATATTACAATCATAAAATGAGATAAGAATTCTAGTTTAAAAAAGTAATGAAAAAATCGTTCTAAATTAGAGATTCAATTCATTGTGAACTACCCATTTTATTCATTTTTTTAAAATTATATTATTAACAATCTAAAGTTCTTAGGTTCAAATGTAGGCTATGAAAAATTTATTTATTGTGGAATTAATTAGCCTTTAAATTATAAGTTTACATATTTATATGCTACTTCCTATTCATCTAAGAGAAGAGATATATAGATAGAGGTTTTGAGGAAAAAACATTGAGGGAGGTGTTCAAAGGAAAGTAATTTTGGAATTTGAGAGGCATGAAGAAAGGGTTTGAGCTGCCTCTTTTCTTTTTGGGTAAGGTAGGGTATTGTATGTATGTTACTCATTGTGATGATAATGAGAAGTTTTAATGCTTATGTAAATACAAGCTATTATTCAACTTTTCTTTATGTTGTACATTCATTCTATGTTTATTTGTTAGATTTGTAAGTGTTTTGAAGAAAGATAAAATATTTGATCTTGAATCCATGCACCTTAGGTGAGATTTTTAAGATTGTTGTCTATAACAGGGTAGTGCTCATATGTTTTATGTCTAATCAATAAGAGCAACGTACAAAAGCAGGGTGAAGAATATCAACATTTGGTATGCCAACACTAAACATTGATCATTAAGATTTAATTATTATATAAATATAATTAATTAAAATATTATATATATATATATATATATATATATATATATATATATATATAATATATTACTATAAAATAGGCCAGTTTGCATATTTATATGATGCTTTCTATTTATTTGAGAGAAGGGATTTATAGAGAGGCTATGATGGAAAATCTTAGAGAGAGGATTTAAGAGGAAATTCTAGTTTTTAAATTTGAGAAGTAAGAACAGGGGTTTGACTTGTCACCTTGTTTGAGCAAGGAAGGTTATTGTCTATGTGTTGTTTATTGTGATGTTAATGAGAAGCTTATATTTTTGTGTAAATCTAAGTTATTGTTCAACTTTTTCTTTGTATTCCATATTTGTTGTATGTCTCTTTGGTTAGAATTGTAGGTATTTTCATCTTAGAGCAAACTATATTAAATTTATAATCCCTGTACCTTAGATGCAACTATTGTTTTGAAACAATTGTCAATGAAAAATAGATGTTTAACAAATAAAATTGAAATACAAAATGTAAATGATTAAATACTTTTTTAGATATCTAATTTATATTTAACCAACACAATCTTTATAATTGAAAAAATTAAAAATATATTTTGAAAATACTTAATTTTAAAAATTAAAACTTACTAATTCTTTATCATATAATACATATACAAATGTAATAAATATTCATTTAATTTTAAAAATTAATAAATTATAAATAAATATTAAATAACCATAGCCCTGTACCTTCTTAAATATTCTTCACATATTCTCACGGACAAAATATTTTATACTAATAGCTTGCTGGGGCATGCTTGATCCAAACGTCGTTTGTGGTCCATATCAAATAAATTTGATCTATGATTTGTGATTGGGATTTCCCCTATTCTTGACCTCCCCTCATATTTGAGGAGAAAATACATTTGGTGATTGCAAGGTAAATCTAGGAATTTGCATGGCAACTTCCTAACAAGGGCACTTTTGAGAAGCTTAACATAATCTGTACAAAACTATTTTTAATGATGGACGATAGCCAACCATGAAATAAAAAAGATGATCTTAAATATGGGGAAATGAGTGAGCCAAAAATTAGAATGAAATATTAAAAATCCCCACTCGGTCAACATTTATGAGGATTTCACACAGATCTCTTTTCAAAAAATAGCAGACATAGCTCCCTCAGCCAGAAAAGGACATAATTGATGCCACCAAATACATTGCTTAAAAATGATCTCTTTATAACTAAAAGCCACAAGTTTGTGTATGGTTATCCAACGGAAGCATATGAGAAACGTCCAATGAAATGGACAAATCGTCCTCAAGAAAATAAAACTATTTGATTTGTAATGCCAAAAATAACCATAGGAAAACATCTAGTAATGATTTTATAAAGATAAACGTGGGACAGGGTTTTCTTCATTGATGAAAACATTATTCTGATAGTAAAGCTAATAACAACTAACGCTTCAAGTTTACTCAGTTAGGACTGGCTTGCCGACTGTTGGTTCCCCCACAGGGGATTAGTCTTGCTTCCACTTGCCCCAACTACCCAAGATACGGGTTGCTGGACTATTGGGCGGGTCGCGGGGATACTTGTCATTAACAAAAAAGAAGAAGAAGAAGCTAATAACAACTAATTAGCCTTTTGTGGTATGAATATATGCTGTGTAAAAATGGCCTCAAAGAATGGTTAATCTAATTATATAATAATTTAAAAGCATGCATCTATAGATGTTCAAAGATATTTAAGAAATAGTCATAAATTCTTTGGGTATAAAGTTTAGGATTAGATATAATACAAAGGGAAAATGTAATTTTTTTAATTTTCTTTTTACTAATTCATAAATATGAAGGATAATCCTTATATTGTTTAACAATTATGATATTTTACTCAAAACTATTTTGAATATATCTTTAAATTTTTGTTATGTGTAAGAAATTGAAATTAAAAGTGTAATACTAACATTTGCAATATTCAAATTATATAATTACATAAAAAATAAAATGAAATACACACATAGAGTAGTATCACCCTAGGGAAACCTAAAAGATGGAAAACACTAGCAAGAATGAGCTAGATGCTCCTCAAGCCATTGTCATCTAGTCTAGTACATTGCATTAAGTATAACAAATGTATACACAATCCATCAACATGTTTGCATGGCCTATAAACTATACAATAGTTAGTCCACCTTAAAACCTTACTCCATAGTGCTAAATCCTACAAATTTGACCTTACAAAAGAAATACAAGAGCTATGATTATTTTAATTGTGGATGATGCTTTTATTACATTTTGAATATGGAAAAAAAAAAACTGTAAAACCATATAATTTTGAAATGTATGCACACATGTAGGGAAAACTCAGTGGCCAATGCTTAGGCAAAAGCAGAAAAACTAGAAAAGATCAACTTGACTCCATGCACACCGGATGATGCTGAAGAAAGCCCGATAGAGTTAGAATCCCTTAATAGAATGCTAATATCTACTAAGAAGAGTTGGGAGAATGGCAAGTCAACATGGCAAGGTATTCTCAAGGAGCTTCAAGGCTCACCTTCCTCTGGGTAATACTTTTTCAAGTTTACACATTGTTGAGACAAACTCCTAAGGGGGAGTGAGGAATTTTTTCTTTATATATATATATATATATATATATATTTTGGATTGCCCTTTGTCAAAGGGGGAGAGAATGTCATCAAGAGAAAAGGGGAGAGTATGTTGCACATAGGAGGTTTGTGTATTCTTTTGGCACATGTTGCCATCAATGACAAAGGGGGAGATTGTTGGAAGAATGAAGAAGAACATCTCATTATGTAGCTTTTGTGTTGTCATTGATGTCACCATGATATACATGAGTTATAATTGCATCACCATAAGTTCAAGCTTAATCCAGTATTTAAAACCGGTATGTAGAAATAATTATTATCCTCTGGTATTTTGGTCTGCATATGCAGTTCAGATAAGATTTATCCCTGCGGTTCATATATGATGTACACTGTATATATATATATACATCTATGCTCCTGATTGCAGATGGTTTTGATCTTTATATCAGAAGTCATGAATGATATAAGGTTGATTGGTACAATGTTGACAGGTTGAATCACAAACTGGCATAAGCATTTTGGTTTGCAATCCTCCAATAATGAATAGCATAACTTGCGGTTTTGGGAAATGGTCTTTGGATGTTAGAAGTTTGTATATTCAAATTTTCATGTGCACAAGTGCCCGTATGACAAGTTGGCATCACTTAGTTGTTGTATTTTTTTATTAGGCCTATCCCTAGTCGACCTAATCAATAGTTGATGTTATAATGAATTAATTTTGTGTTGTGAATGTATTTGTGACCTATCTTAGGTCCATGCTGACATATTGTAGCGTACCACATGCTTGAATTATTTTTGGAAAATTTTTGTACAAGCTTGAAGCTAACAGTTAATCTTTTTGGTGAATAAGGGTTGCATCAAATTAGGACGACCTAATTGATGCTTGCGGATGAGTCAGATATATATATTGGACATTTTTTGAGATTGAAAGTGATAGATAAGTATGTGAAGATTAATCAAGGTGAATACATATCTACTAGTATGCGAGTTTATCAGAAGAAGTGTGTAAAGTAAGTTTACTGAGCATCAAAGGAATTGAATCAACACTTGTTAGGTGTAACTTTATCAGTTCATTTTATGGTTGTAAGCCATTTCTACATTGTATCTTTGTAGGTAGTAAGCCTCCCATTTTTGGACAGTGAGTCCTAGCAGTGAGCCACCCTTTGTAATATCTTATAACTAGTTATATTATATTGTGAGCTAATTCTCACCATGGTTTTTCCCATTTTGGGTTTTCCACATTAAAATCCTGGTGTTCATGTGAACATGTGTGTTTTTATGTTTTGTTAATTCTCTTACTCATTCTTACTGTTATATGCATTGGATTATTTGGATGGTGTATGTTCAATAAGTTTAAGAAGATATTGATTCACCCCCCCCTCTTAGTATCTTGGGTGTTCAACAATTGAATGAATTATTTGACTATCATGTTGCTATATAGTATATATATATATTTATGTATATATGTATGTATATATGTATATATATACATATATATATATATATATGTGCTATATATACATATATGTGTATATATATACATATATATGTGTGTGTGTGTACATATATATACATAAAATGTATATATATATGTATATACATATATATATCTATGTATATACATATATATATGTATATATATAATATATATATGTATATATGTATATATATATACATATATATATATATATATGTATATATATATCGATGGCTACCCATCATAGTCTTGTTTTGGCTCAGAGAAGAGGGTATAGGAAGATTTGGTTGGAGGGTGATTCTCTAAACATTATTAATAATTTAAAGAATATATCTCCCCTGTCTTGGACAATTGAGGCCTTGATCAAGGATTCCATTAAAATTATTAAATCTTTTGATAATGTCTATATTTCCCATATTTTAAGAGAGGGAAATAAGTTAGCTCATTTATTCACTAACTTTGATGTTAGAGATTGTAAGGTCTGGGATTTAAATGACCCCATTCCTTATGAGGCCATGACTATTGTTATAAATGAGAGTTAATTTATTCTTTAAGGTGTGCACATCCTTGCTCATGTGGTTGAATGTCATTAGTAAGGATGTTATGGTTATGATTTTGAGGAAATGTTGTCATATGGCATAGAGTTCAAATTCATTATGGTATGTATGTCATGTGGCTGCCTTCGCATAAATTGTGGGTGTTAGTCACATATGCTTCCAGAGTCTTCTGTTGGATAATTTGGTTTTGGGTGGTGTCTGTTGCTTCCTTCTAAGTTTCTTGTTGAGTGCTTGGTCTCTATTTTCTATCATGGGTGGGGATAGAAATCAAGCAGAGCCTAGATCCTGTGATACTGCTAAGATGAGAAAGGAGGTGTGGGGGATTTTAGAAAAGGGTGGTCTGACTCCCTTCATGGAGAAACTGCATGGAAATAATCCTCAGGTTACTGAATTGGTTGAGAAAGGGTGGAAAGGGAGAACCCTGGACTTGGGTGGTAGGGAAATTGTGGTGGATGAGAAATTCATAGCCCAGATTACTGGCCTTGCAATTAAGGGTATGAAAGTGTATAGAGATAAGAAAGAATCACAGGCCGTAATGCCCCTTTTCTTTAAGAAGAATGATATTGATGACTTGAAGCCCACGAAGAGTGGTGTGTATCTAAGGAGTTCCCTGAAAGCTCTCTGGCGGGATGTTGTCAAAGAAATCATGAGGTATGTAACCCTGGAAAGAAGATACACGGCCATTAACAATTACCATTTTCTATTGCTTAACCATTTTAGGAACAAGAAATGGGTGTCATTTCCCTATTATTTGTTGGTGTCGATGGACTATGAGATTAAAGAGCATAGGAAGAATCCCAAAAACCCTGTCTTGCATTCGGGTTTGATTCTTTTGATTTATGAACATGTGAAAGCTCATGATGTCCATAAAACTCTTGTTTCTCTAAAGGATATTTCTGCTAAAGCTAGGGAGGGTTATGAAACTGAGTCGAGTGAGGAAAGGTCTTCTAAGAAACTGAGGAAGAGGAGGCTTATTTTAAACAAATAATCTGAGTTGAATAGGGATGATGATGTTCAATATGTCCCAGATTCGTATGCCTCTTTGGAGGAGGGCCCCATATCCCCTATTTAGGGTAAATATGGGAAAAGGAAAATGGATGAGGAAGCAGGTTATATGACTAGTAGTGATGATGCAGGGGTGATTGTTCATTCTAATGGGGGAAGACAAAAAATTTCTTTATGGGGAAGCTTTTTCTCCTCCCCCTGCATCTAGACATGTGCAAGACCCTGAGGTGGGAAGCCAGAAGATAAGGGTTTTGAAACCTGGTCAACACATGGAGAAGGATGTCCCTCTCTCTCTAGCTGGTGGCTTCCATGGTGATTATGTTCTAAGTGCTATCATAGGGTTTTCGAAGCAGGAGAAGGTTAGATTTGTGGGTGGTGAATAGGTTGCAGGAACTAATAAAGAGGATGTAGATAGGATTCATAAGAGGAAGGCTGTTGTGGACCAAATTGCCAATTCCATTCGCAGGACGAAGTCTCCTATCCCTGCTGGTAAAGGTAAGGATGCTTCTGTTGATAAGGTTCATGAGAGTTCTTTTGAAGAGGACGTTGTTGTGGGAAATCACATTGAAAATTTTGATAGGGGGGATCTTTCTGATGTGTTCGGATCGGCCCGTAACAGTGTCAATGTGCTTTTTAAACTGTTTAAATGGTTCTTTCATCATGAGATCAATAGGACCAATGTTTGTATTAGAAGTATTGCTTGCAAGGCTGAGGACCCTTCGATCCAAATCCAAATTGATAATTTAATGGCTGGTCTCAATACTATTGTTGATATTGTGGCGAAGGAAACCATCAATCTGAAACAGAGTATGGAGGGAAGAATGCTATCCCTTGAGGAGAAAATTGATAAAATTTGGAATGTGGTTATGAAGAGTGGAGAAGCCCCTAAAGTCTTGACTATGTCAGACTATGCAAGGGCTTTCTCCCCTAATAAGAGAAAGGAAATTTTGTCTGCAGATGTTATGGTTGTTGAGGGTAAGTTGATGGTGGAGGATGTTGTTGTTAAGGGTGTTGCTAAAGGCTATGTTTTGAGCTGTGAGGTAAAAAATGGTGGGCCTAGGGTTAGGACTAGAAATAGATTGAAAAATCAGGTTGGGGCCTCCCGTATTGAAGTTTCTAATACTAGGGTTAAGGGATAGAAGCTTGCTGCTAGTGAGATGGAAGTCGCTGAAACCCCGAACAATATGCAATGGTGTCTATGAAGTTTCGGGCCATTTTACTAGTGGCTCTGTTTGACCCTTTGGATTTGATGGCTGGTTTTAATGATGTTCCTTTTGTTCTGAACCCGTTCTTTGTAAGCTGGGTTCCAAATCCTCTCAAAACCCCATCTTTGCATTAAAATTCATCACATATATACATAGATATATAATTTCCATATAGACTTCATTATATATATATATAATTTAAATGCCAGATAACACATATATATATATGATATATGACATATATATATATATATATATAGACAGTACTAAATTTTTATATATATATCAGAAGTAGCATTTGAATCATATATGTATATATATTTTATATGTTGAGAGATGAGAGGAGAGAGAGGAGAGATGAGAGAAAGATATATGAGGAGGAAAGGAGAGAGACATATGAGCAGCATATATAAGAGAGCATATGGCACATGCATATATATATATATATATATATATATATATATTTATATATATTAATGCTCTACTGATATATATACAATCTAATTAATATATATGGAAGATTATATATATGTAAGAACTAAATTGTAGTATTTATATGCAATACATGCACAACAATGGGACAATGATATATATGATGGATATAGATATATATATATGAGAGAGGTATATATATATATGGCATAGGCATATATGTATGGCATCAATATTTGAAAGCAGTTCATTTTGTGTATATATATTACTATGTATAATATTATAGCAACATATATAATAACATATATAGATATATATAGGATAATATGTAAATGTGGGTGCAACCATAAATAAAAGTATGACATGATAAAAGTGAACATATAGAAGAATGCTTAACTCACGTAGGGAGTGGAATAGTTTGAAGGAATATTTAAATGTTGCAAGTACATATAGTGCATGAGTAAAGCGCTTAGGTTAAAGTCACAAACATTTAAAATAAAATTCCCATTATATTATGCTACCTTGCATAATATATCTAAAGCACTTTGATCGAGTCCAAGTCAGCAAAATGAACCAGTTCATTGAGCCTTTGACCAGTGTGTGGATAGGATGGATTAGTGTGCAGTTGTAGTTGTTTAAAGTGACTAACATGCAAAGTATTTGAAGGACGTTTTATATACTTTGAGGATGATTATCATTGGTAATGATAAACTAAGTCATAGGCCAAAGTATGATATAATTGTGACTGTATTCTTTAGTCACATTATGCTCTTCATGTCTATGTATGAAGAGTTTATAATCTACAAACAATGAGTAGTCATTAAGTCGATGAAAGGTGAAAGACTATGTTAATGCCTTTTGTGGGAAACCCGTGGACTTGGTAAAATCTAAATGCCTTGCCATCAAACATCAAGCAACACTTGTTAAAGGCATGTAGGGTAATGCATAATAGGTCGATGACTTTATCAAACCAATTTAACTATGTGAATCAACTCACACCAAGACTTAGTCGATGCAAGCTTGGTGTCACATATTTGATATTGACTATTTCAGATATGAAGGAAACGACACCAACACCTAAAGTGAATATTGATTCTTTGATTCTTTGGCACCACCTTTGATTCCTTTTACCTATAGATGTCCATTTTGAAATGAAAACCAAATTCAGTCATGTGTTGATTTGAATTAGTCTCCAATTATTGTCAATCAACAAGGTTGATCTATAGCCTATTTTAGCTAAGTATATGCTTACTTGTTCACCACCTTTTAGTTGTGATATATGTGTTGTTATGCGTGCTAGCTGCTATTAGAACTCATGCCTAAACTATAGGCTGAGTAGTTACCAAATGTCGTATAAATAGTGGAGTTAGTTCACTTGTTTGGGATGCATTCCTTAAGCAAGTTTCTGAATTCTATTTACATTCCTATTTGCATTATTCTAACTAATACAGTGAGTGAGAGCTTTGAGCATTAGAGAGATTTTATTATTATTTTGAGAGAAGGATTTTCCAACAAGTGAGATATTGGTTATTGAGACTTTGTTAGAGGATTGACACTAGGCTAGATGTTATTCTAGAAGTGTTGTGATTGCAACTAGTTGATTAGAAAGCTTATCACAGGCATGAGGATAATCTTCCTTTATTTTCATTAGTTTTGAAAGATTTATTCTTTTCTTTTTTTAAGTCTATTATGGTTACATACATTTAGAGAAAATTATTGTTTACTTTGTAAGAAAGTAGAAGCTACATATATTGTTCTGAAATATTTGTAATTACTCCATAATAGGAGGATTATGTTTATCATAACTATTACATACTAGATATGAATAAACATGGGAAGGATAAGGCTGATTCATAGCTTTAAACCCTTTTAGTCAAAGACGTGATACTCTTGAATGGAATCATCTATTGTTATGACAACTCTTCGATTGAGGCCATGCATTGTGTTTGTATTAATCCATGGTAGGACAAATGCTTTTCATAGGTATTAATATTATACTAGATATGATTATCAAACATGGGCAGCTTAAGGGATGCTCATAGCTAAATATTTAATTATGCTAGTTGGCTAGTAGGTTACTCTTGGGATTTTTATCTAGTGAAGGGAGGGAACTAGTACTTTCTTAATGAGTTGTGTTACCTTAGGTTGTGTTAAAGATATAGGTTATCCTAGGGAGTAGCTTTCCCGTAGAGAGGGATTTCCTAAGCATAGATATAATGGCCTTAAGTCAAAATGAGCTTGCTATAGTGTAAGTGAATGGTAGACCTTCTCTTGAAGTATTAAGTGAATACTTTGGCCAAAGTAGTGTGATTTCTTGAGGCTCTACTATTTGTTCACCGTGTCCATTTAAATGCATGAGGGTTACCTAGCGTAGGTCATAAATCCTAGTCATGTAGAACACAACAGTAAGCTCGGAGTGGTATGTTGTACGAGGTTACCCAACCAATCTCTTCGTTGAAGGGTAGGGCCATCTATCATTGATAGATGTGCGAGGGACCTCATATGAGTCTGTGGTTGGCGAAAAGGTACTTGAGTGATGATTCTCCTCCTCAATAGGTGATAAGAGAATAATGTTTTGAAAGGTGGATTCCTAGACCATCTATTCTTATGCTCCAAAGCTCGATGGAGTTGTGTTTGTAATTGTGTACATTCTTGGAATATTGTAATTTGTGCAATTATTATATTGGAATGGAATCCTTATTGAATATTGTATGACATCTTTGTTCAATAAGATAACTATGTTTTGGGAAGATTTGTATAATTACTTTGGATTGTAATGACAAATTGGAATTTATGTTATTTCAATTATGCATGCAATCTACATTATTGGAAGAAATTTTTTTATTGTTGTGTCATGGTGTTATGATTTATTCACTCAAGGTGAAAACATTGGAAATTTTATTGTGAAGAACATCAGGGTTGTTACAAACAAATCCCCTATCCAAATCTCTCGTAAACTCTACCCAATAAGAATATGAGTAGACAAGCAAGGCTTGGTGTAGACTAAGGGTAATATGAGTAGACAAAGGACTTGGGAATGAACCCCATAGGCTTAAGCATTTTTTTTAATCCATGCCTAGTCATACATTATGTAGTGTAGAAAAATGTACTTTATATTTTCACACTTTTTTTGGGTCCCCTCAATTAAATTGGACTTAATTATGCCTTAATAAGCCCTATTTTACATCTACAAGCCTAATAAATTACATTTTCTAAAGGTGATACCCAATGTAGCAATTAATGCCAACACATAATGCATTACCTTGAGTAGTGTGTGTTCCAAGAATAGGGACCTAAGACCCATTCACCCATGGGTGAATGGGTCCTCCCTAATCCTTTGAACCCATTCTTAAAAACATGTTTTTAGAGATATTTTTATAATCCCAAATTCAAATTTCAATGTTGGCTTGTAATGTTTAACTTTCGGGAAATTAAGGATAGATACCTATAAATACAAGGTTATTTTATCAAATCAAGTCTAAGTTCTATTAGATTTTTGAGAGATCAATTCTAAAAGAAAATATTATTGTCAAGAGCATTCAAGGGAAGATTTATCTTTCATCTATAACAACAATTAAGATCTCAAGCATCATGTTAAAGTCTTTTACAATCATGCATGTTTTTGGAACTAACATTGTCATGTAGGTTTCAAGCATTCAAGCATCTATTCAAGTCATCAAATCAAAATACAATTCAAGCCATTTCATGCAAGTTTCAATTCTTCAAGGATCCCCATTCAAGGGTTTTAAATGAAGGGTTTGGTGAGTTGCAACATAGCAATTTTTCATTCATCATTTCTTTCATGTCTCATTGTTTCATTTCAAGGTTTAATTACCAAAATAGGCTTTGACCAAGGCAAACTCCCATCCACCAAAAACAAACAATTTTTCTCCTCTTGTGTATATGCAGGTTCATAGGTTGAAGAAAAGTTGAAGATCTCAAAAGAGCAATTTTGCAAAGTTGCATTTGTTGTCACCTTTGTTGTCAAGCCACGAAAAACTAGATCTCAAATTTATTTCCAGCTTTCCAATAGTGAGATTTGAGAGAGTTCGGAGTGTAGAAAAAAGGCCTAAGGACTGTAAAATTATATTTTAAACCTTTGCATGTAGATCCATTCACCTATAGGTGAATGAGTGAAGGGAAATTTGACTCATCCTAGAAAGAGTATCTAGGATCAGTAAGTGTCTTCGTTAACATTAATTCCTTCTGATTGCCTCAAAAACATGTACTACTATGCCATAAAGTGGAATTAGGCATAGTTTATTTCCCACCATTAATCCTTGAGGAAATTTCATGAAATTTCAGATCATGCAAGATCAACCAGTTTCAACAATCATGCATTGAACATATTCGATAAATAGAATCATTAAACATGAAAGATAGAATAAAAGACATGAACAAAAATATTTATGCGGGGAAAACCCTTTCACGTGAAAAACCCCACCCTCCAAAAGCATATATCCATTGTATTATTCAGCAACCAAATATACATAGTTACAATACAATTGCAGACTCTAAGCCTTTACATGGTGATTTACATCTTGTTCCATTTGGAGAAAATCCAATAACATAACCCCTCTGAATTCAATATATCCTCACTTCTTATAGTTCCAATGCACTACAACATTACATACAAACTACTCAAGTGTTACAAGAAAACCATCATTCCAACTTCTATAATGATCGAACAGTCATAACCTCAATCTTGTCGAGTCCAAACTTGAACCATTGCAGGGTTGCACTAATCCTTCACCACACCACCAATTACCATAGTTCCACACTATACCACTCCACTGCAACCCATCTAAATGACTATTGCAGGGTCACATGTTATCGCTATACCACAAACTCTCTCATCTGACTGTTGCGGGGTTATGAATTATGACTCCTCTCGCACTATTACACTTCTTTTGACGGACTGTCACATGATGGTGGGTTACCTACTACCATATTGTAGGCTCCCTTGTATGAATTTCATAGGATGGCAAGTTACCTACTGCCAACCTGCCAACACTAGCCTAAACCTTTGCGATACTACAGTGTACAAGATTGAACTTTTACCACCAACCTGCTAGCTATTGTTATACCATAGTCCTAATGAAACAACTACCATGGGGTGGCGAGTAGCGTAGGTTTCCTGCAATACCACAAGCTCTAGCTTAGACTTCCATAGTACTATGGTGTAGAATATTTCAACTCAGCTAAGTGTTTTCTTGATTCTCAAGAGCCTTAACTAGTAAGTTTGAGACACCTATTTCTCAACAATGTGTCCTAGATAGCCTTCAAAAATTATATTTTGGTGATAGGTACACATCAATTTTCCATTTACAAATCTACCAGAAATTTGTGGCTTTTCTTTGTATTATGCTTTAAATTGATGATTCAAGTTTGAATGGAAATAATTGAGTTGATTTACTATTTTTATTTTTTCTCCCAAAAGTGTTGTTCAAGATGATACCCTTGTCCTCAACCATAAGGAAACCAGTAGATTCCCTCATTGAGTTGACTCGTGTAAGGGTTGTAAGTCAATTCGTTGTGGGGATCTCATTTCCTAATGAAAATAGGAAGATAGGTTCATCACCCCCATTTCCCCATTCCATAATATTAGAGAAAACCCTATTTTTCTATGTTTCATTTTGGTGAACCCTATTTTTACTTTTGATATCCTATCACCCCTATTTTTTCTATATTTCATTTTGGTGAACCTGACTTTGTACAACAAAATTCTAAAAATTGGAGTCTATTTCAACCCTAGGGTATGTGCAGGATCATGATGGGCCAAAAAGTGGCGATATGATGGGTATTTGTAGGGTATGTGGCTGATGACTTTTTTTTTACACAAAATTAATGAAACGAAAAGGGTTTTAAAGGAGATTCTCAGCTTTCCACCAATATGAATTATGCTTTACTTTGAATTTAATAAATAATTATTATTCATTTTATATTTGAATTATGACTAAAGTCCTCATTGATAGGCTGATTGAAAATTATCTATAGCTTTCAAACAGTATAATATTTTTTGAATCTGAAATATGTGTCACATTCTATGCTTTGTATAATATAGGATTAAAAAAAAAATGAATTTCATGAAGTTTTGACTAAGTTAAGGTGGTTAGATGTACGATTTTTTATATTTTTTAGAAATTGTAATAAAAAAATCATAATTAATTGTTTACCTAGAAAAAAAATACAAAAAAATATGCATCACATCGGGACATGAGTCCTATACTTATATCTAAAATATTATAAGAAAATATTATCATTTTATTGTGGTTAGGTGGTCATACAGACACCTACTTCTTATTTTTTCCCTAAAATTTAAGTACTACTACAGTGAAATTTAAAATTTTCACAAAAAGATTTTGTTTTTAAAAATAAACCTAGTAGTTTAGAAACTACATTCAATTTACTACAAATTTTATTCTTACATATTTTTGAAATAATATAGATAACTTATTCAAATTTTTACATCAAGTTGCCTAACTCTAGTTTTTTTGAATTTTTTGCCACTTAAGGGCCTGTTTTTTCCATGACGATCCTCCACATACCCCCTAGATCTAATTTTTGCACTTTAGAAGTTTGCATTAGATTTGCATTAGTTGCATTACATTTAGGGTTCTTTAAAATTTCCTTAGTGACCATTGTATTTAGGGTTTAATTTTGCATGTTTACATTCCTTAAATTTATAAAAAATCAGAAAATTGCATTAGGTTTGCATTCATCTTGCATTGTACTTGCATCAAGATAATTATTCAATCATTTAAGTTCAAATTTAGGTTCCAATTGCGTTCTAACAATAGTCACTTTGTTCATCATTTGACCTCATTTGCAATTGCATTTAGATGCCCTAATCTAGAAAAACCTATTACAAAACTCCTAGTTTGTAACTAGAAATAGAAATCACACATAGTAACTCATAATTTGAAAAATTCAATTTTAAAAAACATCGAGCAAGGACTCATTCGCCCATGGTCGATTAAGTCCCTATACGGAAATTCTAACTAATTTCTGAGTGCATTCAAATCTCTATTTTAGCCTCTTATTTCTGTTGTTACATCTACATTTTGAAAATCTAGAACAATCTGATTTGAATGTTGAATAAGTTGTTCTTTTAGTTCAAATTTGAGGAAAATTGAAAACATTATTTTCTATTTTAGTATTATATTATTGTAGATCTATAGTTGTTTATTGCATCATTGCATTGTATTAGATAAGTTAGTTTTCAAATTGCAAACATTGGAAACCATAAACGACCTCAAAACACTAAACAAGAAACAACTGTGAGATAAGGGGGATCCATTGCTCACGAGTCTCTTTGTTCTCAAGAGAATCCTAGGGAGCGAATTTCCCTTAACCACCTCAAATATTGTTGAATGAAGAAATTGTAAAGAATCCACACATATGATAACTATCCCAAAAGATTGCTTTAGAATATGAGAGAGCAAGGTTTCAATATTTCTACCATAGGAGGAAGAGCTCTTAGCCAATGCACTATAGTGTGGTATCAGGATGCCAGTGCAGTGCGTTGGAGTCTAAAGGACACACTGACATCCAAGGCAATCAAAGAACTCCAACCTTGAATAGAATAACTAGAACCCTGTTGAAATGCACAGGACAAATGAGAGGGGGGGTGAATCAGTTGTCACCAAATTCAAACACAAATCTTCAAACACTTATCAACTTCACAGCCACTCAATTCTGTTATTAAGTATGAACATGAAATGCAGATAACAGAAATCAAATCAACATGATGAACACTAGATTTATGTGGAAAATCCAATGAGGGAAAAACCACGGTGAGGATTAGCTCACAATAGAAAGTAATTGCAAAACCGAATACAAAAAGGCTCAATGCCAAGGGCTCACTACCCAAAAGGACCCACTGTCTGGATACAAAGGCTCACTGCCTACAGAAAGGACTCATTTTCCAAAAAGGAGGCTCACTTCCTATAGATACAAAAGATCATATAAAGATCCACCACAACAAATTACCCACATCCATAGCCTTGATCAGAAGAATTGTAGACACTGTCAGCTCACTACTTTCAAGAATCTAACACATTAAATTACTGCTACCTTATTTCACTTTCGTAAAACTCTTCTTCTCAAACTTATGGCTTGATTGATTCATTCACAACATCTTGACTAGTATTTATACCCTCTTCAACCTTAGAAACATTTTCCAAGTTCGGCTACACACGCTTCATTTCATATATTTAAATTAGGTCGACAACTCAACATTTCCATGGTGGAAAGGAATGAGAGTAGACCAAACGAACACTTAACCAAGACCCAAAACAATGTCTTGAATCAATCACACACTTAATTAATTCTTAATCCTTTGTATGAAGTGTAAACACCAGGTCGGCCAAATCTAATGAAAACACAAATGAACTTTGAATTACACGCTTCCCAACAAGAAGATAACAATGAACCACACAACACTCTTCACCCATCACTGTAGCACATCTCAAATTCCTTTAGACACATCCACATCCACGGCAACATCCTTCAAACTCAGAATACTTTTCACCAGTCCATCAGGATTGCACAGACACACACAACTCTAAAACTCAACTTTTGAAGCACCAAACCATGAACATCTTTACAAGAACACAAAGAACACCATTACAAGACATTGTCCAGATCCACAAAACTTGAAACAAATCAGCAAAGGACTTTGGAGCAGAAACATTTCTCCCAGTCCATAGACAAACAACTCTGTCAACCCAGTTCACATACTAGTGAACACATCTTTCATTCTCCATCAAACCAGAAGCTATAAACCAAGAGATATCACCAACAGATGCCCATAAACAAAACCTCAGATCTGCACAAGCATATGATTAACATAGAAGAAATGTGAAGCACAAAACGAAGCACATTTTGAACACACACAAATTTGACTTCTCTATTTATTAATTTTATCAAAAACACTTGGTAACCCATCATATCAGCACATCTGCAATGTCATAAAGATAGCTCCATGTACTTACAACATCTCATCAACATCTCAACTATACATGCACAACTTGCAACATTATGTACTGTGTTGATGAAATGAGAAAATTAATGACAACACCATCAAACTTACTCATACTTGCAACAAACCCTATTGTCTAGAGTAGATCAGAGGTCTGTTTAACAAAATAACTAAATAGAAAGCAAAAAGTGAAATAAAGTACAATGGAGAGCTAAGAGAGAACTTAGAAATAGCCAAACATTTGAAACTCTCCTCCAAGCTCCACTTCATCAACCTACATACAAGGTGAACGAGGACAAATTTTGTGGCTATTTTGGGGCTTTCCACAATCAAACCCCCTTTTTTTTGTGTTCCCACCTCCATGGACAACCAAATAGATAGAGAGAATAAATGAATTAGAAAAAAAGGGAGTGGTGAAAACAATCCCTGCTTAAGGAGGAGAACTTGCACTACCAAATAGAAAATGAACAAAGTGATCTAATCTATTCACAAATAGATAAGACAAAGAGAGTGTTACCAACACTCCTCGACCCTCTCTTGAACACACGCATGCACCATTGAATGCTTGCTAGAGAGTTTTGGTTATTGGAGGACCTCAGTTTGGTAGAGCTTCGCTTGTAGAAGTGATATTGCAAAGAGTAAAAGATGTTGAGAATAGAGTGAGATTGAGAAGGGAAGTGATTGAATGAGAGAGAACCCCCCAAAATGAGAGCCAAATGGGAGTTTTATTGCATGCAAGGGAAGAAGGATTCGTTGCACTCAAAAATCTGAGTGCAAGGACACGTGTCATGAGTCAAGATTCTAAGATTCCTCGTTTCAAACTCAGAAAACTGCTAGGATGCTACCATGTAGACATCCACGTGCCACACCTGGGCATCCAACACGTCAATTTTCAAGAAACGGGGTGATGGACTATTGTTGGTTCATCATTGGGCCTCATGGAGTTGGTGTCGCGAAATTTTGACCCATGAAGCTCTTATCATAAATGCGCTTAAAAGTGTAAAAAATGCAAGGCAAAGTGCTAAAATGTGAAATTTCCACTAAGGTGCAATTTTATGACATTACATTTTCCCCCACTTTAGTGGGCTCAATTTTGGAAAAATCAGCCACAATAAAGTAAAAGAGAGAAGAAGCCAACACATAACTTGAATTTTTTATCAATTGGTATGCCAAAAAGGATATTGTAGAGGACATAGAGATTGAGCAAGCAATTACTGAAGATGCCCCTAGAGATTGCACTCAGTGAAAAGTAAAACATGTGTCATGAAAAATCGCATAAAATTTTGATTCTGCAAAACTCCAAATTTGAAGTTAGCTCCAAAAATTGGAAGAAGCTACAAAGACGAGAATAATGATCGAGAAAAAATTGAGTGGTTCAGAAGAAAATTTTGATAAAGAAGTGACTATATGCCCCTCCTAGTTTTTCCCCTAATCTAGTGGGGGAAAAGTAAGAAAAATGGAGGGACCATGATCGTCGAGAAAAATGGGCCCCATAGGGCCTATATATACCCAAGTGGGACCCTAGAAGGGTAATTTTCACTATTCACTATGGGAGTTTTGTTGACTTTTGTGAGAGAAAAGTTAACAAAATGTCATGCATATAAGATTATATAGAGCCTGGGCTGGACCAGCTACGGGAGGATGTGCACGAGGGGATCGAGGTCGACCAGCTGAGTCCTCAAACCACTTTTTAATGTATTTTTTCAAGATTTAAAAAAAAAATAGAGAAAATCGGAGTGTAGGCATCCATATTGTGTGCCCGCATCAGAGAAAAATTTAGTGGTGAATCTTCACCAATTGGTGAATAATTGAAATTGAGACCTCCAGAAATGGCAAATAGTACAAGCTAAAAAGGATGCAGAATCGCCAAGTTTTTACAAAAAAATAATTTTATCTCAATGAATTCGCCTATGCATTATTCTTTAAACGACGTGTCATTGGAACTGATTTTCCAATAGTTTATACCCTAATTACAAATATTAATTATATTCGCCAGTAATATTATATTCCTACCATTAATTTTGGGGAAATATCGCCACTAATAATAAATTACCATTTCATTTTAGTGATATTTTAGCCTTGAATACGGCTTTTATTTATTTCCATTGATTAGCTTT
Source organism: Sequoia sempervirens (assembly GCA_007258455.2). Lineage (NCBI taxonomy): Eukaryota > Viridiplantae > Streptophyta > Pinopsida > Cupressales > Cupressaceae > Sequoia > Sequoia sempervirens. Next base: position 275,601,039 of record VDFB02105785.1, on the reverse strand, counting down.
TTAATCAGATGGTTGTAGGTTGATTATGTGAGTTTATATGCACGTGCATTTTAAAAGGCTTGTTGAGGACCAGAGTTTGTTTTGGGCCACAGGATTAGATTTAATCATGTGGCCCAAAAAAAATTTTGGGCCTCAAGAAGCCTTTTAAAAGGCACATGCATATAAACTCATGAAATCAACCTACAACCATCCAATTAAAAATCTAATCATTGGTCATAATTTCACTTTTCATGTAGTCTTTTTTCTAAAGTGAGAATTTTAAAAAATGCTTAATCTGTGTGTGCTCTAATGCATTTTCAATAGTGAACTTATGCTTGGTGGTGAGGGCCGCTATCCCCAGACCCCACGAGGGGGCGTTTCCCCCTTGACCCCCATAAGGGGGCTCTACCCCCTTGACCTCGCTGGTGGCTGCCGCCCCCAAGCCCCTACTTCAATATTACATTTTAAGACAAAAAAATTATGTGGGAACTGCGTTGATCAACTATGCAAATTTTTAAAGGAGAGATTCACCATTGTAATTAATATTTTTAGTGATTATTCGCTAGGATTCGCCATTGTGATTATTATTTTTTCCAATTATTTATTACTATTCACCAACATTTTACAATTTTTTTAATAATGTGTTATAGATTCGCCAGGAAAATTTTAAAAAAAATTCAAATAAAAGGAAAGATTCACCATGATTTTACACCTTTGCCAAGGGTGGGGTTCTTAAAGTTATCCCTGGCCTACATCCTCCTCACACAATGGCATCCCTCCAGCATGCTCGGGAGTCACACATGTGCTGGCATCGATCAGGCATGTTGGTGTGTCACCAAATTTTATGGTGGGTCTCAAACACTTTCACGGTGTGTAGATGTCTATGCGGCTTGCCTGTGTCTTAGAGGCTCCACTTAGTAGATTTTTGTAGAATTTTTTGCACATCAAATGTTTTGACTTAGATTCTTTTTATTTTTGTAAGATTATCTAGAGATGAGGGAGCATCTTGACAAGTGGGTGTTATGCCTTATCCAGGATTAGTATTAGAACCTATTAGATGAGGAGGAGAAACTTCTATAGTGGGTGGGTCTCTAGCATATCTATTGGATGCTAGAGATGTTTTACCATGACCAGATGCTTATGGCGCTGATGGAGTGGTGGGACTCTACCACCTTGACCTTCCACCACTAGACAAGAAAGATTATTGTCACTCTAGAGGATGTTTGTCGAATCCTCGGCCTTCCCATCCACATATGGAGAGTCGTTCTCGATGATACATGCTCTAATCGAGAGCAGTATGAGGGGTTTGAGTATTGTTCAAGCTGCACTGACAATGATGATGGGACTGACCACCTCTACATGTGCTAGTTCAAGTAGGGTAGTGCTATTGTTCCCTTGTCATGATGGGTTTTGGTGACCATCGTGGCCACTCAAGTCATGATAGATGTGTGAGGCTCTCACTTGCATGGTGGCCTCATGCATACTATTTGAGAGATGTAGGAGCATAGGATGATGTATGTGTGGGGGTGTAACATTCTCACACACTCATATGAAGAGTAGGGTATGTACATGCACTATAATTTTTGGAGATTGACTGCATGCGCCCTACTACAGGTGTGGGTCTTTTCTCATATCACATGTACATGGCCAAAGGGATATCCTTGGGTGTGGGATTACACAGTGCCCATGGCTCATTGGTATGAACTTATTCAATAGTGGAGGCATGAAAACATATAGTTCTGGCAGTTGTAGCTTGACACCCTATAGCCCAACTAGGTCAGGTGGTGCCCCCAACAAATTTTTATATGGATAGATGATGGCAAGTTCCTCAAGAACCTACAACGCAATCATTTTATCCTAGGTTGCATAGATTTTGTTATCATGTCATACTATTGGAGTAGAGTTATGCAATAGCATGGTCACATTCAAATTATCCCCCCTATGGTCCCATCTTATTTACAAACCGTGAGGAATGCCACATGGCTAGGTGATCATTGATGACCCACCATCACCGACGTCACCCTTTTTGATGACGACATTGATGACCAGGACTAGTTGAATATGTAGTCAATCAATAATGTAGGAGTGGCGAGAGGCTACTAGGCCTAGTGGAAGGAACATGAACCTGCTCCAATTTTTTTGGTGGATGCTCCCAAGGGTATCCCGACCTACAAGGAGAGGAACCATTGAGGCTGAGGTGGAGGTGGGTAGACCAAGGCGAGCAGTAGTAAAAAGAGGGTTAGTAGGATGATGAGGTAGTAGAGGCAAGGTTGAGGTGGTGGTGGAGGATGTTTTCTCCTCCACATGTGGTTCCATTCTCGTCTGTAGAACCAAATCTATTTGTCGACCTTGCGGTGGCTCTAGCAGCACTAAGAGTAGCACTAGGGGTAGGAAATGTGAGTCCTAACATTGCACCACCTTCTAACCCCACACTGGTAGTTAGGGGACCTAGGTATAGCAATTAGATTGTGTCATTTGTTTTTAGTACCTTTATTTTTTCATCTCATGTATATATGTTTAGCTTTGCTTTCATATCTATACATCTCATGATACTGACATATCTCTTTTCTCTATGGTTGAAGTGGATACACAGGGATGGACTGGGATCTTCGCTCATTGCATATTAGAGGTGGCCCTTTTCATGTCATTCTAGGGTCCCGTCCTCAATTCCTACTTGCCAATCTCCGTGAGGTGACATGAACGACTCTTCTAGTTGGTCATGCATTTGAGGATGGCATACAAGGAGGCATGTGTTTAGGTTGTATAGATGACGACCAATGTCACCACTTCCCAAGGACAGAGTGATATTAGGTATCATTAGAGCTATGGGTTGCCCTGGCTGAGTGAGATGCAGCTATGACAAGAGCAAAGGGTGTTGAGCAGGCATGTGACGCTCTTCAAAGCCAATTTTATGACCTCACAGGGAATCCAACAAGGGATCAACAACTCTAGGATGCACTTAGGGTGGTAGAGATCCATACAAGCTCCCTTGAGTGAGAGATTCTGAGGATTATGTGTGACACTTTCTATTTCCCAGTCATAGAGGGTTCATTTTATGTCCATCGTGCAACTCCAGCCACAACGACCAGAGCCAGAGGGCTCGAGGAACCATATGCTTGGGGCTTAGATAGCCATTTTGTATATCATTTTTGCAGTGTTATATATTTTTTAGATCATTTCCAATGTATAAAAATTTGGTACACAGACACAACAACCACTTTTTTTTTACGACAGTGGCATGATACATGTACATGACATTGATATTTATATATATACATGATATTTTGGTTTTGATATCATGGTGTTCTTTACTTTATGTGTATGCTTCTTTCTTTCATGTATGTTGATGCAATGGATATTATATGTATGGATGTATGCTTAGGTTAGATGCTATCGTGATTTAATAAACAAACACAAATGTATGTTAATTAAATACAATGATGATCTAATTTCCTAACCAAAAGATGTAATGTACTGCATGGATACATAGCATAGTAAAAAAAAATGCATGTATGTCTCACACACATACACATGGTTACATCATAACACAAAAAAAAATCCATAATGTGTTAATGAAGGAATGTCAAAACATGCAACATGACAACCTCGAGGAGTGAACATTACACATGTGACACATAGGTACTACGTATAGTACCGTCGAAGGTGCATTGCATTAACATGTTCTTTTAGAGGTATCCCATCCATAAATTACAATTCATATACCCCAAAACCATACACGAAGATGAAAATGTAAGGGCCTAATCAATTAGGACTGAACTTCCCCTTTTGATTAGGTGGCACATTTACATTTCTCTGATTCTCATAGAGAACCAGGTTACGTACCTTGAAAGTTCTAGAAAGAACACCTTGATTATACTATTTAGATAATGAGTTTTAATAAGCTTTAAGATGGTCAAGGACCTATAATCGGTGCTCATTGAGCATCTCAAGCTGATACAAATGATTGGATCGTTAACTCTCATCATCAATTAACCCTTTAAGGGAAACCTACAAAGAAAAAATTTCCAACTCCAAAGGCATGATAGCTTTGGCACCGTACATGAGGTTATAAGACCTATGTCGTTCTAATCGCCATATGAACACTCGTACTATAGGACCAAAAAGTTTATGTAAATTGAATGTTCCAATCCTTACCATGCTTATTCACTATTTTACAAAGAATGAGCTCAAAATTTATATTAGATGCTTTTGCTTGGCCATTAGATTGAGGATAATATGGTGTAGAAAATCTATGTTGAATATGAGATTTTTCTAGAAATGCTTCACTTCCTTGTTCTTAAATGGCATACCATTATCGAAAAACTAAGATGGAAGGTAATCCAAAGTGAGCAATAATGTTATTTAGAAGAAAGCTATAGATAGCTTCAATAGTCATGGATTAGAGCGGGAGAGCTTCAACCCACTTCATGAAGTAATTGGTAGCAGTAATGATAAAGACATATCCTTTAGAAGAAGGAGGTGATATTTTTCCAAAAAATATCCAACCCCCATTTTGTGAATGGACAAGTAGAGGTCTGATTATGTAATTCTTGAGAAGGAGCATGAATAAGATGACTAGATGTTGTTGATATTGTAGACACTTCTCGAAAAAATCGAAGGAAGCTTGTTCCATCGTTTGGAAAAAGTATTCCATGTGAATCAATTTTCATACTAAAGATTTACCTCGAAAATGTCCACCCCTAGAACCCGAATGGTCTTCCTTAAGAGAAAGAGTTATTTCTGCTTTAGTGAGACATCGAAGAAGTAAGCCATTATAAAATTTCTGATAAAGAACATTTGACTGGATAACATAATGGATTGACAACTTTCATATACGAGTACAATCATTTTTCATCAAATAATCGGGGAAGTTTCTAGTCTTCAGATAGTTGTAGATGTTGGAATACCATTCTCCCAAGTCTATGTGAGAACACATGAGACCATCAGATTCAGGTTCCAGTCGAAAACAATAGAAGATCAAATAATATGAACTACAAAATGATATTTTTTTGGATCTTTATCTGAAGGTACCAGGGAGGCACTACTTGCCATGGCATCCACATATTGGTTTTCTCTCCTAGGGACACTATCTATTGTGAAAGAGGAGAATCAATTAAGGAAAATGAAAGGTCTTGATACTGAGACAACTTACTTTTCTTAGCTTGATAGGTTCTCGTAATCTGATTCACAATAAGCTTATAGTCACCATGTATGCAGAGATGTTTTATATTTAATGCAATAGCCACATGCAAGCTAATAGTGAGGGATTCATACTTAGCAATGTTGTTGGTGCAAGTAAGTTTTGTTGGTGTAATTAATATTTAATTACACTTTGCATAAGTTTACTTAGGTAATTATTTAATTCCTAAGTTATAGGTTTTATCCTTATCTTGTTGAGCTATCTTGTTGCTCAAGATAAGATTAGGGTTATGCATACTTGCTTTTATAAAGAAAATATTTATCATGTAATTATGGAATTCTCGAATAATATTATGTTGTACATTCTTTTGCAACCTCTCTGCTTTTTCTTATTTTCTCTTATGTGGAAGGTCTTTTTGGTTTGCAAATATGATCTTGGTTTCTAACGTGGTATCAGAGCCTCGATTTGCAGCCCCTCTCAGCCTTTTTGGAGGAACACATTGCAGAGCTAGTTTGGGGTCCCTTGAGGGTTTCATTCCTTGAGCATCTTTATGCAGCATCTTGGATCAGATCAGGGTTTTCCGTTGGATTTAGAGCGCTGGAAAAAGTCAGAAATGGCTTTTATTTCATTCATTTTCATCATCGTTTTCCAGATCTACGAGGGTCTCAAGCTCGGTGATTTTTCTGATAGATCTAGGGGTCACCTCATTTTCAGAGCACTTTGGGCCCAAATGGACCTCGCCGTTGGATTCACAGCACCCAAAAACCCCCATTTTCATATAAAATTTGTTTGATTTGAACACAGTCATCCAGAGAGGCAAAAAAATTTTTCCCAAGGGTCGTATGGCCCCCAAGCATGCATTTTGATGCACATATTTAGAAAAAACTTCAAAAAAATATTTAAAAAATCAAAAAAATCAATTGGGTTTTTGTGCGGCTAGTATAAAACTGACCGCGCCACCCCCGCACCGCCACCGCGCCACCATCCGGTCGCTCCCACCGGCTATGTCGCCCGCTCCCAGCCGGTCCACCACCATGTAAGCCCCCTGTGCCAGCTCCGCCCTCTGCCAGGGTCATATGGGAACCGGGGGCCACATTATTCAGCACCCATGGGCCCCTTAAGCACCTACTAGGTCTTATGGGCGACCAAGCGCCCAGCTCCAGCCCCGGCCGGGATGTTAAGCCCCAGCCCTGGTCACATGGGTGACCGAGGGCTCCACCTACGGCCCCTGCTCTTTAGCCCCTGGTCCACCCAGGCGACCAGGGGCCTTATTTTTTTAGCCCCTAAGGGCTTCTAGGGGCCAAATCAGACCTTTTTGGAAAACTTTCATAGAAATGGGCGTATCTTGGGCATACGACGTCCTTTTCTTGCAAACAACATATTGTCGGAAAGCTGTTTTGATGCTCTACGCAATAGTGTAGGTGTGATTTTCTAGTTTTACTTTTTTGATGCCTTTTTCAGCCTCGGAAGTCAGATGTTGTTGTTTTCACTCTGGGACGCATATCTTTTGACTTGCTTATCCATTTTTCGCAATTTTCATGGCATTGGAAAGCTGGTTTTTGCCTCATTGCAGATACATTTATAGAATATGTGTACCTTCTTTTATGCATGCATTCATTTTTGTTTCGTGCACTAGGTTTGCATTTTTCACTTATGTTTTTGTCGTTTTGCATGCTCTCCTTTTACAATCGTCGGGTTATTGTAATAAATGAACTATGATAAAGTTCCATTAAGGGGGGTTCTTGCATCCATCTTTCATGTTGGTGACAACTCGCATGAGTTTTTCTAGTTTCCTATTGTCTCCTTTTAGCTTCTTTCTTGTTTGGCTGGACACATCTTTGGTTTGCTTCGGTTCACACTTCCCATTGGGATTTTATAGTTCTTGATCCGCATTGGTTCAGATCTTTCTCATTTGAGGGCCATGTTTTTATGGTTAATGTTCCAGAATGTTGATGGTACTCGTCCTATGGGTAGTTTTAGTTTCAGTTTGGCATTGGCTTCGAGCGACACAACCTCTAGATTTGTCATCATTATGGGCTTCATTCATCCTTTCATCTATTGTTGTTCACAGATTCTAGGGTTGATCCAGTATGTGAGTTTCTAGTGTTCCTTGGCATCGGGTCTGTTGTTGCATTTGTGATTCCAATATGGTATTTTGCAAATAGAAGTATCTTTCCTTGCTTGTCGGATTTGGGGTTCCAGTGTTGCTTCATCAGAGTTCTTCTAGTGCTTCTTCGCAGCAGTTCATCTCTCTGAGGGGGGGTTTTCGCACTAGGTTTTCTCTCTCTTTTCATTTGTAAATGAGTACCTAATCAGGCCTTGTTGTCGGGACTCATATTTGCATAATAATTTTGCTTCTCCCTAAGTTGCACTTATGGGAGGGTGTTGGTGTACTTAATATTTAATTACGCTTTGTATAAGTTTACTTAGGTAATTATTTAATTCCTAAGTTATAGGTTTTATCCTTATCTTGTTGAGCTATCTTGTTGCTCAAGATAAGATTAGGGCTATGCATACTTGCTTTTATAAAGCAAATCTTTATCATGTAATTATGGAATTCTTGAATAATATTATGTTGCACATTCTTTTGCAACCTCTCTTCTTTTTCTAATTTTCTCTTCTATGGAAGGTCTTTTCGGTTTGCAAATCCGATCTTGGTTTCTAAAAAGTTCTAATCGAAAGGAGAGAGGGACTGGCTTACCTTCAAGTGAGATTAGAACTTGACCCACTTTGAAGCTAGTGTGACATCTTGACCCATAAAAATATATCTTCCACACAAGATCATGATTAATTATGAAAATATCCTCATCAGGGAACAAGTACAAACCCAAGAAGGAGCAATATGAGGGATCATTTTCTGGTTCATCAGAAACCACTTGTCCTTTTTATCGATTTTTAAGTACCAAACTTTTTGTTGAACTCAAAAAGCAACATTACTCATTTTGCTAACCTTCATGCAAAGTCAACACTAGAAAACAAATTTTCTACAAGATCACTTTTCCTAATAACATGTGTTTCAACATGAAGAAGGTAATGCCTTAACTTTTGCATTGCAAAGATGAGAGAAAGACATTATTTCTCCATGTAAGAATAATGGGTTTCATAATCAACCGGGATATGACTGATGTAGTAGACCGCTCTTTCTCTCCCAACAACATCATACTAAGTGAGCAAAGCTTCCAAAGCATATGGTGATGTAGAAAGGTAAAGAAAAAAGGGTATATCCTGCATATCTAGAATTGATATAGGAGGATTTGCAAAATAAGTTTTTATTGACTCAAAAGCTTTCTAGCACTCCTCATCCCATATAAAGCGAAGATACTTCTTTAATAAACAAGTGAAAGGGATGGTACAGTCAGCCAATTGAGATATAAATATATAAGAATCTCCTAAATATACCCTTGTAAACTTTGCAACTCAGTAATGTTCCTAGGTGGAGGCATGTTAACAATTGTGTTGATCTTATTCATGTTGACTTCAATTCCACAATGAGAAACTATGAATCCCAAAAGTTTTCCCATGCCCACGTCGCAGACACACTTAAGATGATTAATCCTCATCTTATAGAGTCAAAGCCTTTCAAAAATAAGATGAAGATTCCCTACGTGATCTTGATGAGTTATGGATTTTTTCAAGATGTCATCAATGTAGTCTTCTAGTATTTTATGAATGAAATCATGAAAGATTAGGGTCATTACCCATTGGTAAGTTGCTCCTACATTCTTTAATTCAAATGACATGACCACTTAACAAAAGGTACCCCAAGGGGTAGTAAAGGCTATCTTATACTGATCTTCTGGATTAATATGAATCTAATTATAGCCCAAGAATCCATCCATGAAGGATAGCAAGGCATGGCCTGTAGTTGATTCTACAATCATATCAATATTAGGCAACATAAAATCATCCTTAAGAGAAGCCTTATTGAGATCACTAAAGTTAATGAATATACATATACAACCATTAGGTTTACTAATGACAAAGATATTCAAAATCCAAAGGTGAATAGTTGATTGGATGGATAAAGCCTACTTTTAATAGCTTCTCTATCTCAATCTTAACCAACAAGGCGACCTTGGGATTGATCTTTTGGAGTTTTTGCTTAGTAGGATTGTCATCGAGACATAAGAAAATATTGTGAACCACTATAGACTCAAGAATACTGGGCATGTCGTCATATGTCCAAGCAAAGATATCCAGATGAGAATGTAAAAAGTTAGAGTGCTCCTTAGCTTCTTCAAAAGAAAGGAACTTCCCAATCTTAATCACCTTTTCAAAAGATTTAGGATCCATGAAGACTTCAATGGTATCCCCTTGGAGGAGGGGACTATAGTCTTCAGGATGCGGTATTGGGACTCCATTTTCTATATTCGATAGAGAGGCCTCCTCATCCATCTTCAAAATAGATTCACCAAATTATGCTTGTTTACTTAGATGATACGAGAATCGTCGTTTATGGTGAAAGGAGGGAAAACAAGAGTAGGCACCTCAAAATTCTTCTAATGCTTCCTCCAAGGATAAAACATCTAAGTGGACTTCTTCGACCTCCGCCCCATCCTCTATCAATCTGGGATTGACCAAATTAAGAGGTTCAACTAAAATCATATTAACACTCCATCAAGGTTTTTTCTTAAATTGTTCAACAAAGCATCCCAAACCTAAATAATGCTTGTGAATCTTAAATTGGATAGGGACTTCAATTCCTTTCTCAATACATCCAAGGCCTTTACAAACCATATTGAGAAATGAGCCTATATCCTAGACCATAGCATTTTTGCAAAGCTTCAGAAGATGGTGGTTCTACATAGAGAGAATCATTCCTCCAATGGACGTCAAATGCATCTACAATGCCATAACCATCTTCCTTGTTTGATTCACAAATGTTAACCTCCTTAGGAGAAGTAGGATTATCCTCCTCGATAGGGGAATGACTGGTTTCCTAAATAGGATCACAACTTTCCTTCTCAATGGGGGTCTGATCCATTTCCTTAACAAAGGTGTTCAAAGCTATTGAAAGTTTAAGATGAATGAGATTCACTTTATATTCTCCAATGAAGAATTTGGAGAATTCCAAGGATCCCAAATCATCACAAAGAAATGCATTCAATTCAAAAGAAGAAGTAGAGGGGAAAGACTTAGGACTTTCTGCTTTAGGCTACTCCTCTTTAGTTACTTTCACTTAAGGGACAACTTCCACGGAAGGTATCACCGAGCAACATGTCATTGCATCAAAGGTTAACGATGGAATACAATTCTTAAGAGTGGAAACAATTGAAGCCCGACCAATGGCCACTAGTTCACAAAGGTGAACAACTTCTTGATCAACTTTGATTGTGACCACTTGATTTTTTGCTACAAATTTTAGAGAACGATGTAGAGTAGAAGTTATAGCACCCACTTATACAAGTTTAACAACACCAAAATGCACCCAAGATGAACACCAATAAACTAAATAAAGACAACAAACACCTCGAAATAGGAAACAACAAGTAGGAACAAACAATACGCACAACAATATAGTTCTCAAAAAAAGTTTGTTGATGCACTTGTACAAGGATAGGGTCACCCAAGGGTGAATGGGTCTTTCTATAGGGGTTTAAAATTTTAAAATTTGACTATGGAATATCTTGCTTAAGCTCTATGATTCTAATTGTAGACAACTGAAATAGTAAATGAATTTCTAGAATTTGCTTAATGTATTCCAATTCAAGTATGCAAGAATGCTAAAGATGTTTGAATAAATTTTAATGTAACTTTTAGATATGAAATATGATTGATTGACTGGGTGCAAGATGGAAAGAACTAAAAATGATAAATTTTTAATGCACATTTTAATTCTAAACAATGTGTTAGTGTAATTAATTATTTATTACACTAGCATAAGTTAACTTACGTCTTTCATTAATTTAGTCCTAGGTTGCATAAATTAGAAAATCATAAATAATGGGGTCGTCCCCCTTTCCATGTTTGTAGAAGATAAGATTCCTTCTAGAAGATGAGTTGTCCTTTTAGGATGTATATTAATCTTTTATCATTTCCTAGGTAGGGTTCACATGTTGTCACATGTTGTTAGATTATGACACATGGAAACATCATATTGCATCTTGCATCTCATTCATGCCTACATATTCAAGGAATTTGTACATTTGTAATCATCTCATATTCTAGATATCAATCTTTTAATGTAATTAATATTTAATTACACTTGCATAACTTTACTTAGGTAATTATTGAATTCCTGAATATTATTTTGCACATCTTTTTGCAAAGCTTTTGCTTTTTTCTGATTTTCTCTTCTGTGGAAAGATTTTCTGGTTTGCATTTCATATCTTGGTTTCTAACATGGTATCAGAGCCTTTATTTGCATCCCCTTCTCAGATTTTTGAGAAAATCATTGCAAAGTTCGTTCGGGATTCCTCGAGGGTTTCATACCTTGAGGTTGTCTCTTTATTTGGGTTCTCTTGCATGGTAACTTTCAACACATGTTGGAGGAAATCTGAGCTCATTTTTGAGTCCAGGGCTATCGAAAAAGTCAAGATCGACTTTTGTTTCGCCTAAATCCAACATTTTATGCCAGAGTTATGAGGTTTTGAAGATTTGCTAGATCTGGGAGTTGTGAAGCTTCTGGTGCATTTTCAAGTAGATCAGACCTTGCCATCAGATCCAGAGCATTCAAGAGATGAAAATCAACATATAACATGCCCTATTTCGGCGTCAGGAGCTTCTAAGGAAAAAAAAATTGTTTTAGAGGTCATACGGTCTGTGTACGGCCCCTGTACATGCATTTCAAAAAAAAAATCAAGTTTTTTTAAAAATATTTTTTCCTGCAATAAAAAAAATTACATTAGCTTTTTTTGAAAATCAAAAATCAAAAAAATAAAAGGAAAGAGTTTTTTTTAAAACAATTATAACAAAAAATCATGCAAAGGTTTTTTTTGAAAAGGGTTTACAGGCATTAATGCCTGCGGCAGAGGGTACCCCGTACCCTGCCGCGACAGGGTTGTACGCCACTGCTTGTAGGGTGAGGCCCTTCCCACCACCCCCACTCTCTCAGCTGACGGCACATTTCCACTGGCAGCCTCCCTCACCGGAAATGCATGGCTTTCAGTCTTCTATCTTTCCTGGCAGCACTTTCTGGCCAGCAGTCAAAAACTGGCGGGCTCCAAAATCTAGTGAAAGTCATAAAATTGGCAATGTACAAAAGAGAATATTCCCTTTCAAAACTGGATATTCTGCCAGATTCCTCCAAAATATTCCAGTGCTTGCAGAATCTCTGGCGACCAATTTTTTTTGCAGGGGGGGCACTTTTTTTCTGGCGACATTCATATGGCCGTCAATTTAACATTGTGAATTGTTGATATCAGCATGACGTCATCGGCCATATAGCCCTCTTTGCCCCCTCCTAACCCTAGTTTGCCTTCAAGGAGCAGTTTTTTTTTTCTTTTTGGTGTAACATGGGCATACGGTATCGAAATCAGGCAAACGAGATATCGTCGGAAAGCTAGTTCCGAGAAATTCTTTGTGGTGCAGTTTATTTTTTAGTATTTTTCTGTTTAGCTACATTTATTTCTGATTGAATTCAGATGTTCATTTATGGCTTATGAGCTCAGAGCTTTTTGCCACAATCTCCAATTTTTGTCTTCTTTGTAGTGTTGGAAAGGTATTAAGGAGCTCTATTTTGCTATCCATGTACTTTTTTTTGTATCTATCCTAGGTTGATCATTATTTCATATTTGTCTCAATGGGTGTTTTGGAGATTACTTTGATATTTTTGCAGTTGGAAAGGTGAAACTTGAATATTTGCACTTCATTTCTCAAGCATCACATCATCTTCTATTTTTGTTTATGCACGCTTAGCATCTCCTTTACACTCAATACTTTAAGCGTTGTAATAAATCTAACTAAGAGAAAGTTCCATGAGGGGGTTTCTTGCATAATGTTTAATTAATTAGAGTGTGCATGCACTTTGATCTTCATCTTGTTTTGATGGAAAATTGTATGGGTTATCTGGTTTCCTAGTTTCTTTTGGCCACATCTTGCTCTTGCTTGACACATATCAGATTCACATCGGTTCACACTTTAGATTGAGAGTTTATGGTTCTTGATCCACATTGGTTCAGATCTTTCTCAATTTGAGGGCCATGTTTTTATGGTTAATGTTCCAAAATCTTCATGGTACTTGTTCCTATGGAAGAGTTTTAGTCATAGTTTTGCATTGGCATCAAGATACATGGTTTCCAGATTATGTCATCATATCATCTATTGTTGCTTCATAGATTCCAAGGTTGTTCCAGTTTGTGAGTTTTCCAGTGTTTCGTGGCATCAAGTCTACTATAACATTATTATGATTTCATTTTTGGTTTCTTGTAGACAAAAGAATCTTTCCTTTCTTTTTGAATTGTGGTTCTAGGCAAGGGCTCCACATTGTTCTCTAGTGCTTCTTTGCAGCAACTATCCACAGTTTTGTCCCACTGGTTTTCCTTCTCTAATTCTATTATTGCATTTTTACATGGGTAATTCGACAGGGGTCTTGTTGTTCTGACTCCATTCATGCTTTCTTGCATTCAATCTTAGTTTTGTGGGTGCATTCTTTTTGTAGTCTCCCTAATTTTCACTTATAGTGTTAGTAATTAATATTTAATTAATTTTGCATAACTTTACTTTAGGTAATATTTAATTCCTAGGTTTATTATTCTCATCCTTATCTTGTTGAGCCATTCTTTGTTGCTCAAGATAAGATTAGGGTTATGCATCTTTGCTTTTATAAAGCAAATTATCTCATGTAAATATGAATTCTTGAATAATATTATGTTGCACATCTTTTACAAAGCTCTTTCTTTTTCTAATTTTCTCTTCTGTGGAAGGCTTTTTTGGTTTGCATTTCAGATCTTGGTTTCTAACACAAGATGCCATAATTTGAATCTTAAGGACCTAATGTGAATTTTTAAGCCACATTACAACATTAAATCAAAGCAAAATGGACCAAGCATCATGAAGAAAGGCCTACAAGGCAATTAAAATTTCCGAGGGGCCATTTTTCTATGACACAAGATCGAACTGTAAGAAGCCTCGATTTGGTTTTCTAAAGTTTTGTGAGTTGGTTTGGTTGCTTTGTTTAGACTTCTTAGCTCGGTTAGAAGTGGACTTTGAATCATGACTAGTAACCGAGTTGTGATAGTTGCAAAGGGTTATGCATAAATTCATGAAGGATGGAAATTTCATAATGGTGAACCTATCCTAAATGTGAGTTTTCAATTTTTCAATAAACATCTTTTGGAGATGTGAATCAGGAACCTTGACATCTACTTGAGCATACAATGACTGATAGCGTGAAATGAAATTAGTTAATTTTTCATCCACATTTTTCTTACACCTCATTAAATCATCCATTATATTTTTGAGAGTCATAAGGACTTGGAAATGACTTATAAAGGAATCAACAAGTTCATTAAATGATCAGATTGAATGATTAGGTAAGTTTGTGAACTATAGATTTTTGGCTCTTAGGACTTC